>JAVYIG010001559.1:0-323416 GCA_035222895.1 Strongylocentrotus droebachiensis | reverse complement strand
AGTAAGTGATACCACTCCAACCATTTGAACACGATAACAGATTCCGAGCAGTAACATATACTAAACAAAAATATTGGTATTTATTTTGCAATTTGCTGTTGAATATGAGAGCAGAAATCAGCGCAGCGAGCGTGAACATACACACACATGTTCACTCGACACCCATCGACAAAACAATTTCAGTACATTATCAAAATATCAGTACAGTACGTACGTGTAAAGGTTTAAAATACAGTCTAGGCTTTCCGCGAGCGGTTTCATTGGAATTAATCGAAAAATTCCCCTCGCTAGTGTGTAAATCAAAAATACGCAGGCCGGACATACGGGTATCCAGACTTTTCGCTAAACTGGATATACGGTTATCTACTAGCGTAACTAGCGTTACTGTTAGCAGGCGCAGATCCACGCCCCCCCCCCCCCCCTGGCTTTTTTTTTTTTTTTTTTTTTTTTTGTAATAATAATAATTTAAAAAAAAGTTTTCGGGGTCAAATACAAAAAAATGAATTATGCATACTACCCTCCCCCCCCCCCCCCCAACTGAGCGAAATATTGGTCGGCACGATTTTCAAATTTTCGAGGTCAAATACGATAACAAAAAATGATCACTACCCCCCCCCCCCCCGCCCCCCCACCTCTTGGTCGGCGCGATTTTCAAATTTTAGGCCCCCCCCTATCGGCAAATCCTGGATCCGCCCCTGACTGTTAGTGGCCACTAAGGCCCATTAGTGACTATAAAAAACATATATGCTCCACCTGGCTTTATGAAAATGTGTCAGTTTGCAACAGAAATGGAGAAACGCGCATTTTGTTGAAAATCATGTGATATCACGAACATTTATAACTCACTTAATTGTATGAAATTGTAAATAAGTCATGGTTTAATTTTATTTGGGGGGGCTCACTTAATTGTATGAAATTGAAAATAAGTCGTGGTTTAATTTTATTGGGGGGGGGGGGGGGGCTGGCGCACCCCAAGCCCCCCCCCCCCCCCCCCCCACCAGTACGCCAGTGATAATAGATGTATATCAAACATTTCCTGTATACGTCTACAGGCATTTTGTAGTTAAAATATGTATGACAATAATATTAAGGATTTTAAGTTGTTTTGTTGAACTTACACAAGTTGAATACACTTGTTTATGAATGAAGTTATATAATGTACCATAGTTCATCAGTTTGATGATTTTACAAGGATTAAACGTACACTTGTTATATGATATTCAACAAGTTCGAAATTACTTGTTCTTCATTTATTATTCTTTAACTTGTTTTATGATTGTGGAAAAAACTCTATGACGGGATAGGTTTGTTAGTCACTTGAATTCTGTGTTGATGCTACATACGAAGTACATTATGGCCCATTTAAACACGGACCCACTTTCAACGCCTAGAGCGCACCCGTTTGCTTTCTTCATTTATAATCATGTTTGTTAAGATGTTAGATTTGCATCTACAGATTGTTCGTATATTTCTACACCACAGTGTTCATAATGTGATGACGAATTATTCTTTGATTAGACTCATATATTTCTTTAAAGATTGAAAGTCATTTGATAATTGACATGCGTTTACACTTTGTTCAGATATTGTTGATCTGTCATTTTCTCTTTTTATAGATCTTTGGTATCTGTACATTACAATCGAGATAGTTAAGGATTTGTTTCATTTATATATCAGGTTGTTACAGGTGATTTAGTTTCGTTAAATCATTGATTTTGCATAACATTAGAAACGTTTTGAATTTGATAACTTTATACACATTATGGCGGTTTAACTTAATTTTACCTTTTTGTTCCTGTTTATGTTCATGTGCATAAGTCTGCCCAATTTATAATTTGACAGTTGTTTTTATGTGCATAAGTCTGCAAAATTTATAATGTTACAGATGCTTTATGTGCACAAGTCTGCGCTAGCATTGAAGGGATGGATTCGGTATTGGATCACACATTATGTTTTGCTATATCTTATGCTAGTTTGATCGTTTAGGATTATTAGTTTCGTAGCTGTGTTTTCACGAAGTGACGGTAGTGAACAAAATTGCATTCACCTTGCGTGACGATTTTCCTCACTACCGTCACTTCGTGAAAATAGGGACGATTTATTGTTGTATATTAAATGTTTGAGAAAAGAAAGAGAGAGAGAGAGAGTAAGAGAAAATGGAACAATGATCACATGTTTCGCTTATCAATTTTCGCCTTTCATGAATTAATTAATATGTGTATAATGTACGATGTCCCCTTTTTTTGGAGAGGGAGAGGACTCCAATGACTTTCTACACTAATGACCTTGTGGTTCAAATAAAAGAAGGTTGAGCTCTGGTAAACATTTAGGTTTTTACAGCGTATTGTACTGTACCTACTGCACTGCGGATTTTACTGTATGCCTACCCAGGTCAAAAAACAGTTGAAACCAGTTGGATTTTCAGGTGGTATCAACTTGAATCAACTGGTACCAGTTGATTCCAGTTGACGAAACTGGGATATGTGCCAGTTTAATCTACTGGTTTCAACTGAATTCAACTGGTACCAGTTGAAACCAGTTGACACAACTGGTAAACTTCACATGCACCAGTATATCCCAGTTAAAACCCATTGACTCTACTGGCATGCTGAAAACAACCAGTTGATTCCAGTTGAAACCAATTACCCATACTGGTATTAAAATGTTACACCAGTTGATACCAGTTAAAAACAATATGTTCTGCCAGTTGATTCCAGTTTAAAACCCATAAAACCAGAGTGGACCATTTAAGACCAGTTGTTTCCAGTATATACCAGTTGAAAACCAGTAGAGGATTACCAGTTGAAAACCAAAAGATGATTTCCAGCTGAATTACCAGTTGAAACCAGTAGATCATTCCCAGTTGAAAACCAATAGATGATTACCAGTTGAATTACCAGTTGAAACCAGTAGATTATTACCAGATGATTTACCAGTTGAAAACCAGTAGATGATTGCCAGTTGATTTATCAGTTGAAACCAGTAGAATACCAGTTTAAAACCAGTTCATTGTATATTGTGCATATTCACGCTTAATTTGTTCACAGAAAACATAATTATCATGATTTGTCAAGCAAATGTGACAATGCACATTAATTTTGTTATTTATATTTTCTTAGTCAATCATTGACAAATATATTATATATATATATATATGTCTGATCATGTTTTACATCTAATTTAAGACGTACAAATAGATATAAAGATATATGTAATTAATAACCAATAAAAACATGTATAATGTTGTATATATGTATGTACGATATCCAAATTCTTTAATTAACATTAGACTCTACTGCAATTCACTTCAAATGATCTTTGTGATGGGGCGATTGCAAGAGTCTATACAAATATGGTTTAGTTGGTGGCCAGATGCCATAAAATATTGATTATTGATTATCAGTTGATTGGTAGTCGCTACTGAATCAACTGGCAATCAACTGGTTTTCGGTACCAGTTGACAACTGGTATACCAACTGGTACCACTACCTGTTGATTCCAGTTGATTTCAACTGGTACCAGTTCACCTGGAATCAACTGGTACCAGTTCCCAGCTGGTGGTTTCAACTGGTCCTAACTGGTACCAGTTGGCAACTGGTATTCCCAACTGGTACCAGTACCAGTTGATTCCACTATACCGATTTCCATATTGAAACCAGTTCACTTAACTGGAATCAACTGGTACCAGTTCCAAACTGGTGGTTTTCAACTGGACCTAACTGGTACCAGATGGCAACTGGTATTCCAGTACCAGTTGATTCCACTATACCAATTTCAATATTGAAACCAGTTCACTTAACTGGAATCAACTGGTACCAACTAGTGAATTACAAACGAGAATGTATACATTTGAAAATATGTAGTAGCGTAGCAAATATAAATGCGATTGAACTGAAATCCGTAAGGAAAAGAGGTTGAAATTCGAGTAATAACATTTCTACATTAACAAATATATTTTTCTTTTAAAAGTGCGTTTTTCAAATCAAATTCCGTAGAACTTTGCAGGAAATATGAATTTGTCATGTATGTCCTATCTGTGAAATTTAAACGTTAGCAGTATCCTAATATTCAAATTATGCAAGGAAACCCGTTTACTTGCTAGACTTCACAGTCAGACACTATTGAGTGACTGACTGCCTTTTTCTTCTTTGGTAATAACATACATAATATGAGCTGAAAAGAGTACATGAGCATTTGTCTACATTAATAACCCACGTCTTGTAATAGTCAAAATTAAACTGATTTAATCTTTACGCAGCACAAAACGTAAGATCATTCGGTACAATGGTATGAAAATCAAACTATTAATTACCGTCTTGGTAGCACTTAAGTCGATTCGACAACTAATAGTCGTTATTTTTCCACTCAAAGACATTGTCAAGCCCCCTTGTTTTAAAAGGAAGTTGTAAATTAGTATTATCTTTCAAATGCCGTTGGAATTTAACCTTTTCATTTGTTGGGCCAAATGGGACATAGTACTTTTAAGGGATATTTCCACACTATGAGATCAAATAAACAAGTCAAACAAATACTTTGACGCATATATTTTCTTTCTTTCTGGAGTCATATTAGAGATCACTCCTTCAAACTGAATCCATTCTAAATTGTAGTGACATCAACTCTTAAATTTGTGATTTAATTAATCATTTCAGAGTGGTTCGACCGCGGATTAAACTCAAAACATTACATCTAGGAAGTACGTTTTCAGAAACTCTCGCAAAGGTGAGCGATATAGGAACCGGTTGCTGGCCAACAAGTCACTTTTTGTTACTTCACAATCCACATTCACATAATTCATGAAATTATTTAAGACTATTTTCTATTAAAATCAGAGAAGAAAGCGACGAATTATTCTCACCTTTGAACGACGAGAGAAGGTATCAGATATCAGGGATAGTTCCTAAATATTGTATGGTAGTTACGCAGAATAATACGTTGACGTGTGTTGCATTGGTTTTCGTATTGCCTCCTCCATTTAATCGGGGGGGGGGGGGGGGGGGGGGGGGGGGTTGACGGTTTTATCAAAATATGATTTGGAGTTTTCGAAATACTATATTTTGTTTCCATAATGCGTTCATGTTGACCATCGAATTAATGTATTAAATGTTACATACATGCATGGGCGTCAATCCTTACGTAATACCTATTGTTCAGGGGGGGAGGGATGAATGAATAGATCATCCCCCTGAACAATAGGTATCAATTACAGATTTACGCCATGCATACATGAATGATTAAGGCCCTATTTGCTATTTGCTTTGGCGTTTCCATTAACTTGGAAGGGGTGGATGCTTTTGACTGTTTGTCTAATATATTGTTGCCCATGAGGTTGGATTTTTTTTCCTTACCTTCTTTCATGAAATTAGCGTTGGTCCTGACATGCATGGTCCCAACAATACAGAGCGCATACACGTTGATCCGGGCTCCCATTCAATCGCACATTCCAGTGTTACTATAAAAGCCTGACATGAACAAATCTTCATATACAAATCGTTCGTAAAGTCATGCGTAACTTTACGAACAGCTTTATGAAACACCCCATGGGTTGAATGCACATTATATATACAGAATTTACAAATCGTAATATGCGTGGGGGGGGGGGGGTGGGATACGAATTGACTGATACTGAACAAAAATTGCGGGAAACATCAGATAACTTATCAAAGATTAATTTTACACCAAATTAGGGGGGCTAACAAACTTATTTCATGATAATAGCAGACAAAATTCAAATTTCAGGTGATTTTGGCAGGTTTTGAGACAGAAATTTGCAAAATAAAACATATGACAATTTATGACGTCATTAATAATTGAAGACAATAAAATAGATTAAAATAATTTTGTCTACCTATTTTTTGTATGCTTTAAAAAGATTGTATATTAATTTGGTGGAGATTAAACCTATGTCTGCTGAGAAACAGGGTAAAATTGTAAGCACATAATTCACAAACCTAAAGAAAGTGTGCAAAACACGAAAAATTGACATTTTTGCATATCTTCAAATAAGGGGGCAAAAACTAATGTCCAAATTATTTTTTATTTCTTGGGAACATCTTTTCCCTGATAAAATGGATCCCAATGAACAAAATGGCACGCAAGAAGTAGGATCATGGGGGGGGGGGGAGGGGTGCACGGTAGCCCCCTCTGGTCCTCGGACTACTAGTAGTAGCCTACTGTGGACAATAATTTTGAAGAAAAACAAATATTTTGAGAATCTGTCGATGAATTCCTTTTTTGTGCTCAGCGCTGTGACAAAATCAAAAAGTCTCCTGATTGAGAAACCTTATCTGGGCATTTTCTTGGCGCACACAACATTTGTGAAGCCTGTAATACAGATAATAAAGACAACTCCGGCCAATTTGCAGACTCACATTGTGGAAGTACATGAAGTAATGTAAACCCTTCAAATTTCAAAAGGACAAGCTTACTTTAATTAAAGGGTTAACATCGAGAAGCTTACGACTTTTAAACAACATCCACATTCTTAAAATTTACAGAGAACGGTCAAATGATTTGATATGAATTATTTATTAAATTAATATCATATGAACTTAGTTCCACTAGTCTGGAATATATTAAAATAGAAAGAGAGAGCGAGAATTTTCCCCCCTCACTTGACATTTTCAAGTGTGACAGACTAACCTTAACACTAAGTTAGTATCGATGAGTTATAAAATCTATTTCGTTTTTTTGCACGTCAACATTGACTCAGCCAATTATCTGCTTATATTTCAGTTCCAACAAGAAAACCGCCATTTTCGTCTCATCGAGTGAAATGGTTAAGTTTATAGTGTTTGCATGCCATTTACCTCCGGTCTCACGAACGTGTTTCTTCGCAAATTTGAAAGTTAAGTCCCATATCAATAATACATGTGTGGACCGTCGGCTTACATATGAAGAAGCATTCCACGAACAAATGGCTAGAAGATTTGCACAGCGTTTCTTCATCAGTGTGGGAGTGTCCTGTAGTCTTGTGGCATCGACAACTTCCAGACCATCTGGCAATTCCTATCTCGGTAGTCTGGCTTATTCTGCCACAAGTGTTTTGCTGCTTCTGATCATCGTAGTTTCTGAGATTAGGTTTCTACGACGGAGGACCTTGTACCATCGATCCCAAGAGGTTTTCTGGCCATTGCATTGCCGTCATTGTGCAAGGGTTGTTGGAATCCCTGAAGGTGCGACTTCGACCAAAGATTTACCTATCTGTCCTATCAATCAAGAGAAGAACGTCGGAATTCAGACATCGCTTCCGGCCGTTAGCCAGGAGATAAGCATATTAGACAACGTTGAAACGACACCTGATCGCTTTTTGGGAAATATCGACATGAACGGGCAATTGATCACGGGATACCTTGCTACCAGTTCTCCACCTTTGATCTCCAGGAAGGATGGATCTGTCCATGAGGCACCATCTTCGAGAGAGTCTGCGACGGATGAGTATCAGTCATTATTGCATGACCAAAGGATACCAGGTTGTATAACTCAAATCCAGCGTGAATCTGGCAAAACCACCACGGTCCAGACTCCGACTATGATCAGGAGACCGAAACCCTCAAAGGCCACGCCACACATGCAGATGGTTACTGTCAACCACTCTTTACTCGACCGCATAGATCTCTTCTGCGTATGTTCACTATTTTGGCAATTGTCACCTTGACCAACATGTTGTTCTTGGTCACAGAGGATATCACATGTATTTTCTACTCTAGCGAATCATATTACAGGAAAGTGTCGTTCGTTTTCAGGCTCTCCTGAATATTTTTTTCTGTCAGCATGGCGATTTTGGGGATAAACTTTTTCAACACGTACTACGACGCTCTCTTCGTCAGAAAGGGTAAATTCTGTTTTGCGATAGGTTTTATGATTGACTGCTGTATGTGTATAGTTATCCTAAAGTAGGGAATCCTGTTGGGTCATTCTTGACTGGTCCTAGTCATCATCAGCCCCTGCGCCCCTGCAAATTAAACGGAACGTTTGGATAATTCATTATATATAGCGAATAATTAACGAAACCTTTCGTTGCTGAATGTGGTATAATTGCTGCTAGTATCCTCTGGAAAATGTGGGATTCTGCCATGCCAATGTATGATTTGAAACTGGCGCCTTCTGGCAGTGAAATCCCTGATTGCTTGGTCAAGGAAACACGTAAACCATTTTGTAAAATAATCTACAACTTTCTCTCAAAGAGAAAACGGAGGCGTTTCGGCAATGAAGAGAGCTCAAATGAGACAGTGACTTTGATCCCACAAAATAAGTCAAGAGAACGGAATTTGAAACTTCATATGCAAAGAGTGTATATAATGGTTATTTTCTTGCTCCTTTCAATCCAGTTTTTCTTCCTGCGAGCGGATTTGTACTTTGATGTCTCAAAGATTATGCAAGTTTACATTGAGTGGTCCCTTGGTATTGTGGTCGGCACTCCGCTTATTGGCTTGCTCTATTTTCAGGCGTATCTGACGGGTAATAAATCCCAGGAATTCCCTCTTAAACGTGGCGTTTCAGAACCTGGTGGACTCGTCGGGAGTAGTGGTCGCACCCTATCCTTGGCATCAGGCGGGATATTCATTCTGAACATCTTACGATCCATCGGGGCAATTATTATCTTCCTTCGCACCTTACATTCATCCACTGAAGAGCTGATATTAGCATACTTCATGATCGTCTATGGCCTTTTGAAGGTTTGCCAATCATAGCTGACGACACTATTCTTGTTTATAAACCAAAGACAACACTTTGAAGATCTGAAAACAACCAGGTTGACGTTGATCTGCCTGATGTACATTTGTTTTTTGTCATGCAACTTTCTGGATTATTGAAAACACCGCGATTAATCCGTGGATTGAGTTGAGATTATTTCTCGGTGAAGAGGTGCGATGTGTTGTAGAATTCATTCTCGAACCCACAATAAGTTTGTATAGCATTCACACAGCTTCAGTCGCTTATGAGACCTATAGGGAAACCTATAAAGATTACAAGGAGGTATTGCCTCGCCGTTTCTTAGCTTAACAAAAGACACCATCATTTTTAATAAAGTCAATAAATTGCATTAGGTTATTTCACTCCCATCATTTACCATCATTTATTATTCCCGGTTCATAGAACGTATGTTTAGCTACTTATGATGTGTCCAAAAGACATTGAATATGAAACATTTCGACTACAGGCACGACGGTATACTGGAGTGTATTGTTTCTAAAGCAAACAGATGATCAAAATCAAATGCACCTTTCCGTTAACACCCCGGGGTGCATGTCGAATGAGGATACGATTCCTAGTAATGTTGTGACATATGTTGAAAGGCCAGATATAGTTCTTGTTAACAATGTGAAGAAGAATAATGTTCTTTGTGAACTTTCGGTTCCTTTTGAACCAAACATCTAAAATGCAAGAAAAAAGTAAAACCGCAAACTACGTCTCTCTAGTATCCGATATTGAAAACAATGGTTTCAAATGTTCACTAATATGCTTCGAAGTAGAATATAGAGGCCTCATACCCCCTCCCATCCCCAGGATCTGTTATGCCACAAACTGTAACAAACTACCTGACTAAATCCTACTAATAAGAATGGTCTTTAATTGATGGTTCTAGACTGAAGGGATAGGTTTAAGTCTATACTGCTGTTGTGACAATGTTTATCCTTCTTCGTTTATCCTTAAAATAAGTTTCTGGCTTAGGTCCAGGGTGTTTCAGCCCTTGCATTGTACATTGCGGAGGAAGTGAGAATTTCTTTTGCAAAACATTGTTAACTTTCCTCTCATTCTAATTTAAGAATAATTGTTGTCTTCAATCTATACAATTTTTTTATTTTTAGACAAGATAAAGGTAGCACTCATCACATTTACATGCCGGATGTCTTATCTTTATTCACTGGTTTTGTCTACTACCAAGAGCACCTTCCTTTCATTTTGTGTATTAATCGAAAATAACTATATTATTTATGTATTTACTATTTAAACAGTATTATAGTTCATAATATTTGGGTCTATGTTCCAAGTGCTCAAACTTACGTAGCGATTCCATATCACATGCTCGCTGTATTTTTTCCATTGTATTTTTATCCTGTTTACTTTTTGGGGAAATTCATAATTATGTGTACTATTTTGTCCGCCTTGTACTGTCATGTGTACTCAGGTGAAAGCCCGGCCTTGAATTTGGTTTGTGTATGCTTTCTGTCGTTCTATGCCACGAATAAAGTATGTGAGAAACATAAATTGAAATTGAAAATAACCGTGACCATTGCAATGACAATAATGGTGATTAATTTATTAGGAAAACAAAAAAAAATAATTATAGACGAATTGTAAACACTAAACATTATGTCAGTTAGATAATACATTCTTTAGATTAGGGGCCGTATTCTGAAAAAACGTTGCCTGTTAGGTTAGGGAAAATGATGTTAATCGTGTTAAAGCCCACTGCACATCAATTTTTCGAAGAAATGAATTGTAAATTACATAGGAAATCTAAACAAACACCACCTTCCTGATTTAGCTTCTAAATAATTTCAGGAATACTAACCACCGTGATTTTAGGGCTCTTCCTATCAGAATTAAAGCTGAAAAGGCTTCAAGTCGTACACCCTTGCACTTCTGGTTTGATGTCACAACGATCCTGAGCCGATTTAGTTCTTCCTCCTTCAAGGAAGTTTGAAATCCCCTAATATTTAGATTTTATTAATCACATGTTTAGTGTTTACAATTCGTCTATAATTAAATTTTGTTCTAAAGCAATTTAGTTCGTATTTACTCCATCATGACCTTATAACACTTGAACATTCAGCATTCTTGAAAGATCACTCCACTGTTACGTGCCTACACAGAGTAATAGATGATTGGTTTGAAGCATTAAATGCTCGTGAAGTTGTTGCTGTCTGTTTCTTTGATATATCTAAATGCTTTGATGCTATATCTCACGAATTGTTACTTTTAAAACTACAATACCATGGTGTACAAGGTACAGAATTGCGCTGGTTTAAAAGCTATTTAAGTGGAAGAAAACAAGCTGTAAGCCTAAATGGTAAACTGTCTAAACCAGGTGAAGTAACGATCGGAATTCCTCAGGGTGGGGTACTTGGCCCCACCTTTTTCCTTCTTTATAATATGACATTATTCAAAGTGTAAATGCTGGCTCATGTAGTATTTTTGCAGATGATGTAGCAATTTATACTACTGGTAAAACTGTGAATGAAGCTGAGTCTAAATTACAGATTTGCATCAACGAATTAGAGAAATGGTATAATAATAATAGATTAAAGATTAATATTGATAAAACTCATGTTATGGTTGTATCCTCGAGAGCTAATTGCAACCAAAATGAACTAAACGTATATTTAAATGGCACCAAACTAAAACAGGTTAGTTCGGCGAGATATCTAGGTGTTAATATTGATTGTCATTTGACCTGGCATGAACATGTCAAACAAGTGTGTAAAAGCCTTGCTTATAAACTTTTCTTATTACGAAGATTAAGTAACACGCTAAGCACGTCCCTGCTAAATACTTTATATAAAGCAACCATTCAACCATGTATTGATTATGCATGCTCAGTGTGGGGAAACTGTTCACTTAAATACCGTGATTATATACGTCGCATACAGAAAAGAGCTTCTCGTATAGTGTCGAAACATTATGGTTCACGTGATATCAGCGTCTCTAAACTATTTAAAGATTTGAAATGGCAAACTTTTGAAACTAGGAGAGATTATTTTATTAATATGCTTATGTTCCGATGTATACATGGTAATGCTCCAGTAAGACTATGTAATGAAATTGAAATGTTCTGTGATAGACATGGTTTCAACACTCGCAATTCTGACTCACTCAATGTGGTCTTACCAAAACCAAATACGGAATTATTCAAGCAATCGTTTAGATATTCAGGCCCGAAAACATGGAATTCTCTCTCAAATGAAATGCAAAATCATCATACTCTTTCCTCTTTCAAAAATAATTATAAACGCACATTTTTCTGAAATAAAAAATTAAGTTTTGCATGTTCTGGCCCGCCGTACTCTATAATCATGATAATAGTTGATCACAGTTTGTTTCGATTTCATTTTATGTAATATATTTATATTTATGTATTTATTATATATTGTATTGTAGATGCTTTCTCATGTATAAAATGTATGTGGATTATTGTGTTCGTATTTGCACTTGTTATCTAATTCTAACCATGGGGATTCCTAACCGTCTTTTTTGTTGCTATTTTATTTTTTCACTCAAGAAATAAGATTGGTCATTCATTAACTTCTTTCAAACGAATTTCTAATATTGTGTTTTTCTTGCATTTTAAAACATTTTTTGTATTTTTTGACTGATGTAATGAAATGAATCCCATTGGTTAGAAGCGGAAATGTTTAATCATGTTAACAGGACATCGATGAAAAACAGCTTTGCTGATTCGATTGTTTCTTTTTTATCCTGTATAAATATGTCAAATAAATAAATAAAAAACATGACAAATCAGATCCTCGATCATTAATACACTGTTGCTCAGAAATTTGGAATATTTTGTTTTTACCCCAATTTATGGAATTATTTTGACAATGATTTATACCTAATAGATCTAGATAATTATTTAATTCATTCATTTATTTATTGCAACCATGAGTTGGATTTCATACAATAAAAAAGACAGGCATAAAAATGGTTCACAATATAGTTATAATATATATATATACTTTGTACAATAAAATTGTATAAATTGACACTTTAAATACATAGATATGAACAGAAAAAGTTTTTAAAAAAAACACTCAAGAGCAATCGCATTTAAACATAATTATAAGGTACATGGGACTTCACAGGACCAATAATCATATATCAACTGACATCAACGTATTGTTCAAGAATTAAAATTGAGAAAGATTATGAAAGAAAGAGAAAGACAGTAAACCCAAATTGACTGGTGGTATAATGCATTATTCCTAAAAATATATCCAATCAAATTCAATTGATACTAAATTTGTTACATTCTAAATTATTTTAAAATTCATATAATAAACAAGCGTGTAATTTAAGTATAGTGTTTACACGGCACTTTAATTCAATATCAAATTGGCAATAATGATTTTGAATAGTATACATTCTCAGATTTTATTGAATAATAATTTGTGATTGTTTGTTTTGCGTGACTGCTAAATCATGTGTATGCTACTATGCTTATCAACTAGGGGACCTACGTCCTTAAGTGATAACTTACAGTAATGAGGATTAATGCCTCCCAAAAGGGCACTTATACAGCGCATCGACACGGTTTTGATCCTGTGACCTCACATTTACGAGGCATTGCTTTGCCACTGAATCATGACTGTACGCAGCGGGGGCTAGGGTAGGGGGGCAGCCCCCCCAAAAAAAAAACACAAAGAAAATGCAATAAATTATCAATAATTCATTGCATTTTACCCCGGTCCCCAACATAAATATCCTCTGCACGGCCATGCATTATGCTCAAGGCATGGCCACACAGAGGATTTTTAATATATGCCAAAAATAACTGATTTAGCTAAAACATTTTTCATCTTTACTGTAATAGATGGAATTCAATGAGGAAAATATGACAAATGGTGTCATTTCCCCCTTGTAGTCCCGCTGCTTGCACGAAAGCAATTGAAAGTAATTGTTATTGTTGAAGTTACTTTCGATTGCCTATAAATTATGACACGCAAACCTCTTTGCAATAATGAAAGAACCAGATGAAATAATTTATAGTATGCTTGATGATTTTATTCCAGAAGATGAAAGAAACATTCTGTACAACGGTAATTAACACGTTGAATTTTGAGGAAAAGAAAAATCATGTAGGGCAGTGTGCTTCACCAGAATAGAAAATGCATTTGTTTCAAAGAATAATGAATTAAAAACATATTTCTTCGATATGTCACGTGAGGATTACGACACTGTTAAGTAATCCGAAATGGTTTGTATAGGCACTTTTTGTAGTAAATTGCTCTCCTGTTAATATGTTGATCTCGCGAAAGTCTTTGCGATCGTGCCACTCATAGAACCTTGAATTGTAAGTTTATTAAAGACACACCGTACATTACTTTAACTTGCTTAGGGAAATATTTGTTGTTGTTGATTTGTATATATTAAAGGATAAAGATGAGTTCGAGTCACGCTATTACATTGTGAAAAAAACTGTGTGGAGGCGATTGGAAACGGCAGATCATGTACCAGATATTAGGCATACATTGTGGAGTTTGAGAATCCTAAAAGTCAGGTGCACTGTACACAGAAATTTGTTGATATACAATACATACAGAGTATTTATTTAAAAAAAAAATTGAAATACATAAATACATGCAGAAGGATAACAGTACATATAATATGAATACAATAAAATTAACAAGGAAATTAGTTAAGAAAGCAAATTTATGTCGAATGAGGGGTCAACAAAAAAGAGCATTTAGCCTGGTTGAACGTTGACCCCTAGAGAAAGTACGTGTGGGACTACACAAACATGTGGTACAAAAGTGTCTACACAACTTTTAGCTGTAACTTGTCATATTGTGACTATAAGGGCATTTGAAGAGCCATATGTTCCAGGGGATAATTTTTCGTTGATGCTTTATCACAATTACAATGCAATGAATGAAAAAGCGGGAACTTATTATTCACCTTTCCGAGAACACTACCCTTTCTTTTTAAGAATATCAGACTACCCAGAAGACGGAATGAGGTTCACGTATACAAAGTCAAATTTGTGCTCCCATGCTAGTATGTGGCTGTGAAAAAACATGAAATGGAAAGGAAAATGTTAGTTATACTTCAATTAGGGTTTCTGATCTTTCTATCTATCTATATGTACCATAGCTAGGAGGCCGTTGGGGGCGACAATGAAATGGACCTTGATACACGGGTTCTCCATAACGTTCTGCATAAAAGTGTTCTAGTTCGCTGCTCAAATGACACCCCCGTTCACTTTTTGATGTTATCAGTCCATTTCCTAGCAATCAAAACACATCATAAAATGGAAATTAGCAAATGGTAAGAATCAAGTGTATGACAGACATAACCTATGCAAAGTGCATTTATAGCAAGCAACCACTTATGCTAAGCGAAACGCCAAACACTAACAGCTTACATTGATGCGTATTACACATCAATGAAGGTTGAATTGGAACTCAAAGAATAATAATCATAACATCTTTATTCCAGATGTCTGGTACCTACCCTCTTTTTCCCCTTTTTTCGAGGAATGTTTTTCTCTGATATTTTCTGTTTCTAATTAACTAACAACTCATTTCGAAAGGTAGGCTCCATATTAAAAGTACAATTAGATGGCAATCTTCTCCTAATAGTTCCTCTTTGCATAATGATGTTTGCCAAGCTCTTCTCTCAGGTTTCAGATACAGAAACGGAACTCCGTAATGGCAATCGAAACATATCATAAAATGGAAATCAACAACTGGTAAGAATCAAATGCATGACATGAATAGGCTATGAAAAGTGCATTTTTAGGAAGTAACCACTTATGCTTTACATGTCAATCAAGTTTAAACTGGAAGAAACAATAAATACAGAAACACGAAGATGACAGTTTGAAGTATGTTTTTGCTGCTTTTCTCATTTTTGTTCTTCCCCCTCAGAGCAGTTTTTCTATGGACGAAACCGAGCTTATGTTCTGCCTCTAATATACAGCACTAGATAATGATGTAAATGATTAATCATAGAATAATTATTATAAAAATTAATTACAGATGACACCTTGTTGGTGCGTATTTTTGTTGTTTGTTTTTTTAGAGGGAATGTTTTTCTCTGATATTTCCTGCTTCTAACGGACTAACAACTTATTTCGAGGGCTAATGTCCATATTAAAAGCAACAATTAAGTGTCCATATTAAAGCCCCACTGCACTACCCATAGCTATGTGCGCCCTCTATATATCAAACGATGCCTAGTCGGTGCCTGTTGGTCCCCTTTAATCCCGTTTTTCCTACGTTAAATAAGAGCTGATTTGATGAGATAACCACCTGTCCAGTGACCTTGCAGGATGGTCTAATCCCCCTAGCCAAATTAGTACAGACGGGCTTTAAGATATTTGTTGAATTCAAAACCTACCTCTTCTTGATTTTTGGGAGCATTACCAACATAAGATGTAGAAAACTGCCCGACGTAGTCCGGATTCGACTTCGCTACTTGCATTTCTTCACCAGCAACCTATGCAATAATATTGGTAGAAAAAGCAAATAACCGTTTGTTTAGAGCCAGAATAGCAATAACTCTGTGTGTTAACTTAAATGGGTATACATCCTTCTGGCTCCAAACAGACAATTGACTTTAAGAAGTGTTGTGGTATTATGGTTTATTGACTAGAATCTCAATCGAAGGGTTGATGCTTCGAATGCCAGCCCAGATTAGCAATAATGTCCTTTGACAAGACCATAATTTCCATTTGCTACTCTTTACCCAGATGTAAATAGTTTGCCGGTAACTGCAGGGCGCGAAGAAATAACAGCATTGGTGCTCATGACATTTCAAAAATTAACAAAATAAGTTATCAAAATCATTCTCATACATTATCATCTGAAGATGAGTCATACTATAGGAGTGTGGGAGAAATAGTATTCCAACAACAAAATAATCCCTGACGAATAATACAATAAAGAAACAACAAATTAGTGTTTATTTTACTCATCAAAAACATGTTTAGATCCAAATGATTTTTTACTTCGAAAATCAACAGACATTTAACATATTATTTATACATTATACGCTTATGTTTTTGCCTGACAAACGATATTGACAATAATACAGAGTTTGCATCCCACCTTTTCATATTGACCTTCCTCGTAGTGTTCACCGACACCACACCGTAGATGGCGCTTGACATATTCCGGTAGACAGCAGTACATTCGGTCTGCGATGGGACTAATTAACATTGGGTTCAAAGTCCTAGGGTCATTGGCGCCTTTGAGAGGAGGGAGGTTGGGAGGAAATAAATACAAATGATAAATGATATGTAAAGGACAGATGGGTAGAGTGCTAATGCGAGGAGGAATAATGCACACGATATAACATGCTCAAACAAATATAAAGTTAAAATCTACACAGGGCCTTTGCCACTGGATAAAAAGCGATATTAAATCAGTCATTATATCAAACTATTTAATCATAGCTGTGGCCACGAACACATTGCTTTAATGAATTCAATCGGGCCATGAAGTAACATTTTCTTGTCAAATAATTGCGTGGTAATGTGGCAAAAAATTACTTAAAAGAACATGTGTTCCTTTCATTTTACTACCATCTTCGCAGAATATTTTTTTTGCTATCAGAATGAAGGTGTAGCCAAAAAACGCCCTCTATTTGGAATGATAACATTTTCTTCTGTCCTCGCAATATCAGACCTCCTTTTCACATGTTTAACGCATCTATACTTCTCCGCCAGTTTGAACTCGGTTTATTAAACGCATTGCCTCGGTCATGATTTACAAAAGGTAAATCTGACATACACAAACAAGATAGCACAGTGGTATATTGTTAAAGACCCTTGACTCTCATACGAGAGGTCCCGGGTTCGATGCTTGTTCGGACCTTATATTCTTGGACAAAGCTGTTTTTACTGCATTTGTCTCTCTCGACCCAGGTGTCAAAAAACAATACCTGGCAATTCTCGCATTACTTTCAAAATCCTACTTCTTTCATACAAAATAACTCATAACTTTGCCCCTAAATATCTTTTTGACCTAGTCTCCCTTCGATCCTTCTCTTGTGCCAGATCCCTCAGTTCAACTTCCTCCATGCAATTAATTCACGGACCATGACAAAAACCGTTATGGTGACCGTGCCTTTTCATCGATTGCCCCAGCCCTCTGGAACAAACTCCCACCCCATATTCAAAATGCCCCATCCATTGAATCATTCAAAACCCTTCTCAAAACCCACCTTTTAAATCAGTTATAGTATACTGAAGGCGCACACAAGTACACAGTTCCACCTATGCGCTTAGAAACGGCTGTATAAAGCGCTCTATAAAATAATGTAATTAATATTATTATTATTATGCTGGTGTAATTATATTTTCGGAAATTACACAAAGTATTACAGTACTGATTTGGGTATACTGAGTAATTGTTATTATTAATATTATTATTATTGTTATTAATCATTACCCGTCAAAAAGCTAACAGTGAGGGCCCAAAACACCGTCATAAGCATTGCCGCACCGCTGTACCAGGCATATGACAAGCTATATAGACTGGCAATGGCTGGTCTGAAAGTGAACATAAACAAGTAGGAAGTTTATAGAAGATGGAGCGGGAGAGAGAGAGTGAGGGGGGGGGGGGGGCAGGAGCGAAATGGGACTGTGATGTCGTAGGGGAATTTCAATTTGAACGACCAATTTTATATATAAACTGGTCCCCAAACTGTCTGTTGCCAGATTTCCCTCAATGGTTGGAAACGATTTATTCATGAATACATAATGATAACAACAATAATAATGACGATAATATTGAAACAAATTATAATGATACAAAATATATATTAACGTTGATATTGATAATAATATTAATTTAGTTAAAGTTTGAACTATCGCTCACGAGGTGATAGAGATACTTCCGTATCCGGACACCTACCCCCTGGACATCCATCCCCCGGATAACCAGCCCCAGTAAACTACCCCTAGGACAACTACCCCATAGGGCAACCACCCTCTAGGACGACTACACTCGGGACCATTACCCCCTGGACAAATACCCCCTAGGATAGATGTCCACGGGTTGGTTGTCCTAGATGATGGTTGTAGGGAGTAGTTGTCCAAGGGGGTAGTTGACTGGGGGTGGTTATCCGGGGGTGATGTCCAGGTGGTAAGTGTCCAATAACCGATATACTTAATGATTAGACGTAAAGAAGTAAATTCCACACCTCGCCATTGGTGGCTCCATGGTTGAAGACGTCATCATGATGTCAGACAGCGTTGTCATGGTTTCCAGGGTAATGTTGCATCCAGCTATGCTCAGCGGTGGCTTCTCGGAAGAGGGAGGGTAGATCTGTGCCCCTATGCCCACCCAGAGAGACCAAGTCAAGCCGAGCAGAGTGCCGACGAACGCCCCCTACGTCATAGACAGAGCGAAAAAAGGAGGACACGAGTGTTGGAAGGTCTTATTTGATCTGTTGTAGAGGCATGTTCCTAACAAAGTAGCCACAAATCTAACCCTAAACCCACTCCAACCCAAAGCTCAAACCTACCCCTAACCCTTAGCCTTTACCTATTACTAACCATGCCTAATGCTCATCGTACTGTTTGCGAATGGATGCAAGTTAGCTACCTTAGCTGCATAACGTTGTGGCTATTTTCAGAAACATACCTCTACAATTGATTGAATAATTCCTATCAAGAGAGTGGACCAAGCGAATGAGATATATGTGTATAGTTGACATATACAATAGATGGGCTCACTGATGTTTTAAATGTGGAGAGGTCCCACCTTGTGCTATTGAGGAATATCACTCCCAAAATTCTTCTTCTCCTTCCAGGAAAAGTACAGTCCACCGTCTGGTGTATCACGTACTATTAGGCAGGTCTGTTGTTGTGAATGAACAGTGCAAATTTAAAACCTTCTACAATATTCTACGTGCAGCTAAAAATCCTTCATCCCCTTCTAACGAAGAAAGACGTCTTGTACCTCTTGCTTGAAAGATTCAGTGGAGGTACAGTTGACAAACCCAGCAGGTAGCAAGTTCCAAAGTCTGATGGAATCAGGGAAAGATGACTTCTGGTATTCGAGAGTCTTTGCAAATTGCTGAGAATACTTCATGAATATCATGTATCCCCCCACATTAAAAATAAATAATTAAAGCTGTGTCTCATGGAGTGCACTGCTGTTGAATTGCACGTAAATAATATTATATTTACAAAGTAACTTTTCTTTGCGCAAGAGCCAGATAATTTGGTTGACTTACTTTAGAGTTGATCCATGGAAAGAACATTCCAGAAGTGTAAAGTCCCAGAAGTGGGCCCCCAATCATCCCAACAACACTGAAGGCTGCCTAAAGAAAATAAATAGGGGAAGGAGATTATGCATCCTTTAGTTATAGTTTAAGTAAAAGTATTGTTATAATTAAAAGCATCAGTATAATATGCAGGAGTATAAATATAAGTTTATCAAAGTTTAAGTATAAGTATTAATAAAGTATAGTATGTAAGTGTAGGTAGACTAATAGTATGTTCGTAAGTGTCGGTATGTGTCAAGAAATGAAGAAGAGCTTCCATTTAAACATAATTGTCCAATGCCATCTAATTTAGTTCTTCTTCTTCTTTAAACAAAACACAAAACCCAAGTAAGAAAGTGGGTTTGATCACGTGAGTGTGTTTTTTATGTGCACAAATTTTGTATTGAGTGTGTGTGGGGGGTGGGGGGAGGCTATCATATACAATGTCACAGCACTAACAAAATGCAATCCCTCCCACCCCTCCCCTCTCTCCAACGAATCGAGTAGTGATATAAATCACACAAAACGGAATTTATGTTCATCAATAGTTGATGCTATATACTGCATAATTTACTTTAATATGCATGCGGAAAATATTTCGTTTTAAATTGATTACCAATACGTACCCCAAGAATACTACCAAGTTGCGAAGATACAAATGCCATCGCAATGGTAAGGATCCCGAAGAAGAGGGCTAACAGAAAACAGGAGAAAGACGAAAATAACAGAAATGTTAACAATTCATCACTTCTGACGCATTACGTAAAATATTATTTCATTCCATTTCATTAGCCCATCCATAAACAGGCGCGGGTCCAGACTTTCTCAGGGGAGGGGGCCCAATTTTTTTTTTTTTTTGCTCCCGACAATTTTAAAGTCGCGCCGGCCGAAAGGTCAGTGGGGGGGGGAGGGTAGGGGGTGGGGGTGGGGGGCTGGAGGTGGAGGTGGGGGGGGGGGGGGGGGTAGTGAGCACATTTTTGTTTTGGCCCTCGAAAATTTGAAAAATTGCACACCCCCCCCCCCCCCCCCCCCCCCCCTGGATCCGCCACTGCCATGCAAACAAGTTTTCTGTTACTTGAACGCCCTCTGGTATTTAGAATAAGATCATCCGATGTGGAGGTTGTTGTTGTTGTGGGTTTGTTGGCTCATTCCCTCGATGTCGATGATTCCCGCCAGGTTTGGTGTGAGAGGGCGTTTTGCTCTCTCTTCTGCAGCTCTACGTTTTTGGGAAATACAGCACTAAAGGCTAATACTTGCCCAGTGTGGAGGGAGATTATTCAATTCAATTCAAAATGGTTTATTTCAAATAAAACTTTCATCGCGGCGTTTAGCCGAATTACAAAAGTTTACAAACAAAATTAATAACACAATGGAATATATAACATAGCATAACATGATATATTGAATTTGTAACACGACGTTTGACGATTATATTATTCTTATTGTATCGGTGTGGACATTACAGTTTAACGAAATGGTTAACTTAATCTACAAACCTCATAAGACTGTCAAGCGACTGTTTTAACACAGTAATGTATAATTCGAACAATATATTTACGTCGTATGACTTAATGAAAATGCTTTATGTCTTTAATGATTATTGTTCTATGTGTTGGAATGGAAAGCCTGAGGGCAACAGTGATTAGATTCACCTTTTCAGCTTCTGTCAAATATCGTGTTTCTTAAATACTTAATGTTCAATTGAAAAATAGAATAGTAACAACAATGACAGGATTGTTAAATGTATGATCGTTCCTTGTTGTCGTTTTTGTTTTATTCATTGTTTTAATAGATGCATTTACCTAGACCCTTTGTGGTCCATGTGTAGGCCTTTTCTTTAATGTCAGGCCAAATCGATCTCACGATGTCCTCGCCCACAACAGCAGCCAGAGAGTTAACCCCAGAGGACACGGTACTATATAGTCAGGGAATAAAAGAGAAGAAAGATTTAAATCCCGTTTTTTAGTAGTTTGGCCAGGGGGATTAGACCACCCTGCAAGATCACTGGCAGGTGGTTTTCTCATCAAATCAGCTCTCAATTAACATAAGAAAAAGTGGATCATGGGGGAGCAAAGGCACCGTTTAGGCATTGATTGCTATGTAGAGGGCGCAAGTAGCTATTAGTTGTGCAGTAGGGCTTTAAAGAATAGAAATTAATACTTGGCAAACTACACGATCGCAATGGCTTTCGAGACCTCAAATCAAGGGCAATTTCAGTAACTTATATTCTGAAGTCCATACACCATATCTATTACTAAAACGTGAATGTAATTGTAACATGATCAGACAAAATAGTCTATTGGTTTATGACTGCCGAAGGAAAATACAAATCACAAAATTGATGTGCATTTTCATAATTTGCTTAACAAATCATGATAAATGTATTTGTATGTGAACATGTGTAAAGTAATCATGAATATGCATGCAATATGCAAACTTTTTGCAGCCTTTTTTGGTCGATAGGGTTGATTTTTGTGGGAAGGGTGCAAAATCTTACATTGCACCCTTTTTTTAACCCCTTTTTTCTAAGAGTGTAGGATTCATCTTGATCATGCTCAGAGAATGTATTAACTCATTGTCACATTCGTACATTTCAAGGGGTAATGGACAAGACAATTATAATTGCATTCGGTTGACTTTTCGAAAGTCTTTTCGATTTTAAAAAATGGCTTGCAATTTTGAAGGGAGTATTCATAACTCTTACGACAATTCCCCTTCTTTCCAAATTCTTAAGGCAGTGAGACTATTAGCCCCAAAGGCATGAGAGAGAAGCCACATCATAATCAGCATCCCACTTTATATACAATTAAGAACTGACTGAATACAAAGACTAACTAAAGCATAATTATGAAAACGAATTTACATAGGAACGGTGTCGAATTCCCGATGCAAACGGACGACTATGGCCCGAATTCACAAAGGAGGTTTGTCGACAAACCTCCTTTTGTTTCGCCAAACCTCCTTTTGTTCTTTACAAACCAGGTTTGTAAAAAACGCGTCATATTATGACGTACGAAAACCAAGGTTTGTCGACAAACCTCCTTTGTGAATTCGGGCCTATGGGTCTGTGGTTATCCTACCTGAGAGCAGCACTGAATATGGCTGAGGTAAACAGGCCGGGTAGCCCGGGCATCTTGCCAAACAGGTACATCACAAAATATGGCATGAGCTAAACAAAAGAGATAAGAACCAAAAATGTCATGAAAGTACAAGTCCATGAACTTGCACAATGTATTGAAATTATGTGTGCATCTACGAATAAATAACATGTAAATCATTAAAACAAGTATATCCAACTGGTAAAGACATACTTTGTTCCCATGTGCATTGCGGTATATCTCCCATGGACTGGACCTGATGGACTTACACATGACAGCGTGTACGAGGCTCGCAGGCAGCTAAACCCGTGTCCAATCTGAAATTTACTGATGAAGGCCAGTGTTCGAATGTATTTCTAATGTAGAAATCGTAGTGATATGACTTTTCTTTACGCGGCTGTCCAATTCCCATTTAGAACCCTTAACTATATATCGAGGGTTCAGTGACACAAAGACATAACTCCATATTTTGACAAAATAAGTATTTGAAAATGTTTAGAAAAATGTGGGCTTTCCAGGAATACAAAGACTTAACTCCACCCAACACCCCATTGAAGTCAATGGCTATTGAAACATAGACTTAACTCCTTAAAGATACTACGTCCCTTTTGCAGCCAATATCAAATTCTGTATAACTTTGCAGGAATTATGAATATGTCATGTATGTCCTATCTGTGAAATTTAAACATTAGCAGTATCCTAATATTCAAATTATGCAAGGAAACCAGTTAACATCGTCCGATTCTAATGATTTCAGTGTCTAATAATATCCTTTCTGACATAACAAATTCAACTAAGCAACTTTTAAAATCAAAAGTGGTTGCCATAACCTTGAAATTTCCCCCAAACCCATGGATAAGAAGTTGTTAGATGTTTGTCACCGAAACGGCAGCCATTTTGAATGTACATGGTCAAGTTAAGCACTTTTACTTTTGAAAGTTGTATAGTTAAATTTGCCATGTCAGAAAACATATTATTAGACCCTAAAATCATTAGAATCGGACAATGTTAACTGTGTTGGTGAATTTCTAAAGTGCATTGACCTTTCGGACCATAGCGCCCTGATTTAAGGTCGGAGATATAACAAACTATACATTTTTGGAATCCTTATGACCAGACGAGTAATTTGATATGCAATTTGATAAGGTTAACTGTGTTGGTGAATTTGACCACCAGTCAAAAGTGTGTTGACCTTTCAAAGTTTTTTTTTTTACCATAGCGCCCTCATTTAAGGTCGGAGGTATTGCAAACTATAAATTTGTGGAATCCTCATGACCAGACGAGTAATTTGATATGCATATTGACACGATTGGAACTATTTGAATTTCTATCCCTGTGTGACCTTTGTTAACACCTCACGAAAATGCCTGGGATTTTCAAGGGGGCAGCCCAAGTCAAAATTGTTCGGTATTCATCAGGGAACACCATAACACTTTCAAACCTTTGTTCCCAGAGATTGGTCACGGGACCTACAGGCTGGTCTCCTTCTATATCATGTTCGGTTTTGATTCGATTACATATGCGCATATTAATTAGGCGGACTTAGTTATTTTAACAACTTTTTTATATCTGCAGATTCGCAAATATGGCAAAAATGACTTATTTTGTTGGCGTCCGTTTTCAAAACGGTAATATATATACGATTTTCTTTTTTGTATTTCTTACCACAAAGATGATATTGTAGTGTCTGATAATTTAATTTATTATTTGTGTCCAAGAAAGTGATGAATTAAGTTGTCAACTTTGTCGAATTATGCCATTTTTGACAATTTGACCATTTCTGGCAGGTTTTTCGGTAATTTTGCGATATAAAAAAAAAATGGTATTAAATCACAACGCATTGACCGATTTCAATTCTGTTTTTTGTTTTTGGAAGCTTTTATAAAGCTTGATCATTTGCAACCATCAAATAACATGTGTTTGTTGTAATTATTTGTGGTGTGCTATACCTATTATTAGTATTAATTTCGGAACTAAAAGAAGTAAAATTCTGGTGGTAGTAATAGTAGTAGTTATAGTAGTATCATTATTATTTTATTTATTGTTACTATCCTTGAATCAATTATCCATTCTTCTCCTTTTTATTCTTCTTCTTCTTCTTCTTCTTCTTCTTCTTTTTCTATCCCTTCTTCTTGTTATTGTAATTATTGTGATTGGAAGTAGAAGTAGAAGTTAAGTGGTATCATTGGCGTCATCATGATCATCATCCTCATTATCATTATTATAAATTCAGTTGATACTTGTTTACAGTTTAGGAGGTGTTTCATAAAGATCATAAGTAGAACTTAACGCTAAGCCATTAGCCTTAACAAAATATATATTAAAAATAAAATTTGAATATTTTAGCCTTTTCGTAAATTCCACATCAAGAACCTGAAATCTTCTTGATAATAGAAAATATGAATGATTTGAATAAACATTTTGTATGCCTTTCAAAATAACTGTTACAAAATATTTTAAAAAATGCTAACGGCTTTCCATAACTGTTAAGTCCAACTTAAAGATAAGTTCAACTTTAAGTGAAACACGCCCCCCTGGTCTTTACCTGGTCTGATTTGGAGATATAGCCCATGGTTAGCGGGTCACAGTCAGCAAAGTTAGCATACATGACGATGCCCGATATAGATGCTGCTGATACAACGAGTATCATACCAATTATAGCCATGAACAGGGACCTGTTAAGATTGTCATGATTGAACAAAAGTAAACGAGTAAACTAATATAATGCACGAAATCATTTCAAAGGGACGCAGAAACAGAATTTGAAATTCATGAAAAATAAGGAGAGTCCCCAGTGTGGAGCCCTGTAGGACTCCACAATGGACCCTCTAATTAAGATGATTCCTTGAACTTATTTCTTCTGAATGGTCGGCAGATTTGATTTAATCTCTAACATTATGACATTATGTTCTTTAAAAGTTTTAAAGAAAAAATTATATTGGAAAACGTGAGTTGGAAAAAGATGGATATATCTGTGATACATTATCCTTTAGTAACGCCATGTTACAGCACGCCTGATTGTGTAGAATGTCTGTAAACAGTGTGTACAACAAATACGATATGTAGGTATCAGTCTAGACTTGACTTACAGTAAAGCAGTCTTTTCGGACCGACATGTGAGGTATCTCTGAACCTGTGACTGGTTGACAGCGTACAAAGTGCTCCAGTAGAATGTTCCGCCTACCACAACTGTCCAGAAAGTATGGCGTACAGTCGGGTCCGGGTTGAAGCTAGAATAAAAACACACACAAAAGAGGGAAATCATTTTCTTTTACCTGTATCATTTAGCAAATGTATATATGCATATACTTATTCGCGTGTCTTTTAAAATCGGTTGATTACGTAAACCAGTGTAATCAATGTCTGCTTTTGTTAATGGGCTGCTCACATCTTTTTCCATGTCGTACTTATCTCCCGAAACCGTCTACTAAATATTCACCATACATTTTACCTGATTCAAGTTGTTACTTTGCGACTGACTTATATGAATCTTTAAATTTATTTGAATGTGGAACACATACACTTCAGATTTCAACATAGCAATAACGACTTACTCCAAAATATCAAGTCGCCCGCCCTCTCCGGCGATCCGCCAAGCCTCGTTGAACCCGTCAACGTTCATTGACCCTGCTATGATGACAGCCAAGAAGCCAGCCATCATGACGGTCACTTGAAATGTATCAGTCCACAATACTGCTTTCATACCACCCTATATGTATTGAAATCATGAACACGATGGTCATGAATGATAAAAATGACAGATGACTTTGGACCAAGTTGGCAAACATTAAGGCGAAAGGGCAATTATACCGCAATTCGAAAACGGCCTTTCAATGTGGTTTCTACGTCGGACGTTGCAATAGGCCTACCCCTGTGAGCTGGCATTCATCCGAAAACAGTACAGTAACACCTGATGCTGTTTCCTTTTATTTGTTCGGGTGCTTACTTCTGGTAGGGTCATGCCTGCTTTTAGATCTAATTGCTTTTATACAATGCAATGTCGCCTCTCGCTGATATAATTGTACACTTCCGCATTCTTTTATTGTGCGCTCCAAAAATTTCTTGTATTCTATGAAATTGACTTGTTTTGGACTTAACTACAGCCCTTATATTGGGTCAGAATACTTACAATGGTCGTATAGAATGTGCAGACAATACCAATTGCTAAAACGGACCCCCAAAGGTCTAGACCGCTGACTGTAGAAATAAAAGACGAAATGTTGCAACATTAGAGAACAACATAAATTCTGAGAAACCACGTAGCGTAGTGGTTCTTAACCCGGTGTCCGTTCGAACACCCCCCCCCCCTTCTGCATGCCACCGGGGCCTTCTGTTTCCGCCATATAGGGGGCAATACACGTATTCTCAAAAGAATAATAAAGCTCTAATCAAATCTATTAAAAATAGCATTACATGAAAACGGAAGAACAATTATTGCCCATTTATTAAAGCATTAATTTGTGTTGGATACAGTAGCATAGGGTCTTCAAAACGGATGATTTTATCAAAACAAGTTAAGGGCACTACTAAAGCTTGTTTCCTTGCGCAACTAGAACAAAGGACATAGGCATTAGAGATTTTTATAAAAATGCATGGCATTTGTTTACATTCAGAGCTACAAGAAAAGTGCTTCTAACTGACTGACAGAAAGTAATGTATGTATAATACAAAGGAGGATTCTAATAAGTTATGTCCATTGAGATAAGAAAAGGAATAGGAAATTATTAAGAAACTCTTTAAAATATTCTGGAATGTTTACCTTGGTTTAAGGCAAGTGCCGGGGCGTAGATGACAATACCGAGGTATAAATTCTGTAGGCAAAATGATTCCACATTAGTCACATACAAATTCAGAATACTTCCAAAGGGCAAATACTTCATCATCAAATGCTTTCCCCCGTTTACAGAAGGTTTAAAGGGAATTCTACAAAGTCAATTAGTTTTTGGTACATGTTTTATGAAAAATAATGATGTGGATTCCATTTGTTTTCCTTTTTTGTGCCCTTTTTGATCTCTAGTAAGTGCCCCTTTTCAGGTACGAGAAGTGCCCCTTTTTACTTTTGATAAGTGCCCTATTAACCTCCGATAATTGCCCTAAACAAATCTGAGAGATGCCCTTTTTACTTTGACAACTGCCTCTTTTCCTATGTAAGAAGTGTCCCTTCCCCTTTTGATAACTACCCCTTTTCAGTTAACTCGGATAAGTGCACCTTTTATCTTCACATGTGCCCCTTTTCCTTTCTAATAAGTGCCCCTTTTCCTCATGATAAGTGCCCCCATTAAAAAAGGCTCCTTCCCCTTCTAATAAGTGCCCCTTCTCATATCTGGTCAGTGCCCCTGTTCAGCAGCGATTATTGCCCCTTTTCATTTCTGATATTTTACTTTTCAAGAAGGATACGTGCCCTTTTATAATAAGGGACCTTTTTCCCTTTTCATAAATGCCCCCTTTTACCTCTTATAAATTGCCCTATTAAAATCTGATGGGTGCCCCTTTTCCGCCAAAACATGCCCATTTCCCATTTCACAAGTGTCTTTTTCATCCCTGGTGAGTGCCTCTTTTCAGGTGTAAGGATTGCCCCGTGTTCACCTCTGATAACTACCCTTCGTACGTTGGCATGTGCTCCTTTTCCCTTCTAATAAGTGTCTTATCCCTTTCGATAAGGGTTGCTCTTGTCCTCTTATCATTAAACTTGCCCCTAATTTAAAGGGACTAAGAGCAATTTCCCCAAAGTTCGCTAGCTATGATTACATTTTAAATGCTTTAATTATGTTCAGTCTATCGTTATGAGAATGTTCTCATAGCCCAAGCAGGATTGAGTTTTTAACTTTACAAGATGTAATTTTTCGCACTGAGACCTCACAAATCTTTAAAATTGCCAACGCTTGCTTTCCTCGCTCGCCAATGAAAATTCAGACCATCACACCTCAAGTATGATGCTTAAGCAATATCTTGTTTCATGTATAAAGAGAAACAAATAATTATAGAAATCAATGTAGGGGTATAAACCAATGTCTAGACAAAATTGTATATTTTCGCTTTGAGATTTGTCTTCGTAGGTGCCCTTTTTGTCTAGAAAGTGCCCTTTTTCGTTGGTGCTCAACTGCTCCCCCATACTTTGGAAGTCGGTCGGCTGCCCCTGCTGAAGATTTACTTGCAACCAAGCGACCGATTAGATTTATTTAGAAGAATTTGCCAATTCTGATGGAATTGTTTACCAGATTTTGTACAGGTGTCTAAGGAAAAGTGATATGAAAAGGTGCATTTTTATATAATTGCTTCCCAAATTAAGGTTAATAATTTTTGTTGAAAGACGGCTACTTTAATAAGTGAACAATGTTCTGATATCTTAATAACTCAATTTTCATCAAAGTGGATAAAGCTCCTTTTGGAATTAAGCTCTTCATATACTGAAAGAAATGGTAACGTTAACTTTGCCATATTTACGTTTACATATTTTCGCAAGAGGTTCTTTATCATTTGTTGGGCGGTCCACGAGCATAGAAATGTCATTTTGTTGTCGAAAATGTTATGCAAACACAATGGGACAATCTAGGGAGGCGGAACATTTTCAAAATAAAGGGCAATGTCTATACCTCCAGTGGTTTTTATTTACAATTTGTAGTACACCAAATTTTAAGAAAGCAAGAACAAATTATATTCAGTGATGATGCGTTATATCCTTTTAGAATAATAATTCAATTCAATTCAATAATGGTTTTATTAAAAAACAATGCCTCGCAGCCAAAATGCTGAATTGTGCATGTTTACATGTATACATGAGCTTCATTACATAACATTATATTTCATTTGTTACAATCATTCATTCAAACAGTATTGGTTACATTTGACGGTATTCATGTGTAGCATTTAAAATCAATCAATCACTATACATTATTTACATTTTTAAAATATATTAAACTTCACAATAGTAATAACAATAATTGATCAAAAGCAATACAATACATAACTTACAACTAAGTAAAAAGCTAATACTGAAATTATTGCACCTGTGTCTTTAACAATTCATATTCATTGAAAATTAAAAGTCAGCAAAATGTTGCTCTATGACTATGTTGCCTGTTCATCAACAGTAAGTACATAATTATAAATTGATGTCTCTGTAAAAAGATAAACATATTCCAAAGTGGGTTGTAAAACATGGTTTCCTACGTTAAAACTAAATCATAGTTGGGTACGTATTGAAACGTTTGATAATGATAAAAATATTTATCAAATATTGTTAATATATATATACATTGTGTAAAAATACATTTAAATTATTCATTATTTAGAAGATCTATAAGGTATGGTATTGGACTCTTTCTAAATCTGTTAGTTTTGCACTTGTACTGGGTGTATTTTGTTGTTCTCCTCAAGCAGTAGCGACTTTCCTGTTTTTTAACTAGCCAATTCAATGAAAAGGGATTTTCTTCCAGATTATGAGCAAACGTAAGACATAATTGTTTTCTTCTTTCCTCAAGAGTCACTAAGTTACATGTTTCTAATGCAACATTGTATGAAGTATAACTACTACCCAAAATTATTCTGCATGCTCTCTTTTGAATTGATTCAAGTGCATATAAGAGAATGGAATGTATATTACTAGTATTACAAGAAAGGGCAAGTTGTATTTAAGAATAAATATATTATAATTTTTGAAGTTATGATACACATCAGACATAAAAATATCACAAACTGAAAGACTATTATGGATATTGCGAAAGTGTATTGATATGATTATTTCAGTAATGGTTGGAGGTTAAAACTAAAAGGAATTCAGGTACCATCTTGGTGATATGTTTTTCGTTATGTTTGACTGTCATGTTTGGAAATCTAAAATTAGACAACTTACCATTTGCAGAAGATACAGTGTTGTCCCCAGTAATCTTGTTGGCTTGTTGAATCGTTTCTCGAGGTACTGTAAACAAAAAATAGTATGACTGTCATTACTGTGTAGAGAATTTACAAAACAAGGCAATATTTAAACTGCCCACTGATCAAATCATCTCCATTATATCTTCGTGTATTCATTTTCTTTAATTGAGCTTTGTGAAGGCATCTAAAAAGGGCTTCTTGACATGCTTGATCCTGTACTTAGCATGTTTAGGATGTATGGATAATGGCAAGTTTACAACATCGTAAACGATTGTGGCGTAGAGCTTTCTACATTTGTGCCCCTCTCACCAAATTATTTGGTCCAATTTACCCGACACTTAGAGGAAACCCTAGGGCAAATCTACGGAAGGTCGCGTCCTTTCACGTGCATAACTGATTTCAACATGCAGTAGGCAATTGTCATTGATAATATCAAATTTCGGTCGCATTGCAACTCAGTTTTGCAAATTTGTATTCTATTTCATATTCTTGGTTTCCTTTATTGAAACGGCTATATTTGTTTCCACTCCACTATACCACACAGAGCTACGTGCAATTCCACAATTCGTTATACACTCATACAAACACGCACGCTCGCGTGCACATGCACACACACACACACACACATACACACACACACACACACACATACGCACACGCACACGCACACACACAATATATAAACTTGCACAACACACTCACCAACTCATACACAAAGATCGTTTAAACACTTTTTCATTTTAAGTTTTACCTTAAGATTTTTTTTTTTTTTTTTTTTTTTTTTTTTGAGGCCGCCATCCTTGTCAAGCATCGCTTATGATTGTGGTCTCCTGCACTTTTCCAACATATAGTCCTGATAATACTTTAAATTTATGATAATAATTATGTTATGGAAATATTAAGTTTTGTTATTATATGTACATATATTATGTAAAAAAACATTTTGACATGAAGAAATTATTGTTTGTATATGTTGTATTATACCTTACATTTATGTGTTCTTTGTTATTCTGTTATATTATATTTGGAAAAATGCAAAAATAAAATAAAAATCAATCAATCAATCAAATCTTCAAATGATCTTCCGCTTACGTTTCACGAAATGTTGTTTAACACGACCACCCGACGGGACGCGAAAACCCGGTGATTAGCGTAGGCGTCGTCGTCTTGTGAATATTCCGTGAGTTTGAATATTCACTCAATAGTAATAATAATATTAGATGCTGCTTGTAAGTGTCGGCTTGCATGGTGATGTAGATATACAGTAGGTTTGCGGTTGCACCATGTGAGAGAGAGAGAGAGGTTTGAGAAGTCCTGAAAAGGACTCTGACTCGGTAATCTTTCTTGGAGGAGTGTAGTCCTGAAAAGGACTGTTTGTTATCTTTCTTAGCATATAGTTCTCAGGAGAACTATAGCGCTTGGAGAGGATGAGTGGCTCGACGTTTCGAACAGGTTGACTATCCGTCGTCAGGAGTGGAGAATAATTTTCTGTTAATTTTAATTGAGTTGTTTAGTCGCTGGCGGGTATTCTTGCTACTGGGGGGGGGGGGGGGGCATACATGTTTTGTCATGTGTAATATGCTATCTATGTTACACATGTCAAACTAGGTCGTATTGTTGTTTTTATTTTTATACCGGTAGCGGATAGCGTCGGTTGAACCATAAACAACTGGGTCAAAGTGAATTCATGAATTCCCCTCGCGCAATCAACATACACTGCATGTCACACTGTGCAAACAAATATGCACTCACGCAATGCAATTCTGCATGTAGATATAACATGCACGAGCAGTATAGGCAAGGACAGTTGGTGGGGGGGGGGGGGGGGCTATGCTTAGTATTACAAACTTGTTTATTTAGATTGAATGAAACCAACAAAAATAAACTTTTCATGTACGGTTTTTGTGATTTATAATACAGGTAGCTGGAAATGTCCATTAACAATGTTTCACTTTCAATTTACAGATTACGACACAGCAAGGGGAAAATGTGGAGGTGTGCTCCAGAAGATTCAGATCCATCCTTGTACTTGGTAGGAAACGTCTGGGCAACCTAATGAAGTACGCCTGCCATTCAAAATCACAGAGGCCAAACGCATGTACGTGAGACCAGCTCCAGCCCCAGTCACTGTCGCCAAGTATTATAGCGCACCTGGAGATGAGTACACCATATTGAAGAGAGGAAAGAGATGGAGTACTCTTCGGGTCAATCAGCTCCCATTGCTGAGCTGTGTGAAGCCAGCGAAGCAGCGGGATGTAGCAAATCTTCTACGAGCGATGGGTGTGAAGCTACAAGTGGAACCGCCAGTAGGGTATGGGCCACGCAACTTCATTCAGGAAGTAGGTTCCTTTTACAAAGAGGTGTTTGCGCCTTCTGATGCAATGGACGTAGAGAGTGATGAGGATGACGAAGGCACCATTGCTGCCTATGAAGATTGACATTTGATTTTATGCCTTAAAGTGATCAATTGACGGCATAATTTTGTTCCAAAGTGATATTTATTTTAGACTTCTATCAGATACCAATATCATCATAAAAGTCTTTCTTATGATGTGTACATTTTTCATAGGAAAAGAATTCTGTAAAACTATTGAAAGATTTAAAATTGATGTAAAATTGTATCACCTACTGCCCATAGATTTTCCTGGAATGCTTTTCATTTCATCCTTAGTATCTCCATTACTTGGAAGACATTTAAAATCAAAGGCTGTGTTATTGTTCCTGTCACCACAAGCTTAAGTACAAGGGATGCTATCCAAGTGTAAGCTCCAATTGATGTGGCTTTCATTTTACACAGTTAATGGATCAGTTTGATATTAATATTTTAAACTATTTAATTCAAAAACAGAGAAGGCTTCTAAAATGTGCATTCATTGAGCAGTGCAGTTGGAATCAAATCCCGTTTTATTACCCATATGTATGCATTTTGTTGTAAGTAGCGCTGGTAATCGTTAATGCAAATTTACTAAACCAGAATGCATGCACACAGATAATTAATATTTGGCGCTTTGCTACCTTCACTGTATAATAACAACTAATTGATTGTGGCTAATCTCACAACTTTACAGTAGATTGTACTGATATTGTATGGGTAGAGTTTTATTGTTCCTACTTCCATTAGGATGTTAACAAACAATTATTCAAATAATATGTATGCAGAATCATCACTCAAGTATGTCTTGTATCTGCTGTTTATGAGGAGTTGGTTATATTAGTGAACTATGAATAATTTCCATTGTAAGGTATCTTCTCGTTGACATTGTTAAAGAAACTGTACATTAATGACTGTATGTTAATTATTTAAGTACTTGCCAATTCTTGTATGTCTTAATTAACTCGCCGTTATGACATGAGATGATGAGTAAAGCAAATTTGCAAGATTTTCAAATTTCACAAAATACAAGTCTTTTATACTGCCTGTTTATTTTGTAGAGGTGTTGTGGACTAGTGGATAAGTCACCCGACTGCAGATCACAAGGTACGGGGTTCAAGTCCCGCTGCGGCACTAATGTCCTTTGGCAAGACGTTAATCTACATTTGCCACTCTCCACCCAGGTGTAAATGGGTACCTGATATGCTTGAGCGCTATTTGGCAGCTCGGCTACGACCAGGGTAATATGTGTAAAGCGCCATGAGCGTCAGAACCTGACGGATACCGGCGCTATATAAATAACCATATTATTATTTAGAATTGTGCTGAGTCACCTGAGTGTTTTTTTTATTTTTTTAAGTTGAATAGAGAGAACATTTTTATGATTGAAGTTGCCCATGTACTAACTATTTGCGAAATGTGTAAAATTTTGATAGAAATTAGTGTGGAGCGAAAACGTATAGAATGATGAGATGTGAGAAGTATGTTTAACATAATGTAGGCTTTCAATGTGTTAAATAGATAGATATGTGTGTGTTAGACGCTAAATTATAATTTAAAAAGTTGGTTATTACATCCGAACATCATTCTTAAAAAAAAAAAAAAAAAAAAAAATTAATTCCAAAAGGCGCTAAATCCGAACAAATTGAAAAAATAAAAAAATATTAAAAAATAATTACTATGGCAGGATTTCTTTAAGCTATATTTTAATGATATTTGGGGGTAGATCTTTGAACTGTGTGAAAATTTGGCGGTTTCGTTGAAACAAAAGTGGTCTAACAGAAAACCTTGATTTACTCGAAAACACCAAAAGTGGATTTAGCGCCTTTTGGAATTAAACTCTTCATATAAGAAAAAAAGGAAAACAAAGGTGATTCGGTGAGGGTGCATGCTATTTATGTTTGAACACGTTTTAGGCACATATGTCATAAGAGAAGACTTTGTTTATTTGTTCACATGCTTGCTCCTTTGTTTTTATGTGTGTGTATGTTCGGGGGGGGGGGGTAAGGAAAGTAATGATTATAACAGATTCCTACCTCATTAGCGCTCGTCACACCCAAACGATAAAACGTTGGTAGAAAGAGAGACGTCAGGAATCCGGTAAATATGAAGGCTATTCCGTACAACCAGTACATGGGTCCATTCAGGTACATTTCGGCTGGCGTCCCCAGTACGGTGATCGCAGAGATAAAACTGGCCACCAGCGACATCGCAACGGGGATGGGGTTCATGTTACGATTCGCGAGCAGAAACTCACGGGTAGTTGACTGCCGGCCGCCGGTTAAGGCGTAGAAGACCCCGATGCCGGCTGACACGCTAAGCATCGCCCCTAGGACGACATAGTCCCAGGCCTGGAACAGTCCGACGTCGTAAAACTCGGCGTCTGTCATGTTATACCAGACGTATTCCGTGATTCTTTATGAAAGCAGATGATGTCCCCAAAGCATACAAAACTGATTGGTTACAATCAAATTGTGTAATTTCCCGAGAGAAATAGGGAGATGCCCGTTTCTCGGTGTGACGTTGCACAGACAGCTTTGCAAAATATCCCGTAACATACGTAGCCCCGTAAAGATATACTAAATCTTCAATATTGAAGGCGATGAGTTCATGGAATATGTTTTGTCGATCGAGAGCAGGTACTACCTGAATTTACCTTGAACAGGTTGTTCACCGAAGGATGGAGTTCTTTTCACCAACTAACAGGATGAGTTTGTTCATCCGGAAACACAGAGGTCAGCTTATACGTCCAGTATTCTGTGCCAGGTCTGTCCATGGGTTACGTGTCTTATGAGCAGGTTTATTTTATCAACCCGCCATTAAAAGAGTAGGGTGCATACACATTATTCGCTCGAATAACATACTCAATTTCAAATGACAAGGTCATGAATAAACCAGCACGTATTGAATTGATAGGATTATATTAGTGGTAAACTTGCCCTGAACGAAACACATATAAAGGCATAGATTCGGTCATTTGATCCGTGTTATGAAACCGATTATCAACTCAGCCACAACCTGTGCCAGTGTCTTAATTTAATCCATGTTTTTCTATGTTGCGGATGTGTGATAATTATGCGTCGTATGCTGTTGTTGCGCATCAAAACATACTACATTCACTATGAATATGACGGACAAAGAAAGAGGACAAAATATACAGTTCCTCAGGTAGACAAAGGAACATCCCTCCACTGCTATTATGTAAATATGTGTAGAACAGGTGTCACATGCATATTCACCTGTTCTACACATTTTTACATGATAGCAGTGAAAGGATGTTCCTTTGTCTACCTGAGGAACTGTATATTTTTCCCTCTTTCTTTGTCCGTCATATTCATAGTGATTGTGTCTATGTGTTGGAGCATTAACATCAGCTGTCTGTATAGGCTAGCTGTCCCCTTTATCCCCCACCATATCTTTCCCCATCTGTCTCTCTCACACATACACAAACATACTAACATTCTTTCCCCTAATTCTATCTCAATGCTTCATTCGCAGTCTTAACTCATTGGTAGAAACTAGTCCCCTACCCCCTCCCCACTTGCGATTTCCACCAAGTATAGACCTGTATTACTTGGTCGTTTCTTTGCTTTATATACTTATCTAATGTTATTTGTTGTTGTAATTCTTGTTCGTATTCTTCTATCCCTTCGTGCTTTGTTTTGGTGGTCTGTTTTACCTGACTGCTATAAAGAAAGCATGGTATGCATGTATATAAGCAAACAGGGGATTGCTCTACCACTAAGCCTGCGCCCCTTCGTGTGTTTTGCTGACCAACATATTACTATTTCCCTGCAGCTTTTATCCATACAACCCCGATTGAGGTCATTCTTTTTTAGCAGAATATCGACAGAATATGATAACAATTACACGGCTACAAAAATATCATCAAAATATATATGGTTGATTGCACATGATATTATGCAGCAAGTACAACTATAGATTGAGATGTAAGTTGTCGGTTTTCGGATATAAACAATTTGTTTATTAATAGGTGAAATTTTGGGACAGCTAAACTAAAATATTCAAAATTGAAAGAGGAAGATAAGGGGCATAGACACCAAATAATTTGCTTAAATTTGGAAGAAGAAAAAATAATACTATCGACACTCGTCAATATGATAACATTTGTATCTAATAAGGGAGTTTACAGATAGCGCATGGTACAAATGACCCTAAATATCCACAGATCTTTTACACATGGAGAAGTTCCACTTTGAGCATATTAGAATAATTACTGCCAAAGTCCTAGATGTGCTTCATGAATACCTTTTGTTTGCCCTCTAGAAAAGAATACTTCCACCTGCGTATCATAGAATGAACCGTTGGTGCATAAATGAATAATGTTACATAACTTTCATGAGCGCATATCCAGTATTCATCTCTGGGGGTTTTACCTTTTTGGTACAAATGACCTTTATCTGCCCATGCGCGGATTGTATCTGTAAACTCCCTTATTGAAAGTACTTTGAGCCTTTAGGGGGGTCGAGGAAGGGGGAGAATCTGAGCAAAGTTAAGGGCGAAGTGAAAGGAAACAATGAGACCTGTTCTACATGTATATACATAATTTGTGCTGGTGATATGTTTGAAGAGACTCCTCCATATTTATTTTTTCTCCAATAGGCCTTACTTCATCTGCCACCGCTCCCCACAAACCCGACAATGATGATAATACTTGTAATGTTTTGTTACAAAAATAGCATTAATGCCATCAAGTACACGAGCACGCACACCCACTCATGCTCATGCACCCACGCGTGCAAACACATAGCACAGCTTAATTACAGCCTTGTAACTGCACACACCCCCCTCTTTATCTCATATTCATACAATAAGAAAAAACACACACACCCACTCACCTGAGAATTTACCGCTATTATGCATGAACAGTTAAAGGCGAACCCATAACACAATAGTCAATAACAATAACAACGAAAGTAAAAGCACTACTTTTAATTTCGTAATCTAATTCAGACATAGTGTTAATTTACATGAAATTCTGGTTTGACTATTATATCATATTTACATTTATGAAACAATATGTGATATCATGTATTTTTAGTGACATTAAGAGCAGGACTGAGCGGTTTCCCCCCTTCCATTTTATGGTAATTTTTCCAAGCACATTAATATACATGTTTAGGGTGTCGGTACGCGAGATTCTATGAACAAATAGCATCCCCTCCCCTCCCTATATTAATCTGTGTTAACCCCCACCCCCCCCCCCCCCCCAGCCCTCCACCTCCCCCTCCCCTCGGTTTACAATAGATACTCCACTTGGAATATGCAACCATTATAAGGACAGATTGTAAATTTACAAGGGACAATGAACTGGTAAGAAGTCTTCTTTTTAAGCCTACCGCACACTATACGATCCGTCATGCAAAGCAATAGCATTGCATACTAGCAATCAATCATAAAGGCCCGAATCCACAAAGGAGGTTTATGTGTGTCAATGAAGGGTTTTTACGCGTTTCAGACCAAGGTTTGTCTGATACGATTAAGCAAACTTAAAGTTTATGGGATTTCACGCTTCAAGGACAAACTAAATCTGCTTAGAATCGTAGTGACGTCGGATCAGCAGTGCGGTTGTCTACGATCTAAAGACGATTCGACCTCCATTCTGACTAGAATATTTCAATGCATTTTAAATTCCATTTGTTATTATTTGTATTATTAAGAAGCTAAATCAGGTGGATGAAATATGTTTAGATTTCCAATCTAACCCTATTGCCATTTCTTCGAAAATCTGATCGCAGGACGAACGTGTAGAGAGCGTTAGGCCTTAGAGAGGATACATTATCCAGATTAACTGATCACTGGAAGATATATAAGACACTGTGTGTATAGTTTATTCAAAGGGAAATCCAACCTCGATAACAAACTAATATAGAGGAAAGCAGAGAAGTAGACTGGTGAAATTTTGAATGAAATCGGAAAAGACATAAGAAAGTTAGACATTTCAGATGGGCTGAATAACTATATCACTTCATTTCATTTCATTTCATATTTCTCATGTTACACATTTCAAAATAAAGTACACATTTTTTATGTGATAAAAATAACAATCCATAATACATAATAAACTAGATTTGTAATACTTGTTTGAAACAAGTATAGGTGGGCTGATCCAACAAAAAATTGAGACAAAATAAAGGGTGCAATTGAGATAGCTTTTTGTCTCATCTACAACATACTCGAAGTTCAGCGTAAACGAAGCTAAAACGACGTAGATATTGCTCGCGAAAGACGGGAATGGAGAATCGAGTTTTGAGAAAAAGTCATGTCCCATAGAGAATACACGCAAATGGTAAAAAATTGACATGCCTCCTTTAATCGCAAAAATACGCCATGATGCCTTTGTCAAAATGAAGGATAATAGTAACTGTATTTGTAGAAAATTGTCTCAGCTAGAACATATTAAAATTTGGAAGAAAATCGATCAATATTTACAGAGATACAATCAATTTTCCATAAATATGCTGACGTCATAATATGCAAATTGGAATTTTGAGTTCGGAGGCAATTATGATGACGTCATGAGTTAATTGAGGGTCAAATGAGACATGAAACAATATCTCCGAATCATACTCTATTAAGATATGAAAAAAAATTGGGGTCACCTTGCATCCTAAAGAGCTACAATGGATTTTGTATAGGCATGTTTTTGCCCATATATGCTATGTATTACAAGAGCTCGCGCGCACGGACATTTTTGTTACACGGTCGATCAATCCGTTATTAATAGTCATAAAGAGACAAACGTGGTATCAATTTGTTTGTAAATATATGTGGAATATTATGAAAAAAAAAAAAGGCAATTCTATGTTGTGCAATAGTTTTACGCGCGAAAACGCGCGCGCATTAGCGTGTGCGCGATTTTTTATAAAATGCTTAGAATGGCCTAAAACGTATGCAAAATGATTTTGAGACGATTTTGAGCATTTCAAAATTTTGCGCGCGGACGTACGCGCACGCGCGCGTTATTTGACCTGAAATTGACCGGACGGATATTGACCTTGATCATGATAAATATGAATGAGAAATAACTTTTGGTTATGAAGATATGATCATGAGTTGATTTTCGTAAAATTTTACAAAATGGCGCCTAGATGACGTCATCAGTGAAGGTCAATGTTGAAAACGTTATTGTGCTTTGTACATATGCCTATACATAGGTGTGCCAAATTTCAATGCATTTGATTGAGCTATTTTTAAGTTATCTTGCCAACAAACAAGTGGTTAGAAATAAGAAAAATATATAATAAACTAGACATAATACTTGTTTGGAACAAGTATAGGTGGGCTGGTCAACTAACATTTGAGACAAAATAGAGCAAAAATAAGCGAGATACTGCTTAAAAAATCTTAAAAAACAATATCATGTAGATTCATTACGTGAACGAAATTCACCTTCTATAGTCATAACACGCAAATTATGAAATTTCTGACATGAGGCCTTTAATCGAAATTTTCACTCTGATGACGTCATCAAAATGAAAAATGGTGAATATTTAGCTTGTAGAGAATTATCTTAGCTACAACATATCGAAATTTAAAAGAAAATCGATCAATATTTACAAAAATACAATCAATTTTCCATAAATATGCTGACGTCATAATATGCAAATTCGTATTTTGAGTTTCAAGGCCATTATGATGATGTCACAATACATTTAATGGCCAAATGAGACATGGAATCATATCTCCGCCTCATACTCTATCTAAATATGAAAAAAAATTGGGGGTCCAGTTCCATCCCGAAGAGTTATAATGGAATTTGTATAGGCATGTTTTTGCCAATATATGGTATGTATTAAAAGAGCTCGCGCGCGCCGACATTTATCTTGAATTTACGCTCATCTTGTTAATAATGGTCATAAAGAGATAAACATTGTATCAAATTCCTTGAAAAAATATGAGAAATATCATGAAAAAAAAAATGGCGATTCTATGTTTTGTAATGGTGTTACGCGCGAAAACGCGCGCGCATGCTCGTACGCGCGATTTTTTATGAAATGCTTAAAATGACCTGAAACGTATGCAAAATAAATTTGAGACGATTTTGAGCATTTCAAAATTTTGCGCGCGCACTGACGCGCGGACGTACGCGCACGCGCGCGTTTTTTGACCTGAAATTGACTGGACTGATATTGACCTTGATCATGATAAATATGAATGAGAAATACCTTTTGGTTATGAAGATTATGATCATGAGTTGATTTTCAGAAAATTTCACAAAATGGCGCCTAGATGACGTCGAGAGTCAAGGTCAAGGTTGAAAACGTTATTGTGCTTCGTACATATGCCTATACATTATGTGCGCCAAATTTGAACGCATTTGATTGAGCCATTTTCAAGTTATCTTGTCCACAAAAATATGGGTGGAAATAAGAAAAATAAAGAATAATAATAAAGGCAATTTTAACAAAATTATAAGGTGGTCTGTATTAGATACAGCCCACCTAATAAATAAAATAAATAAATAAATAAAGGCAATTCTAACGAAATTATTAGGTGGTCTGTACGTTATACAGCCCACCTGATAACAAAGATATTTAAGTGGTCAACACAGAGTACTGATTTAACTGAGAGAAATATGATGGGACCTACATGGAAGCAAGATTGTAAAGTTGAAGGCCCCATGACGAAGTGCCGGGCAAGTTTCACATTTGTTCCAAAAGACAAAATAACAAACATGTAAATTTGTCGAATCCTATGACTCTGGAGTGTCTTTTCATTTTAAAGTGTAAATTCAAAGAACATCACAAATATGTCAACTAATGTATCAAGACAAACTGGTACGCTAACAGATGGCCATCGTACAAACTTTAGGTCAACTACATATCGGGTGATTTATACAAATACAAATACAACCACCTCCGTAGCATCTGGAATATACGAGAGATTCGCCAGAAAAATAACGATGTTTCAATGACGTCACTGTATGAACCAATACTGTCCAAGCAGACGACATCCCATAAAGAATGAACATAATTGCAAAACTATTATTTCTCAAATTATAATGAGTTTAGTGTATATAAATGTGATGGCATTTCAAACCATTCAAAGGGGGATATGAAGCCGATTCTGATAACTAAAATCTTTTGTTTTTAAATACACAGGAGAGGGGTTAATTAACAATCAAAGAAACCAGACTTTCAAATTGAACCCCCCCCCCCGGGAATGATATTAAGGACGGCATTTGTTTCCTCTTGAAACGCCGAACATACCGCGGTGTGTGCAGCTGAATATACAATGGCGTCTTATTTCGTTTACAAGCGATAGCTCCTTTATTTTTGTATCGCTGCAATTGTCGTCAAAATAAAAACATGCGCGGGGTTTAGGGTGAGGCAATAGATTATACATTAAGCCTCACGGTAGTGAAGTAAGAGAAAGAACTCAAGAGAAGATGAACAAACAGGCACTGAAAATGTGTGAGATGTCATGGGACATCGTCTGCTTGTGCAAGTCATGTCCATCCTGTGATCTCACACATCTCATCGGCGTTCGGAGAGCTCTTCAGGTGCTACGCCGGGGCTGTATTTAAGCGTTTTGTAATTTATAATAATCATTACTTCGAATGTTACCAAGCATTGAATTTTGATAACTTTGTCGAATCAAAGTTTCAACTTTGCAATAATGAAAATAAAGTTAGTTTTTAAAATCAATGAATATCTACTTTAAGGAACATTAAATAATATTATATCCACAATATATTTTGAGTAGTGCCCCAATTGAAAAGGCGCATAGGGGAAAAACAGAAATGTATGCTGTTTGTGTACAAGACTATAAACGGCAGAGTTATCCGCGACGACATCACAATCCACTGACAAAGCTGCCAATTTGAGATTTTCATAGACTTAGTGATTTTTATATTTCAAACATTCATAACTTATTATTGGTCCGATTTGATATATTAAACTTTCGCCATTCTGTTCATCTTTTTTCTGCTTTCGTACAAATGAACTTATTACATGGGTTTAATAGATTGCCCTTTAACTAACATATTTTATATACAATTATGGTGGTGTGGCCATACTCTGCACGTGACCTTAGTTCGCTGTCTCAAGAAATCGGTACGATTTCGAAAAATCTGATACCACCTGTTAAAAGAGACACCTAAGGCACACAATTTTCCTTAGAATTGGTTAAAAATTTTAATTAAACAAAATATATTGTCTTTTGCGTCATTTCTGAAGCTTGCGAAGATGTCATCAGAATCGTGAGTAAAAAGTAATACTGACTGAATGCGAGATTGACGGATCGACTTTTGTGACATCGAACGATGCAACAAAAAAAATCGACTATTCACTTTAAAAGTATTTACAGTCATAACATCATTTAAAAAAAAAAAATTTATACTGTTTTTGTAAATATTTTTGTTTACAAGTACTGAGATAGAAATTGAAAGAATACATAAGTAGTTTTAATAAAAGAAGTGTTTTTGCTTTCCCTACTTTCTTTTTTGCAGTATTTATCAGAAAGAGAGTAACATGTCACTTGTCAAACACTATTGTTTTAAACATGTTTACTCCAATGCATATTTGTTTTCCTCAAAATTGATGATAGTATATTGCTAAAATGTTTGTGAGCGGTGCGAATCACATTATTTACGCAACTGTGACAAAATAGGAAAATTATGTCCTTCTTTAAAACAAAACTAATATGTAATCGTAGAGACTACATTTTTTCCAAAAAAGACGGGGATCGCTACATAATCGTCCGATGAGGGCTTGATGATGTTTCATAATGTACCACAACACAACGATAAAGCCCCTCGGGATCTTGGCAAACGATATCATGTTCTATTTATGTTTTCACATAAAGTCTTCATACATAAAACCAATGGAAGTCTTATTAATGTATTACATATCATACAAATATTGACTGCTCTGAGGAATTTACCTCATATAAGATAATACCTTACTCCTGCAAACATGCATGTAACCTTCCCCCAAAATATTTGGTATTTGTTTACCTAACATTTTTCGGGTACATGGACATGCAAGTACTACAGATCACCAAATTGTACCATGTGCTCCACAGACGTGTACTGATCCCTGCTTCCTTGAAGAATCGACTTGTACACTTCGTAAGCCACCGTTGCTGCATGAAGTCCATACAATGTGGCGAAAGGCTCAAGCAGGGTACCAACGGCATTCCCTGCACCCTCGCCGTAAAATGCACACTGTACGTGCCATGTGTTGATGCTGATACTCTCAACAAGCCAACGAGTACCATTGGCCACGGAGATATAGATGAGACACACCAAGACCCACTTGATTTCGCAAATATTCGTCATGCGAATCCCCTGCACTTGCAGTAAGAAGGCTGTCATCTGCCAGATCATGAGGATGATGGCCAGTGAATAGATGATAGCGTAGATGGAGAGTGCTTTGTGGTGGCCCAGGTGAGGCTCTAATGGGTCGCTGAGTAGGAGTCCACAGCCAGCCACAAGACGCATGATACACTGACAGAAGATTCCACAGGAGCACAGCAAGAGCAGGACGTCATGGGCTTCTACCTTCCTGGGGGATATGGGTGCGAACGTCTCATGCGAATGACGCGAAACGTATGACTGGTGCATATGCAGAATAAAGAAAGGAAGAATAAAGACGATGTCTGTGCTCCACATTATTTCTTTTTTGTAGAAACTGTGCTTTTTGAAAGGGTCACCACATTCGATGTACAAAGAAAAAAATAAATATGCAATGGACAACGAGATTGAGAGTACCCAAGCCTTGCGCAAGCAATTCTGGAGATCTTTAATTGAAGGATGTAGCAATGTGTTTCGACAAACCTGGCTACGAGTCATGTAAACTCTGCATCTGCTCAAATAGTTCTTGATGAGCGCAATACAGCTATCACTTTGAAAGATATCTCTCTGTGACGTATGAGCACTGGCGAGACGAAGTGAAGCTCTGCGCACGAAGGATACCCACATATGCCACAGAATGCAGAGCGCGATGATGGCACTCTCTGCGTTAAATGGTGTCATCATGAGGACCGCCCTTTGCTCTTCTTTTGTACTGTTCAATCCGCATAGTCCACCTGAATTACTGTAGGGTGACTTCAAAAGTTCGCTGACCGGTGTCGCTATCTTAAAGATAGAAATCCACACAGCTCCGGACATAAATATTACCATGGTAAAGAGGTTGTTGATCGTTGTGGCAAAGACGGCATCGTAGTAGTGTACAGCAAACTGCAGTGCCACTGGTATCAAGGTGATTAAAATAATGCGTTGAACACTTGAGCTTATCAGTGCAATCTTAATACTGACGTTGCTTCCTTGGAAAATACTAAAACAGGCTATAGTAGAGTGTAAGGCCAAAGTTACGCTGATTAACGTAACAATCAGTAACACCCCGTATACCTTCAGGAAAGATGTACTCCTTTTGCAGTGCACGTGGCCATTCCGAAGATATTCAGGAAGATCATAGCTTTGAGGTGACTGCACTTTCGTGCCAAGCAGGTCATTCGTAGCAGAGTCTTGATGATTTTCTTCAGAAGAGAGCTCAGGGCTCAGGGGATTATCCAACAGCTGAGGACTGCTAGAAAGAAAGGGTGGTGGCAGAGACGTTATGTCGGTCTGCCGTGTACGACGCCGAGGACATTGGTAAAGAGGGTTTTCATAAAGAGCACATCCGGTTAAACTGAGCCTTCTTGTGTCAGATGATGTGTAGGAAGATTCCCTTGTGGACAAACCGAGGATGAATGCGCAATGGCTGCATCGTAGTGGCCAGAAGACAGTCTGGTTTTCATGGTACTTCCCCTTATTCCTGATGAATCTAAACAACTGGACAATGATGATCAAGACAACGACAGTCAGACTTAGCTTGCCGGCGATGTAGAGCGCGTCTCGCTGGAAGGACGGTGTGTCTTTGTGTAAAGGAAGATGTGACACGAAGGTAATACCAACTCCAGTACTTGCTACCAAACACAGCGATAAAATACCACTCATGTCTGTATCCCTGTCTAGTTTTGCGTGTATTCGTCCACTTGCCATTTTTAATGGATCATCTGCATTATTCTATGAATATCAAGTAATAAGCTCGCTATAACGCTCACTGCTAAGGTTACACTGGGAAGAAGCCCGAAGACTAACCTGTGTTTGCCCTTACGTGTCGTTCAGCTCTGTCTAACATCGATGTTTATGCTTATTTGCCTCCAGCTGGATATGAACTAAAATAGTTCGTGTAGAGCAGGTACAGTTTTAAAACACTCGATAAATGAAATGAAACTGAAAGAAATAACCTCTTCTTACAATGTAAGACATTCTCCTCTTTTACGATCACTCAAGTGTAAACCTAAGACAAAGTGTACAATGAAGTAATAAGTTTCTATTATACATTTAATGCATCAAACACCTCACTCTTCAGTTGTCTGTTTACAACCAGAAAGGCGTTAACCCGGTATCAAATTTTAACGGTTAAGCCCCTTCTGGATCCCAACAAATATCAAATGCAAAGTAGTTGCTAAATACCCTGGTGCTTTTAAGATGGTTTCATTTCCGCATAGTCTAAGCCATTAAACCACACGCATGTATATATTGCTATAAGATATGTCTATACAATATATTTATAGTAAGAAACATTATTGACTGTTAAATATCCATACATATCAATACTCACATTATGGATTACGATAATAAGCTTTTAGAAATAGAAATCCAACAAATAGGAATGAAGAATGAAATGAAAAAAACAAGAAGTTTCAAGCTCAACTCAACAATCAATGACTACGTATTCATAATCAATGAATAAACTTCTTTCAAAATACCCAATATAATGAATATGGTACAGATATTTGGTTTTGGAGTAAATGAGAGAGAGATTCCATAATTTATAGATTTATTTACATTTAGATCAATGAAACTGCCTTTTTTTTAAATTTATGATGGATGTCCTTGTCATTATTAGTGAGTATTCGCGAAACCAAAATGTTCATATAAAGCAGGAAATAACTTGTGAGGTATGGATAATAAAAAATATATACATTTTTAATTTCACCCTAAAGTACCTCTTGAAACTAGCGCAATATCATAAAAAGCGATATGTTCTCTTTATACTTATCTCTCTCTATCTGTCTACCTCTATCTCTAACTATTTATCTATCTATCTCTTACACGCTCTGTCGTTTAGACCATTGGAAGAAAATACCAGGGGTGTTTTGTCTTCGCATTTCCCTCAATATATATTAAACGAAAACATAAAACAATTATATATTTTCATGAATGTTAATGTATATAGTGTTTTTTTTTCTTTCTCAAATTGTGTGGTTGTGATATGAAGTCTGCTTCTTATGTCATTAAACCCAGCAATTTACTCTAAAAGCTCGTTGAGATATGACACGGCAAAAGCCGGTTTGTTGTGTTAATGATGACGTAAAGCCTAAGTCACACTACTTACCGATCGGGACTGATTGAGTTGTTTGAGGTAACAGGGGGTTTTTGTTTGTTATTTTTGCGATATTTCGTTAAAAATAACAGCAGCTAATTAATCGACAAATAATATACGGTCAGTCGCCGATTAATTTCCAGCCATTGACCCATCAACTTTTTTCAGGGAAGAGTGGCACATAGATTTAACTATGCTGCATTACTAATTCTAATCATTACCATTTTGTACTGTGCGGTTATTATCATTATCATGTATTGAACATCTTGATTCAGTCATACTTTGTTTTCATAATGTACATGGCAATCAAATGAATTTACAAATAGGTGTGACACGAAAACCTAGGTATTCTGTGTGGTTATGAACATTAATGCTTAACCACACAATAAGCAAGGTGGAACGAAATAAATACAATTTTAGGAATGTAACAACACGGACAAAAGAAACATGCATATTAGAGCAATTAACTACTGCATTTCTCCTACTTATAACCGATGATGTCACACCATCAAACGATATCACTAACAATCTTCCTCATCAAATCATTACAGAATTAATATCATCATGCAAAATAGGCTTCCTAATACATACACATTATAATGGCATAATAGCAATGTTGGAGGGGGAAATGTATAATTATTTTCGTTATTATTATCACGATTATTATTGTTATTATTATTTATTTTTTTTTTTTAATTTGTATTATTATTAATTTTCCCCTCCTCATATACCTTGAGACTTGGTTGGGGTTAGGGGGATTTGATGAGGGCGTTTTTTTTTTTTTTTTTTTTAACTATCTGCGTGCATGCATGTAGAATAAAAAAAACTGGTGGATTTTCTTGTGTGTGTGTGTGTGTTTTTTTTTGTTGGGGGGGGGGGGGTAGGGTAATTCTCTATCTTCAGTGGTAGCACTGTCTGTTTTTTTAAAAATTCAATTCAATTTAATTGTTTCATTGTTTTGTTAACAAACCATTATTAAATTAGTGAGGCGAAATAGGGGGTGGTAAATAAATCAAAAATGAAAAAGAAGAGATAGGAGGAAGGTAAGAAGAGGGTGTATTTCAGTGAGAGAAAGGGGGTACATATCACTTTGCAACCAACATCGAGTTTACAATCAATCACACGGTAAGCTCCCATCATCTGTGTTAAGGAGTTCTAGATGCCCCTCTCATTACAACATCCAGTTATTAAGAGATACATGAATTAAATGGCTCATTAGCACCTCTTTAATTCAACAATTCAACTCAATGTAATTCGTTATTGGTCAACTTTTGACCTGAATCCTGGGCTCTCGTAAACATTTGTGCTAGATTCAACCCATGCTACGATCAGCCTAGCTCATCTTCACACCGTTCCTCACTAGAAATAGCTTGTATTTCTTGAACGAGGCGAGTTAAATCATCATCATAAGATCTGAATTATTCTCTATCAGTACTCTGTAAACACGATTCAATCAAAAGATTCGCACCAGATTTGTACAAACAAACTGTCTAACGATCTGCACGACATACTGCAAACATGTTAAAGGGCACAGTGTCCTGTACACGCTGTCAAAGATGCATATTATTCGCACTCGTATATTGGGGCACTTTCTTTCACATCCTATATCACATTCCTCTCATAGGTAGCGAGCAATTTAAAGGCAAAATGACATGGATAAGTGTCTAAAAATATAGCCAGATGATGACTTTGTTCTCTAAGTTCTCATCATGCTATCTATTAAAAGAAGATGTACAAGTACCAATCACCATTCGCACATACCTACTGTAACTTATATGTAACCAGACATGTATTGCTGTATTAAAGAACAGATCTGTCAGCCTAAATTGTTCACGTGACACTTTATTAATACATTTTAACTAACAATGAGGCGTTCGAGCCTAATTCACATGCAAGTCATGTCAAATATGATTCAATTCAAGTATGTATTCAATGCAAATAGTTTAAGAGCTTAAATGTACCTTATATACACATGTGTTGTCACTTTTGTCCGACAACAAAAAAATTACCTAAGTGATATTATATCCTGCATCAAAAATTTGTTGGCTTTTGATTGGTTGAGAGCTCGTCACATGACCAGAAATAATTGAACTTTTTGTAGAAAGTACTTTATGAGAGTACTATTTGGGAGTACTATTTGGGAGTTGAAAACAAAATGTGAATTTCTTTTTTTTGTTCAAGTCTTAATTTAATGAAAACAAAATATTTTAAATCTTTTTAGAAAAAAATTGACAATTGTTTTCCCAAAAATGTAATTTGTTTTTAAATAAATAAAATAAATTGTTGATGCAGGATATAAAACAAATATACCATGCCTTCTATTCAAGGTACTGGTTAAAACTATGGGCCTTGGCGAATAGTACTATTGGAGTCACCTCTTGCGCATAGTTTTAACCAGAACCTCTCAAGACAGTGTATATTTGTATACTAGCTTAAAGTATGGATAGAATATGCAGTGTTATGATAACAATTCTAGGGACAGGTTTATGATGTAACAGTATAAGATCACTAGCAACTGAATTATACTCCAAATTGTACCTGTTCTTTTCTACGAAAACAAGAGAAGTTATTCTATTCCGGGCTAATCACAAAATAGCGTCCCAGGTGCTTTCAATCTAGGCTAACCAGCAACCATCCAACAATTACTCCAATCCAAATACTCAATTGTCTATCTTCTTATTGCCAACTATACAATCTACCTTCATGGTCACCGCTCAACGGGTATTCATGTACGTTTCCCTAGTCTAACATGATAGCTCACTATGTCGGCACCCATGTGACTTTAAATACAGAGGTTTCTACAATGGGATTTCCAATTCCTACTTATCGGCAACTACGGAATTGACTAATCAATACAAATTAAAAAATATTTTAATCTAAAGAGAACCGGTTTATCTAAGATTTCATTCCTTGCCGTCTGGTAACCTACATTTAAAATTCCAATATCGATAATTATCACAAATTGTTATGAGCTGTAATAAACTCTAAGTAATTATAATCAACGTTTCTCACTGTACAAATTCTGAGTGCCTAGAGAGAGAGGGAGAGAGAGAGAGAGAGAGAGGTGCGAGTTTACAGATTCACAATCCAGTGCACTCATATTTAGATCAACTATTTACATTCTATTTACACATAGGAGCAAAAGCATTTTTAATTCAAGTAAGAGACTGATTGCATTTGTCCTCAACATATACATTAACGAGGCATCTACTATCTTACAGATAACTAAATTTATACCTTAAGTTATCATGTACAGGTATAAAATATACATGTTAGAATCGTTGTCCATTTAGTACTAAGATGAACTAAGATTAAAACTTAAACTTAAATCTGCAAGATGCCTCATATTTTATAAGGCACTGGTGACATTTTACGTTATAGAGGTCAAAAGCCTCTCTGTCCAAATGTTCATATTTGGAGAAGTCTGTGGTACTACACCTTATCTGGGAAGAGCTCACAATTATAATCAATACATGACACATATTTGTAAAGCTTACGATGAGCCATGCACACACAAGACGAAAGACTTGATGCATGGCTGATCGTCTACGACAAGGAGTTAAGTATTCTGTCCACTCTGTTTGCTTCTAAATGACTTGTTGGTACCCTCTCTTCAAACTATCTTTTAATCCATCATGCGTATTATATGCATCATATGAGTTTCATCAAATGAAAGAGGAGCATGTAAGCTTTACGAATAGGTGTCATTAAGTTACGATAAAACATCGATAATTCTCGGTTTCGTAACCTGTTAAATATTTAGTTCATGTAGACTAAATACAGAAATTGTTACAAGATTTAAACTGGAATGTAGAAATATATACAATTCGAAATGTATTGAGTAATATTTAAAATCGTGGATTGAATATGATTGATATTTCTAGTAAAATATCTTCGCTTCGTTTGTCATGGACATTTCGTTTCTTTAATCATAATGGCTCTAACTGGAAAATATGTTCAGATACTGGTCTGATAAGATTGGGGGTTTGCCACTTTGTTTACAGTCTATTTGAAATATAAAAGATGTTTATTTATAATGCTCTAAACATAACTTACCATAATTTTTGGCAAATCTCTTCTTTGGTCAAAACAAAATATAGTGATATGTTTTTTTTCTTCTATTTATCCTCTTTCGAGGGACTTTATTTGTTCATATCATAAAATAACAGCTATTTACTACAGTGTTTAAATACAAAATTCATGCAATTGTAACATATCATACATAGTACAGATCATAAAACTAATGTGACATAATCACTAACTAAAATAATGAAAATATTTTTGTAACTTTTGTAACTTCGTTTGTATCGAATTTCTTTTGATTACATTTCATATTGAGATAGGTGCGAATTTCCACCTTTAATTGTTTTATCCAATATACAGCATGTTTCCTGTGCTTTTCAGTTCCAAAACATTCTCTAATATAGTTTCTATAGATAATAAACTGAGCGAAGTTTAAAATAAGATTGACAAGATTCATTTCTCTTCTCTCTATTTCATGACCTATTAAAAGAATTTCTTCGTTCAAAAGGATTTTAAAATTAAACAAAGTATCAATTAATTTGGATACAATCTTCCAAAAAAGCGAAACCTTCTTGCAAGCCAGGAGAAGGTGGTTAGTGGTGTCTGGAATCTTACATATATCACATAGATTATTATTTTGAATCTTCCATTTACATAAATTGTCTTTACTGGGCAATATTCTATGAAGATATTTAAAATTAAACTGCTTAATTCTGTTGTCATTTATAAAGTAAAATTTATAATGGAGCAACGTTTTCCAGTTAAACTCATTGGGTAAATCAAAATAAGCGTTCCAAAAAAAAAAAATATTTGATTACAAATGGTATTGGGAATGACTAATTTATTTATCAAAAAAGTGAACGCACAACAGCTCTTATTTGATTTTGAATATACAAAATTAAAGAAAATATTTCAAAAGTGTTTGTTACATAGATTAAGTGTTGTCAATGATTTTGAACATGTATGTGATATTTCAAATCTTATAGAAAAAGAAACACGGGATAAAGGAAATTGTTGTTGTTATGAAAGTGAACGATTTCTATCGTTTGTTAAAACAGAAGAAGTCAAGAAAACCATCTGTCATTTATTTTAGGAATTGTTTTATAGATTTAGATAATGACTTTGTTTGGAAGGATGTTTTTTTCATTTAAATTGAAGCAAATTCAAGAGGACTCACAGGTTTATTGCCTAAATAGAAAACTTATATACATGGCAAATTGTGAATAATGATTTATGCAGCACTTGTGGACAAGTCGACTCAACGTTTCATTTTACGTTATATTGCAGGGATGAAATTTTGTTTTGAAGAATAATATGTGATTTGATATTTAACCTATTCCCAGTAGAAATACAAGAAAAACAAAAAATATGATTTGTAGGTAAGGACTGAGGAAACAAGGATTATACTCTCCTGAATATTATTTTAAATAATGCGCAATATGCAATTTATAAATGTTACGTTCACAAGATTGGCATTGGTTCTGTTATTTACCCGCATGCTTTTTTTCTTCTTCAAAACGTTGATAAGATTTTTTTGTAAAGATATGATTGTGTCATCAAATAAAAACAAAATTAGCTGAAAGAATTGTTGAATATACTAATTTAACCTTTGATTCATGCAAATTGCGTTTACTTCGTTTTCATTTGTAGTCCTTCTTAACAACAAATTAGAAGGAGTTTTAATGTAGACACTGTGGAGTTTCTATTATTGCTACTGCTGTTTCATATTATTTGCCGTGCTTTATATATTCTTTTCATTCTGAGGTCGGGAAAAATTCTTTTGTGACATATACAATTTTGTAAAAATCATATACTTCTCGGAATGCCTCGAATGCCACTAAAGCAGAATGAATACCAAATAGACTTACGAAGGGATCCAGGATTGTTCCAAAAGTCCACCCTTTTCCCCTGCCGAAAAATAGTTCTAACTCAACCAAAGGAGGAATCCTTGTGTTTCCTAATACCCAGATGGTGACGCTAAAGATCCCCGTGTACATGGAACAGATCAGAGTCCATTTGATTTTCTGGATATTATCAAAGAACTGGCGTTGCGCTATGAACAAAAATAGCGTCATGCTCCACGTCAAGTAAATTTTATAAAGAGCATACAGGATGGAGAAGTAAGCTAGTGCCTGGTCATCGCTGGAAGCTGTTGTGGTTGAGACCAATAAGGTGATCGCTCCGATAAGACGGGATAAGCTCAGAATGAATATTCCGCCACAGCCTAGCACCAGGATGCAATCGCTATTCCCCAGTCCACGAAGTAATGAGATTCCGCGCTTTACAGGAAAACGATGTGACCTTTTATTGGTGGAATAGGATTGGAAATGGAGCAGGCCGATAAGTGGAATGCCAGAAGCCATCTCGCAACACCATTCCAAATAGATTTGCGTGTTCATTGAACAAACAGTGGGATTTTTAAACAATCTTAGAAATGTAACTGCAGTGATATTGATTAGAACTCCGAGTAAGAGTCCCAGGAACAGTTTCAGGAGAGACTTTTTCAAATCATGTTTTCTAAGATTATTTTGTAGATGTAATGATTCTATGTCAGTTGAAGATCTGGCATCTGTGGTGAAAAATAGGTTTCGATAGTTAGGTCTTTGTGAAAAAAAGGTTGAGATCCTCTTCCAAATTGGTTTAGATTTCTGACTAGACAGAGAATCGAATGACGGACTGGCACATGATGACAGTTTTAAAAACCCCTCTGGTAAGGCGCCACTCCACATCTGCCAAATGATGCCAGCTCCGATTACACCACACTCTACTAAAAAGGGATCAACCATTTCTTTAAAATCCAAAACAAACCCTCCAAATGTTCCGTTCAATTTGCATGGGTGCGTCTGATGAGGCGGAGGTTCATTTCCGGCAGTATTAAAAGGATATCCTATTTTGGAAAGTATAACACAGATACAGCCAGCGAATATGTATCCTATAGGGTAACAAAATTTCCCCTTTTTGATGAAGACAGCGTCGTAATAAGAGGTGAAAAAAAACATTGCAATGACTAGTATACTTCCCATCGTTCCATTCAGAAGAGCTTCAACGGCAAAAGAGACTTTCCTTCTGTATGTCTCACAAGGCTGTAAGATGCACAAGACAGCCGCAACTATCACAACAATATTCCTGGCCAAGGACACGATCGCTAATGTTGTGAAGATTCGCAGAAGAGATTTATGTGGACTTTTGAAAAGCGGCGTGGAATGGAATTCCGTTTCTTTAGTATATCCTGGAAAACCTCCAGGTTCGCTATTTTGATTGTGCGTGTCATCCGCAACGGCGGTAGATCTATAACGTGTATTTTCCGCGTAAGACTGCTTATTAGGAGTGGTATGTGGCGTTGAGTGGTTCCCATTCGTACTTATGTTTAGACTTTCAGTGACTTGGGTCCTTTTCCTAGAATTTGTAGTCGGTGAATCGATTCCAAGATCAGTCGGGTCATGGTTTCCAGACGCAGGACTCTCAGTAGAAACGGAAAAACTGGTTGACGGGATCACGAATGACTGACTTGTACATTCTTGGACAACGCCTCTGTTGTCTTGTTCAAGTGAAAAAGTCAGTCCTATACGTGTTTCAGGTAGCTCGTCGCTTGTCAGGATGCCAACGGCTCTGGCGCAATGACGGCACCGCATTGGCCAAAACACTTCTTGAGCCTGATGGTGCACAGTCTTACTTCGAATGAATCGAATCAAGATGATATCACCTACAAGTACGATAAGAATCATCCCTGCACTTGCTCCTGAGTAAGCCACATCATCTACGTCGGGTGTAATGTCAAAATGGCTGGCAACAAGCGAGGGGAAAACATTGCAACTAACCCCCAAACTGACAACGAAACAAATCACTATCGTTGCGTCGAATGGTGCTAATTGTGCAAATTGTTGATCCATTTTTTGTTGTTATTTGACGATGCGAATCCTGTCTTGTGTGTAACACGCTTACGATAAAAGTCTTTCTCAATTACATAGCAAATTAAAATGGAATCCAATTCTACTTTCTGTAGACTTGCTCTCCCCCAGAATTAGCTGCAGTTGAGTATAAGAGGAAGTGTCATGGTCAATATATACTAAGATATAATAAATGATGTTATTTAGTATCGGGATCATTGAGCTTGCATCTTCAATCATTGGGCTACGTGTATTGTTATTGACAAGAAACCTACATAATTACACGTACAATTCGAACTTTCGAAGACAATAGATTTTTGCAATCAATCCTCGTTTAAATGTGCAAAGTATTCCTCAATAATTACAAATCAAATTTAAGTACTGCTGGTAAACCATAATTCCTCGATATCTCCTCTCGTAAAAATGCAATCAATATTGTAGTTTAGAGCAGCAAAGTGAAAGTAATTTATTACAAGCAAAGATGGCACTGCAGGGGCGGCGATCCAGGAGAATGGGGGGCGGGAGAACACGTTCCCCCTCCCTCAATTTTGTTAGGGGATCGTCCCCCCTCCCCTCCGGAAAATTTGAAAACAACAAAAATGTATAGCAAAAGCTGACTAAACACATTTTGGGGCTCTGGAGGGCCCAAGAGTGCAGCGTTTAGACTAATAACAATTCAAATATCTTCTCGCTCGGTCGCTATGCTCCCTCGCATAATATCCTTCCATCACCTTCGCCCCTCTCGTTTACTATGCTTCCTCGTCCCTCGCATTTTGCTCCCCCCCCCCCCTCCGGTCATGAAAAAAAAATCGCAGCCCCTGGATGGCAGATTCACTTCACATCGATAATGTGCCTTCAAATTTAAAATACACTTCTAATGTCGGTTGGGTTAGAAGGTGAGTGATAGGAAAAACTTGTGAAGTAAAATAGGAAATTCACCATTCATCCCATGGTGAAATTCTTAAACTTCCGGAAATGTCACTACCGATCAGTTGCAAATCGAGTGTTTCTATTTCAAAATGGTCCGGTTAAAAATTTACACCTTGCCATGACCGGTTGGAATTTTAAATCCCTTGCTAATGCTACATTTCTTTTTGCTCGAAGCGCATAGATCTTCAATCGCATACGTTTTCATACTCTTGGAACTCAATATAAGTCCTATATTCCTCGTGTTTATCGGTGTTGTTATAAATATGCGGGTCTTCTGAAGTAGTTTAGCTACCATCTCATCATTGGTCTTCGCCATGTTCACGTAGACACCATCTTCATCTGAATAGGCCATGTCCGACGTACGGCAGAACTGTCACTCTCGGTGTCTACCAGCCCTTCCTTTGAATTCTCCGACATGTCGTAGTAGTCCTGTATCTGTCCAGGGTCGAAGAGTCGAAGACCATAATTCGAAGAGGGTGGCACTTCAGTCGTTCTGGACGGCTCTTGCGATTTTACCTTGTGGGCGGTCTTAGGATGCCCATACTCCAGTCGTTTGGGCCCCACTAAGAAGGAGAGCGTTGGAGATCTTCCCTTGGTCGAGTATACCCCCATACGCAAGCCAGTGAACTTAGTTTTGGGGTAAGTGGGTGGCCCTTCAGTCATTCTGGACGACCCTTGTTATTTTACCTTGTGGGCAGTCTTGGGTTGCCAATGTAACAGCATTAGATCACTAGCAACTGAATTCTACTCCACAGTGTACCTTTTCTTTCCTATGAAAACATGAGAAGTAATTCTATTCCGGGGTAAACACAAAATAGCCTCTTAGGTACTTTTAATCCAGGCTAACCAGCAACCATTCAAAAATTACTCCAATCTAAGTTTGAGTAAAAATACTCGATTGTCTATCTTCTTGTGTTGGCTCAGTCAGTAGAGCGTCCGCCTCACAACCGGGAGGTCGTGGGCTCGAACCCCGTCCGCGTCATACCAAAAGACGTTAAAAGACGGGAGTTGCTGTTACCTTGTTTGGCGTTCAACAATAAGGGATAGAGCAACGTCGATCTGGCGCTGCTCAGTGGCTGCCGGGCTCACGATCAATTGGGCAAAAATATTATTTTTTCGGTTAAACTTAATAAAATTTGGAGTGGACTGTAAAAGATTATTTTTTAATAATTATTAGTATTTATTATTTTGTTGCCAACTACGTATTAAATCTACCTTCATGGTTACCGCTCAACGGTATTCACTAACGAGTCCCTAGTCTAACATGCTAGCTCACTATGTCGGCACCCATGTGACTTTAAATACAGAGGTTTCTAGTGTGAGATTTCCAATTCTTACTTATCTCCAACTCCGGAATTAACTAATCAATTTTAAACGTACTTTAATCCTAATAAAAACCGGTTTATCTGATAATTCATTCCTTGCTGTCTGTAATTCAGTTGTAAACCTACATCTAAAATTCCAGTATCGATAATTATCACAAATTGTTATGAGCTGTAATAAACTCTAAGTAATTATAATCAACGTTTTTAACTGTACAAATTCTGAGTCCCAAGGGAGAGAAAGAGTGCGAGTTAACAGATTCACAATCCATGCACTCATATTCAGATCAACTATTTACATTCTATTTACACATAGGAGCAAAGGCATTTTTAATTCAAGTAAGATTGCCTTTGTCCTCAACAGAAACATTGACGATGCATCCACTATCTTACAGATAACTAAAGTCATACCTTAAGTTACCATTTACTGGTATAAAATATACATGTTCGAATTGTCGTTCATATAGTATCAAAGATAAACTAAGATTAAAACTTAAACCTAAATCTTAATCTAAATCTGCAAGATGCCTTATAAAGTATAAGGCACCAGTGATATTTTACGTTGTAGAGTTCCAAAGCCTCTTTGTCCAAATGTTCATATTTGGAGTAGTCTGTGATACTACACCTTATCTGGGAGAAGCTCACAATTATAATCAATAAATAACACATATTTGTAAAGCTTACGATGAGCCATGCACAAAGAAGACGAAAGACTTGATGCATGGCTGGTCGTCTACGACAAGAAGTTAAGTATTTTGTCCACTCTGTTTGCTTCTAAATGACTTGTTGGTACCCTCTCTTCAAACTATTTTTTAATCCATCATGCGTAAAATATGCATCATATGAGTTGCATTAAATGAAAGAGGAGCATGTAAGCTTTACGAATAGGTGTCATTAAGTTACGATAAAACATCGATAATTCTCGGTTTCGTAACCTGTTAAATATTTAGGAGTTTATGTAGGCTTAATTGAGGAATTGTTACAAGATTTAAACTGGAATGTAGAAATATATATAATTCGAAATGTATTGAATAATATTGAAAATGGTGGATTGAATATGATTGATATTGCTAGTAAAATATATTCGCTTCGTTTGTCATGGACATCTCGTTTCTTTAATCATAATGGCTCTAATTGGAAAAAATGTTCAGATACTGGTCTGCTTTGTTTACAGTCCTATTGCAATATAAAAGATGTTTATTCATAATGCTCTAAACATAAATTACCATAATTTTTGGCAAATCTTTTCTTTGGTCAGAACAAAAAAAAAATATTGATATGTTAAAAGTAAGAAATATTCCAAATGAAATTAGTTGAAAAATAGTTACATTATTTTTAAGAAAAATTATTGATTTATCAAGAATGGCAAGATGCCGATTTATTGTCAATTCATAATTTGAATACAAATGGTTAGGGAATGACTCTATTTTATTTAGCAAAAAAGTGAACGCACAAGAGCTCTTATTTGATTTTGAATATACAAAATTAAAGAAAATATTTCAAAAGTGTTGGTTACATAGATTAAGTGTTGTCAATGATTTTAAACATGTATGTGATATTTTAAATCTTATAGAAAAAGAAACACGGGATAAAGTAATTTGTTGTTGTTATGAAAGTGAACGATTTCTATCGTTTGTTAAAACAGAAGAAGTCAAGAAAAACATCTGTCATTTATTTTAGGAATTGTTTTATAGATTTAGATAATGACTTTGTTTGGAAGGATGTTTTTTCATTTAAATTGAAGCAAATTCAAGAGGACTCACAGGTTTATTGCCTCAATAGAAAACTTATATATGGCAAATTGTGAATGATGATTTATGCAGCACATGTGGACAAGTCGACTCAATGTTTCACTTCATGTTATATTCCATGGATGAAATTTTGTTTTTTTGGAGAATAATTTGTAATTTGACATTTAACCTATTCCCAGTAGAAATACAAGAAAAACAAAAAATATGATTTGTAGGTAAGGACTGAGGAAACAAGGATTATACTCTCCTGAATGTTATTTTAAATAATGCGCAATATGCAATTTATAAATGTTACGTTTACAAGATTGGCATTGGTTCTGTTATTTACCCGCATGCTTTTTTTCTTCTTCAAATCGTTGATAAGATTTTTTTGTAAAGATATGATTGTGTCATCAAAAAAAAAAAAAAAAATAGCTGAAAGAATTGTTGAATATACTAATTTAACCTTTGATTCATGCAAATTGCGTTTACTTCGTTTTCATTTGTAGTCCTTCTTAACAACAAATTAGAAGGAGTTTTAATGTAGACACTGTGGAGTTTCTATTATTGCTACTGCTGTTTCATATTATTTGCCGTGCTTTATATATTCTTTTCATTCTAAGGTCGGGAAAAATTCTTTTGTGACATATACAATTTTGTAATGATCATATACTTCTCTGAATGCCTCAAATGCCACTAAAGCAGAATGAATACCAAATAGACTTACGAAGGGGTGCAGGATTGTTCCAAAAGTCCACCCTTTTCCCTTGCCGAAAAAAAGTTCTAACTCAACCAAAGGAGGAATGCTCGTGTTTCCTAATACCCAGATGGTTACGCTAAAGATTCCCGTGTACATGGAACAAAAAAGAGTCCATCTGATTTTCTGGATATCGTCAAAGAACTGGCGTTGTGCTATGAACAAAAATAGCGTCAGGCGCCACGTCAAGTAAATTTTAAAAAGAGCATACAGGATGGAGAAGTAAGCTAGTGCCTGGTCGTCGCCGGAAGCTGATGAGGAAGCTGATGTGGTAGAGACCAAGAAGTTGATCGCTCCGATAAGACGGGATAAGCTCAGAATGAATATCCCGCCACAGCCTAGCATCAGGATGCAATCGCTATTCCCCAGTCCACGAAGTAATGAGATTCCGCGTTTTACAGGAAAATGATTTGACCTTTTATTCGTGCAATACGATTGGAAATGGAGCAGGCCGATAAGTGGAATGCCAGAAGCAATCTCGCAACACCATTCCAAATAGATTTGCGTGTTCATTGAAGAAACAGTGGTATTTGTCAACAATCTTAGAAATGTAACTGCAGTGATATTGATTAGAACTCCGAGAAAGAGACCCAGGAACAGTTTCAGGAGAGACTTTTTCAAATCATGTTTTCTAGGGGTGTTCTGTAGGGGTAAAGATTCTATGTCAGTTGAAGATCTGGCATCTCTGGTGAAAAATAGGTTTTGATAGTTAAGTCTTTGTGAACAAAAAGTTGAGATCCTCTTCCAAATTGGTTTAGATTTCTGGCTAGACAGAAAATCGAATGACGGACTGGCACATGATGACAGTTTCAAAACCCCTTCTGGTAATGCGCCACTCCTCATCTGCCAAATGATGCCAGCTCCGATTATACCACACTCTACTATAAAGGGATCAGCCATTTCTTTAAAATTCAACGCAAACTCTCCAAATGTTCCGTTCAATTTGCATGGGTACGTTGGATGAGGCGGGGGTTCATTTCCGTCACCATTGAAAGGATATTCTATTTGGGAAAGTATAACCCAGATACAGCCAGCGAATATGTATGCTATAGGGTAACAAAATTTCCCCTTTTTGATGAAGACAGCATCGTAATAACAGGCGACAAAGAACGTTGTTATTACGAGTATACTTCCCATCATTCCATTCCGAAGAGCTTGAACGGCAAAAGAGACTTTCCTTCCGTATGTCTCACGAGGTTGTAAGATGCACAAGACATCCGCAGCTACCACAACAATAATCCTAGCCATTGACACGATCCCTAATATTGTGAAGATTCGCAGAAGAGATTTATGTGGACTTTTAAATAGCGGCATGGCATAGCATTCCGTCTCTTTATTATATCCTAGAAAATCTCTGGGTTCGCCATTTTGATTTTGCGTGTGATCCGCAACGGCGGTAGATCTACTTCGTGTATCTCCGATATGAGACTGGTTATCGGTAATGGTTTGTGGCGTTGATTGGTTCTTATTCGTACGCATGATTGGGCTGTCGGTGACTGAGGTCCTTCTCCTAGAATTTGTACTCGGTGAACTGATTCCAAGATCAGTCGGGTCATAGTGTCCAGACGCAAGACTCTCAGTAGAAACGGAAACACTGGTTGACGGGATTTCGAATGACGGACTTGTACATTCTTGGACAACGCCACTGTTCTCTTGTTCAAGCGGAAAAATTAGTCCCATACGTGTGTCAGGTAGCTCGTCGCTTGCCAGGATGCCAACGGCTCTGGCGCAATGACGGCAGCGCATTGGCCAAAACACTTCCTGAGCCTGATGGTGCGCAGTCATACCCCGAATGAATCGAAACATGATGATATCACCCAGTAGTACGATTATCATCAACCCTACACTTTTGGCCCAGTAAGCCACATCATCTACGTCGGGTGTAATGTCAAAATGGCTGGCAATAAGCGAGGGAAAAACATTGCAACTAATCCCCAAACTGACCACGAAACAAATCACTAACGTTGCGTCGAAAGGTGCTAATTGTGCAAATTGTTGATCCATTTTTGTTGTAATTTGACTATGAGATTCCTGTCTTATGTGTAACACGCTTACGATAAAAGCCTATCTCAATTACTTTGCAAATTAGAAGGCAATTCCAGGTCCACCTTTACTCTTTGCGTTTTGTCAAGTGTTAGGTTCTCTGGATTCGCTCTTCCCACAAGGGGACCTTAGCGTAATTAGATGCGGTTAAGTATGTGAGGAAATGTCATGGTCAATAAATACTACTTTTGAATAAACATTGAAACTTCTCAAATTTAGAATAAACGATGTGATTTAGTATTGCGATCATTGTTTCTGTTTCTCTATGCTCATTTCCTTTTTTCTCCATCTTGCATATCACCGTGTTTTCTTCTTTGTATTCTTTCTTTTTGTTTTCCTTGTCAATGGGCCCATTTCCTCTCTCTCTCTCTGTCTCCCTCTCTGTCTCTCTCTCTCTCATATCCTGTTTCTTTTAAAATGGTTTCATTTTCGCATAATCTAAGCCCTTAATAACACGCATCTGTCTATACAATCATTTGATCGTAAACCCCATTATTGCCTAACATCCATACATAGCAATATTCACATTTTGCAATATGAATATAGCTTTAAGAAATAGAAATAAAAAAATATGAATGAAGAATGAATTGACATGACAAGAAATTTCAATCCCAACTGAACCACCCAAAATAATGAATATGTTCATACCTTATGTTTGTAGTAAATGTATTTATACTTTCTTGAGAGCTTAGAGAGATAGTCATAGATATATTGACATTTAGATCATTGAAACTGCCGTTTTTTTCAATTATGATGAATTTCCCTGTCATTAATCCAAAATGTTGACAAGCAGGATTTTACTTATGGACAATAACAAGTGTTTTAATTACATTTCTCCCTAAAGTACCTCTTGAAACTAGCACAATATCATAAACGCGATATGCTCTATTTATATTTATCTCTCTCTATATATCTATCTCTATCTCTAACAATTTATATGTCTATCTATCTCTTATTCGCTCTATCGTAGTCCCTTCCCTCAATATATATTTACAAAAACATACAATACTTGTTTCATTTCTCAGGTAATATATTTTCATGGATTTTAATATAGATGGTGCTTTTTTCTGTTCTCAAATTGTGTGGCTGTGATGTGAAGTTTGCTTCTTATTCCATAACACAGCAAAAGCGTGCTGGTATTATTTGTTAATGATGACGTACATCCCAAGTCACACTAGAGATATATATCACCGGTCGTCGACACGGACCAGTCGGGAGTTGGTTGTTAGAGGTGACACGGAGGTTTTGGGAAAATCTTTAAAAAGGTTTTCAGTGGCCGGGGATTGGTCTCCAGAGCATTTTACCTGTTGCCGACCCAACTGGTCGTGGAAAGGTTTTTCTTGGTTTTACAAGGGTAGGCGACAGTTCTTAGATTGATTGGCGACTGATTGCCTAATGATCTCCAGTGCTTGGTGACTATTTCCGGGCGATATTTTGATCAGAAAAAAACAGCAACAAAATAAACGTGCATATTAGACCATGTGTAACTACTGCTTTTTTCCCACTTATAACCGATGATATCATACCATTATACGATATATACTAACAATCTTCCTTGTCAAATTAATCACCATTCCTAATAAGTTTCCTTTTACAAACATATAATAAATTGCAAACTAGCAGTATTGGTGGGGGACATTGTATATATATTTATTGTCATTATTAATATTATTATTAACATTTTCATCATGATTGTTATTTTTGTCTTTCTTTTTATTATCATTATTACTTTCGACGAATTACATGTAGTCTAGGAGCGAAGACCCATGGTGGGAATTGTCGAAACTGGTAAAAAGGAACTCGGCGACGATGTAAATGTCGTTGGCCAGTTGAACCCGATAAGTACCAGGAAAAAAACTTAGAGATGAATACAAAGCAGCTATCAGAAAACATCCATTTCTCCTCCTCTACACAAGAGTGAACCTGCCCAGACGGACTAGTGAAGATGGGAGCTGTTGGGAACTATGCCGAAGATCTCGAGGAGAAATTGGTTCGAATCCCCGTGGAGAAAGACGTAACCAAATAATACACTAAGTGTAGCTGGTGATGTATCCACAACCAGGATACTGCTCTGCTCTGAGCTAAACCGTTATCGAACCTAGGAGTTTACCCTGGGAACCGACGGAACCGCCCTAAAAGGGCAAGTTCTAATTGGTTATTTTCCGTACCCCAACATAACATTATTAACATAATAAATTACCGTCCGTGTCTTGGAAATACACCTGTATCTTCTTTAAAATTAATCGTGTCTTCAATACCAGAGTGCGATAAAGTTGAGTTTACATGCTAGCACACAAAATTAAAAATTAATACATCAGTAATTTCCTGATTTCATCAATAAATTGAGAAATAGTCACTACCAGTGGCGTACGCAGGTTTTTTCAAGGGGGGGGGTTAACATTTTTAAATCGGGGGGGGGGGGATGGGGGGGGGGGGGGTGAGAGGACAATTTTGTTTTCCTTCTGGTCCCCAAAAAATCGCAACGACTCAGCCAGCCGCTGAATAAGCGGGGAGGGGGGGGGGGGGGGGGGGGGGTCTCGAAATTTGAAATTTGACATTTTGCTCCGTTGGGGGGGGGGGGGGGGTAAGGTCAACTCTATTCGGTCAGCCATTGGTATAAATTGTTTTTTAATTATTTTTTTTTTAGAAACAAAAAAATACCAAAGGGGGGGGGGGGTTTCCTCCAAAATACACACATACAAAATACCAAAGGGGGAGGGTTAACTCTCTAACCCCCCCCCCCCTGCGTACGCGCCTGGTCACTACATCACCTCCACACCGTTCCTTACTAGGAATATATTTTGCTTCTTCAACGAGGTGAGTTAAGTCATCATCATAAGATCTTAATTATTCTATATCAGTACTCTGTAAACATGATTTAATCAAAAGATGCGCACCAGATTTTGTACAACCGATCGGCACGACATACTGCAAACATGTGACAGGGCACACTCAGTGTCCTCAGTACACACAGTCAAAGATGCACATTATTCGCACTCGTATCTAGGGGCACTTTCTCTCACATCCTCTATCACATTCCTCCCATAGGTAGCGAGCAATCTAAATGCACAATGACATGGATACGTGTCTAAAAATATAGCCAGATGATGACCTTGGCCTCTAAGTTCTCCTCATGCTATCTAAAGAAGGTGTAAAAGTACCAATCACCATTCGCACATACATACTGTAACTAATGTGTAACCAGACATGTATTACTGTATTAAAGAACAGATCTGCCAGCCTAATTTTTTTAAGTGACACTTTATTAATACATTTTAACTAACAATAAGGCGTTCGAGCCTACTTCACATGCAAGTCATGTCAAATATAATTCAATTCAAGTATGTATTCAATACAAATAGTTTAAGAGCTTAAATGTACATTATAAACACATGTGTTTTCACTTTTGTGCGAAAAGAAATAATTTACCTAAGTGATACTAGCCTAAAGTATGGATAGTATATAATAATAATAAAAAATAATAAATTTATTTAGCGCAGCTTTTATACAAAATATATTCAGCTGCGCTGGTTAAGAGCTCCTTTTTACCAAATTCTACAAAATAAGATCTCTCAGTTGAACAAATAAGTTTTTTAATTGGATTTGAAAACATTGAGAGTGCTTCGTATTTCTATTTGCAAGCTACTCCATACTTTGGGGGCAGCAATAGCAAAAGCACGATCCCCTAGAGTTACTTTAGTTTTGCCATGGGGAATTTGAAACAATAATTTATCTGTGGAACTGCGCAGGCTACGACTGTGTGACTGGACTTTGAGTTGAAGTAATTCTGTGATGTAATTAGGAGCTTGACCACTCAATGATTTATAAACAATTAATAATATTTTGAATGAGATTGTTTGACGGACTGGCAACCAGTGGAGTTCTCTCAGAAGAGGTGCGGTTGAAGTGAATTTCGACCGACGCAGTGTTATAACAATTCTAGGGATATGTTTATGATGTAAGAGTATTACTATTAAATCACTAGCAACTGAAATCTATTCCAAATTGTACCTGTTCTTTCCAACGAAAACAAGAGAAGTTATTCTATTCCGGACTAAACACAAAATAGTCTCTCAGGTGCTTTCAGTCTAGGCTAACCAGCAACCATCCAACAATTACTCCAATCCAAATACTCAATTGTCTATCTTCTTATTGCCAACTATATAATCTACATTTATTGTCACCGCTCAACGGGTATTTCACTAACGGGTCCCTATTCTAACATGCTAGCTCACTCTGTCGGCACCCATGTGACTTTAAATACAGAGGTTTCTACGATGGGATTTCCAATTCCTACTTCTCGCCAACTCCGGAATTAACTAATCAATTGTAAACGTACTTTAATCCAAAGAGAACCGGTTTATCTAAACATTTATTACTTGATGTCTGTAATTCAGTTGTAAACCTACATTTAAAATTCCAATACGGATAATTATCACAAATTGTTATGATACGTAATAAACTCTAAGTAATTATAATTAACGTTTCTTACTGTACAAATTCTTTGTCCCAAGAAAGAAAGAGAGAGTGCGAGTTAACAGATTCACAATCCAGTGCACTCATATTTACATTTTATTTACACATAGGAGCAAAGCCATTTTTAATTGAAATAAAATACTGATTGCGTTTGTCCTCAACAGATACATTGACGAGGCATCCACTATCTTACAGAAAACTAAAGGTATACCTTAAGTTACCATGTACAGGTATAAAATATACATGTTCGAATTGTTGTCCATATAGTAATAAAAATAAACTAAGATTAAAACTTAATCCTAAATCTTAATCTAAATCTGCAAGATTCCTTATATAGTATAAGGCACCGGTGATATTTTACGTTGTAGAGGGACAAAGCCTCTTTGTCCAAATGTTCATATTTGGAGAAGTCTGTGGTACTACACCTTATCTGGGAGGAGCTCACAATTATAATCAATAAATAACACATATTTGTAAAGCTTACGATGAGCCATGCACAAATAAGACGAAAGACTTGATGCATGGCTGATCGTCTACGACAAGGAGTTAAGTATTTTGTCAACTCTGTTTGCTTCTAAATGACTTGTTGGTACCCTCTCGTCAAACTATTTTTTAATCCATCATGCGTAAAATATGCATCATATGAGTTGCATCAAATGAAAGAGGAGCATGTAAGCTTTACGAATAGGTGTCATTAAGTTACGATAAAACATCGATAATTCTCGGTTTCGTAACCTGTTAAATATTTAGGAGTTTATGTAGGCTAAATTTAGGAATTGTTACAAGATTTGAACTGTAATGTAGAAATATAATTATATAATTCGAAATGTATTGAATAATATTGAAAATGGTGGATTGAATATGATTGATATTGCTAGTAAAATATGTTCGCTTCGTTTGTCATGGACATCTCGTTTCTTTAATCATAATGGCTCTAATTGGAAAATATGTTCAGATACTGGTCTGATAAGATAGGGGGTTTGCCACTTTGTTTACAGTCCTATTGCAATATAAAAGATGTTTATTTATAATGCTCTAAACATAAATTAACATAATTTTTGGCAAATCTTTTCTTTGGTCAGAACAAAAAAAAAAAATTGATATGTTAAAAGTAAGAAATATTCCAAATGAAATTAGTTGAAAAATAGTTACATTATTTTTAAGAAAAATTATTGATTTATCAAGAATGACAAGATGCCGATTTATTGTCAATTCATAATTTGAATACAAATGGTATTGGGAATGAATTTTATTTATCAAAAAAGTGAACGCACAACAGCTCTTATTTGATTTTGAATATACAAAATTAAAGAAAATATTTCAAAAGTGTTGGTTACATAGATTAAGTGTTGTCAATTATTTTGCACATGTATGTGATATTTTAAATCTAATAGAAAAAGAAACACGGGATAAAGTAATTTGTTGTTGTTATGAAAGTGAACGATTTCTATCGTTTGTTAAAACAGAAGAAGTCAAGAAAACCATCTGTCATTTATTTTAGGAATTGTTTTATAGATTTAGATAATGACTTTGTTTGGAAGGATGTTTTTTCATTTAAATTGAAGCAAATTCAAGAGGACTCACAGGTTTATTGCCTCAATAGAAAACTTATATATGGCAAATTGTGAATAATGATTTATGCAGCACTTGTGGACAAGTCGACTCAACGTTTCACTTTATGTTATATTCCAGGGATGAAATTTTGTTTTTTTGGAGAATAATATGTAATTTGATATTTAACCTATTCTCAGTAGAAATACAAGAAAGAAAGAAAAAATAATTTGTAGATAAGGACTGAGGAAACAAGGTATATACTCTCCTGAATGTTATTTTAAATAATGCGCAATATGCAATTTATAAATGTTACGTTCACAAGATTGGCATTGGTTCTGTTATTTACCCGCATGCTTTTTGTTTTCCTTCAAATAGTTGAGGAACATTTTTTTTAAAGATATGAATGTGTCAGAAAATAAAAAAATCCTTAGCTGAAAGAATTGTTGAATATACTAATTTAACCTTTGATTCATGCAAATTGCGTTTACTTCGTTTTCATTTGTAGTCCTTCTTAACAACAAATTAGAAGGAGTTTTAATGTAGACACTGTGGAGTTTCTATTATTGCTACTGCTGTTTCATATTATTTGCCGTGCTTTATATATTCTTTTCATTCTAAGGTCGGGAAAAATTCTTTTGTGACATATACAATTTTGTAATGATCATATACTTCTCTGAATGCCTCAAATGCCACTAAAGCAGAATGAATACCAAATAGACTTACGAAGGGGTCCAGGATTGTTCCAAAGATCCTCCCATTTCCATTGCCGAAATACAAATCTAACTCAACCCAAGGATGTATGCTCGTGTTTCCTAATACCCAGATGGTTACGCTAAAGATCCCCGTGTACATGGAACAGATCAGAGTCCATTTGATTTTCTGGATATTGTCAAAGAACTGGCGTTGTGCTATGAACAAAAATAGCGTCATGCGCCACGTCAAGTAAATTTTAAAAAGAGCATACAGGATGGAGAAGTAAGCTAGTGCCTGGTCGTCGCTGGAAGATGGTGTGGTAGAGACCAAGAAGGTGATCGCTCCGATAAGACGGGATAAGCTCAGAATGAATATCCCGCCACAGCCTAGCACCAGGATGCAATCGCTGTTCCCCAGTCCACGAAGTAATGAGATTCCGCGTTTTACAGGAAAACGATGTGACCTTTTATTCGTGGAATACGATTGGAAATGGAGCAGGCCGATAAGTGGAATGCCAGAAGCAATCTCGCAACACCATTCCAAATAGATTTGCGTGTTCATTGAAGAAACAGTGGGATTTTTAAACAATCTAAGAAATGTCACTGCAGTGATATTGATTAGAACTCCGAGTAAGAGTCCCAGGAACAGTTTCATGAGAGACTTTTTCAAATCCTGTTTGCTAGGATTGTTTTGTAGGGGTAATGACTCTATGTCAGTTGAAGATCTGGCATCTCTGGTAAAAAATAGGGTTCGATAGTTAGGTCTTTGTGAAAAAAAGGTTGAGATCCTCCTCCAAATTGGTTTAGAATTCTTGCTAGACAGAAAATCGAATGACGGACTGGCATATGATGACAGTTTCAAAACCCCCTTCGGTAAGGCGCCACTCCACATCTGCCAAATGATACCAGCTCCGATTATAGCACACTCTATTACAAAGGGATCAACAATTTCTTTAAAATCCAAAACAAACTCTCCAAATGTTCCGTTCAATTTGCATGGGTAGGTTGGATGAGGCGGGTGACTATTTCCGGGAGCGTCGAAAGGATATCCTATTTTGTCAAGTATGACCCAGATCCAGCCAGCGAACATGTATCCTATAGGGTAACAAAATTTCCCCTTTTTGATGAAGACAGCGTCGTAATAAGAGGTGAAAAAGAACATTGAAATTACTAGGTTACTTCCAATTGTTCCACTCATGAGAGCTTTATTGACAAAAGACACTTTCCTTCTATATGTCGCACTAGGCTGTAAGAAGCACAAGACGTCCGCAACTATCTCAATAATACTCCTGACCAAGGACACGATCCCTAATATTATGAAGATTCGCAGGAGAGATTTGTGTGGACTTTTAAAAAGCGGCGTGGCATGGAATTCCGTCTGTTTATTATAACCTCCGAGTTCACCATTACGATTTTGCGTGAGATCCGCATCGGCGGTAGATCTACTACGTGTATCTCCGATGTGAGCCTGGTTATCGGTAATGGTTTGTGGCGTTGAATATTTCTTATTCGGACATAATATTATGTTGGGGCTTTCAGTGACTTGGGTCCTTCTTCTAGAATTTGTAGTCGGTGAACTGATTCCAAGATCAGTCGAGTCATGGTGTCCAGACGCAAGACTTCCAGTAGAAACGGACAAACTGTTTGACGGGATTACGAATGACGGACTTGTACATTCTTGGACAACGCCTTTGTTCTCTTGTTCAAGTGGAATAGTTAGTTCCGTATGAGTGTCAGGTAGCTCGTTGCTTGCCAGGATGCCAACGGCTCTGGCGCAATGACGACAGCGCATTGGCCAAAACACTTCTTGAGCCTGATGGTGCACAGTCTTACCCCGAATGAATCGAATCATGATGATATCACTTACCAGCACGCTAAGAACCAATCCTGCACCTCCGACGGCGTAAGCTGCATCCTTTACGACGCGTGTATTGTAAAAATGACTGGCAATAAGCGAGGGGAAAACATTGCATATTATCCCCAAACTGACAACGAAACAAATCACTAATGTTGCGTCGAATGGTGCTAATTGTGCAAATTGTTGATCCATGTTTGGTGTAATTTGACGATGAGATTCCTGTCTGGTTGGCAACACGCTTACGATAAAGGCCTATCTCAATTACTTTGTAAATGAAAAGGCAATTTCAGGTCCACCTTTTCTCTTTGAGTTTTTTCCAGTGTTAGGTTCTGTGGATTCACTCTTCTCACAAGGGAACCTTAACAGAATTAGCTTCGATGTAGTATACGAGGAAGTATCATGGTCAATATATACTACTTCTCAATAAAAACTGAAACTGTTATAAGATTATGTTGCTCAAAAACCATGATTTATTATTGATCGATTCCTTCAGGTCGTATTTCAGTGACCTTTAACTACAACTACCCTTTACAAAGGGTGTATCAAGGCAAACCCAAAAGAAGATTTGGAAATATCAAAACTAAGAATTACGTTACAATATTCAAAATTGTTCGGCATAACCGATAACAAATATTGAAATGAACTTCATGCACGAAATGTATTTGTTAGCGTTTCTTTTTCAAATGGAAATCAGTCACTTATATCGGGTATGACCACCCCTGCCACGGATCAGTGCGTTGAGACGTCGCGGCGTGCTGTCAACGAGCTTGTTGATACTGTCACTGGCCACATCGTCCAAATCGTCGATCAGAGCCTGAACTGTAGAGTTTCAGGAATATTGTCCCTGTCATTGATGGCTCGGCCTAGGGCGTCTCAGGCATGTTCAATAGGGTTCATACCAGGAGAGTGGGCATGCCATGAAAACTGCTGAATTATCGCACTGCAGGTGCTCAGTGTGGTCTAGCGTTGGCATCCTGAACCCGGAAATTGTTTCTATAGACCCTTCTTGCGTGTGGAAGATAGTGGTTCTCCAAGATGTCCCGATACACGACGATGTTGACGTTTTCATCCGGAACTACCGGTGGCGTTTTATTGCCATAGTAGATTCCGGCCCATACCATCAAGGACCCGCCACCATCTTGAGTGGTTTTCCAAACGCAGTCATATCTGAGGATCTCTCAAGGTAGTCAACGCACCCGTTGCCTTCCATTTGTACGCTCAAGGACGTAGCGGCTCTCAATCACGAAGATGCCATGTCACCAGTGTCCTAGCTGTAGTCTTCTGTGCCCCCTAGCCCGTTGAAGTCGGGCATCTCTATGTCTAACGGTCAGGCGTGGACACTTGGTCATTCGTCTTGCCCGGTTACCATGTTGAAGCAGTCGATGATTGACAGTTGAGCGGAAAACGCGGATTCCACAGTGTCTTCTCCAGAGACGACGAAGACGAATTGTTGTGATTGTTCTGTTCTGACGGCACAGATTAAGTAAACGACAATCATCTCGTGTGCTGGTCAATCGTGGTCGACCTGGAGATTGCCTTGGCCTCAAATCACCCTCCTCCCGATGAAGCTTGCGGATTGTAGGGACAGTGCCCTGCGATATCCAAAGGAAACCAGCGATATCGAATTGTTTGTTCCCTTCCAGGTGGAGCGTAAGTACACTTCGGCGGACAGCCAATGGCGTTGGACGAGACATAGCTTAGAGAACCTTTGTACCAAATTTGGGTCAATATGATACAGCCTACTTTGAACTTTGAACTTGTTGCACATAAGCCTATGAGAGGTAAAGGAACATAACATCGAAGCGCGGTGCCTCTTATAACTTCAAACAAAAGGCTCACGGAATGCATTATTCTGCAACTATTTATTATACCTGGTAGTGGAGACACATTGTACATTACAACAAAATTGGCATATAATGATTACTGAAGCGTAACAGTTAAAAAATGAATGGGTTTTGATAAAAAAAAAAAAATATTTCAACAGTGTAGTATCATTAATTCTGTTTTTACATGCTCATTTCTTCTTTTCCCTCTATTGCATATCGCCATTTTTCCATTGTATTATTTCCTGTTTTCATTGCCAGTGAGCCTATTTACTCTCTCTCTATCCCTCTCTCTCCCACACAAACACACACACACACAGTTCATGAACCTACAGGTTAATCAAGCCATCATTGTGATCAAAGAATAAGGTCAATAGTAAATACCCTTGTGGTCGTTTATCGAAACCGTCATAACTACAAGATGAACGACATCTCGGCACTGTCGCTCAACTCGTCCGCTATTAAAGTCTTTCACGAACCCGTATTTGCCAAGACGAGCGACAACTTCCGCGACAATTCCTTGTCACGACTTATCTATTTTGAACGCCATCTGAAAGCAACTTAAAGTTAGTCTATGGGCAGCCAAAAGATTAAAACTGAATTTTTATTTTAAAACTTATTTTTTGATCTTAAAGCTCTCATTTCACTGATCAGTTCTTATTGGTGTTAATATTAAATCATTATAAAAACATACAAACTGTTCTTATAAGGTTTTAATACATTAACGAGTAAGTAAAACAAATATCATTTAAACATACATTGGTCTACCATAGAAAAGTATCTGAAGATCGAACAGTCTGTCATTACAGACCCATTAGAATAACGACAATTTTCGTGAAGGTATTTCTCAAGAGATTTTCCATTTTCAAGTCTAATCTTTGTACAACTCATATCACATTAATTTTGTATGAATAAAATGTTAAAGCTGTGAGTCATAAGATAAATATTTTATTATAAATTATTGTCCTAACTTGGACAAAAATTCAGGGTCTCCTTTCGATCGGTTATGAGTTATGGTATCATCTTACATGCAAATTTCCATTCGGTCGTCGCCAAAGCAACCTTGAGTTTCATCAATTGTATACATTCGTACATGTCATTAGTATCACATTTGTTCATGCATATTGGATGTTTTATATATTTGTGTTACCACTAACTTAGATTTTTGCTTTTTCAACTAATTTGAGTGAATTATGCCTCATAATCTAATTTGGTAATTCAGGATAAAATATGACGGGTCGTGGCAGTCTGGATAGTATCGATAGTATCGAAATAATTAATTTGTTGCTGATCATGGTTTATGTGAAATGGTTTATCCAGTTCATCACATCTCCGTAGGTCGCCGACAAAGCTATGACTGCCATGGAGTTGGTTTCATGAAACTACCCCCTCAGAGTGTTAAGATGGTTTCATTTCCGCATAATTTAAGCCATGGATGACACGCATGTTTCTATTGCTATTAGACCTGTCTATACAATATATTGATCGTAAAACACATTATTGTCTAATATACATACAAATATCAATATTAGCATTATGCATTTACGAATATAGCTTTTAGAAATAGAAATCTAGAAAATATGAAGGAAGATTGAATTGACATGACAAGGAATTTCAAGCCCAACTGTCTAATCAATGACTTCGTATTCATAAAAAGAATTTAAACTTCTTACAAAATATCCAAAATATTGAATATGTACATATATTATGTTTGTAGTAAATGTGTTCATACATTTATCAGAGCTTAGAGAGATTCCATAAGTCAAAGATATATTTAGATTAAGATCATTGAAATTGCTGTTTTTTTAATTTATGATTAGTGTCCATGTCATTATTAGTTAGGGTTAGTGAAACTAAAATGTTGATATACAGGATATCACTTGACAGGTATTGACAATAAATAGCGTTGAAATTAAAATATCTCCCTAAAGTACCTCTTGAAACTAGTGCAATATCATTAACGCGATATGCTCTCTTTATACTTATCTCTCTTTATCTATCTATCTCTATCTCTAACTGTTTATCCATCTATCTCTTACTCGCTCTCTTGTAGTTCATTAGAAGAAAATACTAGGGGAATTTTGTCTTCGTGTTTCCTTCAATATATATTTTACAAAACCATAATAATAATAGCTCACATTTACATTGCGCCTAATATTTTGTTTCTAGGTGCAGCACATATTATTATTCTGGTCATCGAATTCAGGCTCATCCGCAACACAATGTATGAACATTTCCCACTCCCTGGGAAGCATTCCGGCCAGTCACCATTTAAAGGGATCGTTTAACAATGTTAATTCTGAGATACACGGCCCTATGTGTTTTCAGTGTCTGTGATATGGTGTAATATTGAAGCCCTAAAAAAAATTGCGCTTCAAAATGATCAAGAAGTGCCTCAAAAAAGTAAAAATCTTTGAGTGACCGGTTTTACCATACTCGTTTTCCCCAATAGACTGTAGTGTTATGAAAACCGTCAGGCGAACGGTTTTCAAAATTTGTAATTCCAATCATAAATATCTTGATAATCAGACAGGCGATCGGCTTGTAAAATTCATGGGGTTCCTGACTGACCTAAAGGTTTATAATAATCATTGCATCATGAGCTAAATCCAGAATTTTATTTCAGAATCTGAGACAAAGTTACCGGATCCCTTTAACAAGCGCCACTTCCTAATCCAACCACATTAACTGTCGTATCCTACCGGGTACCCATTTAACAATCGGGTGGAGAGTGGCAAATGTAGATCAATGTTTTGCCTAATGATATGAGTGCCTCGGCGGGACTTGAACCGCAGACATTGTGATCCACAGTCAAGTGACATGTCCACTCGACCACGACAACTCTACTTGTTTTATTTCTCATTAATCAATTTATAATAATATTTTATAGAAATATTAGGTTTCGCTATTATACCGTGTTATTCAAAAAAAAGTTTACACCTAGAAAATTGCTTATTATTTAAAAAAGCATCTATAAACAGTAAATTATGTTATATCTTATGAAAGTGCGTTTCATCCAGAATCAATTGGTATCATTCTTGTGTGGTATGTGTTCACGCTTGAATGAACAGGAGGCATCGTTTGCGAGAGTGCAAAAATCGAAGCTGAACCTGAGGCTGAGGAGTCTGGGGAGGCTAAGGAAGACGCACCAGCTAGGAGGAGGGCAGCCCTCCAGGGTCGTCACCACGGAGGATGAGAAGGAGCTCATCATTGACTTCCTCCAGCAGCATTTTACGCTGTACTTTATTCCTTTGGGAGGCTTTCTTTTCATACCGTGGAAACAACCGTGCTCCAAAGCTGCCCGGCGTCCACGTTTCATCCGTAGAGAGCCTTGACAGAACGTGAAAAACGTGTCAGAACTTGATCAGAACGTGAGAAACGTGAGGCACCCCATCGGAACGTGAAGGACCCCATCAGAACGTGTCGGACCGGGAGGGAATGTACTGGCATCCGTGGTAGGCCGGGGCCGAGTGCGTAGTGCGCCTTGGAGCCTCCGGGACTCAGCAGCCCCTTTCAGCAGCCCCAAAATCCCAAGGCGCACTACGTTTCGGGCAAACGGGACTGCCGTGGCCTGCGGGAACATAGTGTAAACGTATCATGACACGATGAAATTCCATTTTTAACTGGACAATAAAATATGAACCTTATGAACCTTATAAACCTTATGAACCTCATGTAATTCTGTATACTCAGGGGTAATACTGTCTTTTATTAAAAGAGAATCATTATATTATTGAGGCGGAATAGGGTGTTTGTAAGTTAAACGAAAAGGAAACAAGAAGTAAGGAGGAAGGTAAGAAAGAGGTGTGTGTTTCAGTGAGAGTAAGGGGGTACATGTCACTTTGCCACCAAAATCAAGACATTCTCACACGGTAAGCTCTCATCATTTGTTTTTTAGGAGCGCTAGATTCTCACCAGACTTGTAGTACCAAATTTCATAAAGATCTGCACGATATACTGCAAACATGTGACAGGTACAAACAGTCAAAGATGCGCATTATTCGCACTCCTATCTTGGGACACTTTCTCACACATCCTCTATCACATTCCTCCCATAGGTAGCGAGCAATTTAAATGCACAATGACATGAATAAGTGTCTAAAAATATAGCCAGATGATGACTTTGGCCTCTCAGTCCTCATCATGCTATCGTCAACGAAAAGTAGTTTTGAGTCTTTTGTCAACTCTGTTTGTTTCTAAATGACTTTTTGGTACCCTCTCTTTAAACTATTTGTTAATCACTCATTCGTTAAATATGCATAATATGAGTTGCATCAAATGAAAGAAGAGGATCTAAGCTTTACAAATATGTGTCATTTATTAATTATAATTGTGATTAAGTTACGATAAAACATCGATAATCCTCGGTTTCATTTTTTTCTGGGACGCCCTAACCTGTTAAATATTTAGGAGTTTATGTAGGCTAAAATAAGAAATTGTTACAAGATTTAAACTGGAATTTAGATATAAGTAAAATTCTGAGTGAATTAAATGATATTGAAAATTGTGGATTTAATATGATTGATATTGCTAGTAAAATATCTTCGCTTCGTTTGTCATGGTTATCTCGTTTCTTTAATTATAATGGCTCTTATTGCAAAAATATGTTCAGATACTGGTCTGATAAGATAGGGATTTACCACTTTGTTTACAGTCTAATTGCAATATAAAAGATATTTATTGTTAAGCTCTAAACATAATTTGCCATAATTTGATGCAGATCTGTTTGTTGTACTCGATCAGAAATATAAATTCATTGATACGTTATAAGTAAGAAATATACCAAAGAAAAATATTTGGAAAAAAAGTAACATTACCTTTAAGAAAAACATATGGCAAGTTGCCGGTTTATTGTAAATACATAATTTGATTACAAATGGTATTTGGAATGACTCTACACAAATAATTAAAAAGAATGGACGCACAGCAGCCCATATTTGATTTTGAATATACAAGATTAAAGAAAACATTTCCAAAGTGTTGGTTATATAGATTAAGTGTTGTCAATGATTTTGAATATGTATGTGATATTTCGAATCGTATAGTAATAGAAACAGGGGATAAAGTAATGTTTTGATGTTATGAAAGTGAAAGATTTCTATCGTGTGTTAAAACAGAATAATTCAAGAGAACTAACCATCATTTATTTTTGGAATTTCTTTATAGATTTAGATAATGACTGTGTTTGGCAGAATGTATTTTCATTTAAATTAAAGCAAGTGAGGGAATGAGAAATAGCTCTTTCTTTATAATGCAAATTAGTCAGGGGTAAAAGGAATGTATCTAACTAAAGAGGAGTGATATGCCCCAGTGAACATACACTCACTGCATGCAGGTAAAAGCTCATACATGCAGTGAGCAGAGATTAGACTGGTTGTAGCTGTGCCTACATGAAGCTGTAAGTGATGTCTCATCCTGATATTCTTGATGTCTATAGTTGGTTTTGGACACCTTAATATGTGAGTAAAGTATATAATTAACTCTCTGATGTTAAGATTTGCTGAGGAGCTTAATTGGATAGATTATGATTTGTGTGAAGAAGAGGGAGATTTAACTTTATTTACATGAAGGATGCATGCTGGTAGTAATTGAGTTATGCCTATTAATGCTAGAAAGGCGTGGTAGAACATTGCTTTTTGGTAAGCCTTGTACTGTGATTAGTTGGAGTAAATGTTTCTATATTGCTTAAGGCTGATAGAAGGATTATGATGGCTCACTAATTGGAGAATTGTGTTATATATATATGTGAAAGTAATAAATAGGGAGTGGCCTTCATTGCCGATCTATTTACTACATGAATTTCATAGGCTGAGGTAAACTCAATATATATACAATGTACATGTATGAACTAAAATGCATACACTGTATAATATGGAAGATGGTCTGGAAAGCAGATGTAGCAAGTAATTATTTGTGATCATAATGATGCAATACTTACTGTACTTTGTGTGTCTTTTAATTTTCTACAGCAACTGAAGTGACTTCATGCAGTCAAGGGTCTTCTACCCTCTTTTGTTTGATTTGAACATCATGAAATAAAGAATGGCCTCATACCCAATAGAACCGCAACAACTGCTTCGTCTCATTTTATGACTTCGAGTCGATACCCTCACATTTGGTAGTACGGATGGGGTGCGGTTTCTCTTCAGATAACTGAGAACTATTGGCTTGGCCAGGCGTGTAGCTCGCAAGGAGTACAAGACAAAAGAGGGTAGGAAGATGACGACCATGGAAGAGATGAGGGAGAAATGCGGGATAATGAGGAACTCAGGGGATAATGAGGAACCCAGGGAACAGTTGGAAGAATTTCAGCTTCTAGACTGGCTGGCTAACCACACCAAGGTTCTACAATGGGCTTACCAAAAAGCAGGGGAGAGACTTGAACATGAAGCAGTATATCACAAGGAACACTACGACAAATCTGCCGAAGAGAGACCACTGACAGTTGGCACCAGAGTAAGGAGCCATCCTCAAGGTAGACATACAATTTCTGATGGGTGGCAATCAACAGTATACAAGGTTGTATCCCGACCAGGAGAGGGATCAGTCTATTATTGGAGAAAGCGGTTGGAATCTTGTGGACGATATCAGCGTTTGTGAACATAAAACTTGAATCGATATTATTGAAGAAAACAGTGGAAATATTGATTGATAAGATGTGTCTGTGAACAAACACATTAATTATAGTTTTTTTTCTTTTTCATACAGGTATAGGAAAGAAATGTATTTAAAGTTGGGGTTTGGGGAGGAGAATAGTCTTTGATGTATATCTGGAGAAGTATATATGTTTATCTTGAGACAAGGGCAAATTTATACTGTACACGTATCTTGGTACCTAGTATGCAACTATATGGAAAGTTTGAGGACAAACTTTGATTTTAGCAGGGGAGATTGTGAGGGAATGAGAAATAGCTCTTTCTTTATAATGCAAATTAGTCAGGGGTAAAAGGAATGTATCTAACTAAAGAGGAGTGATATGCCCCAGTGAACATACACTCACTGCATGCAGGTAAAAGCTCATACATGCAGTGAGCAGAGATTAGACTGGTTGTAGCTGTGCCTACATGAAGCTGTAAGTGATGTCTCATCCTGATATTCTTGATGTCTATAGTTGGTTTTGGACACCTTAATATGTGAGTAAAGTATATAATTAACTCTCTGATGTTAAGATTTGCTGAGGAGCTTAATTGGATAGATTATGATTTGTGTGAAGAAGAGGGAGATTTAACTTTATTTACATGAAGGATGCATGCTGGTAGTAATTGAGTTATGCCTATTAATGCTAGAAAGGCGTGGTAGAACATTGCTTTTTGGTAAGCCTTGTACTGTGATTAGTTGGAGTAAATGTTTCTATATTGCTTAAGGCTGATAGAAGGATTATGATGGCTCACTAATTGGAGAATTGTGTTATATATATATGTGAAAGTAATAAATAGGGAGTGGCCTTCATTGCCGATCTATTTACTACATGAATTTCATAGGCTGAGGTAAACTCAATATATATACAATGTACATGTATGAACTAAAATGCATACACTGTATAATATGGAAGATGGTCTGGAAAGCAGATGTAGCAAGTAATTATTTGTGATCATAATGATGCAATACTTACTGTACTTTGTGTGTCTTTTAATTTTCTACAGCAACTGAAGTGACTTCTTGCAGTCAAGGGTCTTCTACCCTCTTTTGTTTGATTTGAACATCATGAAATAAAGAATGGCCTCATACCCAATAGAACCGCAACAACTGCTTCGTCTCATTTTATGACTTCGAGTCGATACCCTCACACACAGCAGCCCATATTTGATTTTGAATATACAAGATTAAAGAAAACATTTCCAAAGTGTTGGTTATATAGATTAAGTGTTGTCAATGATTTTGAATATGTATGTGATATTTCGAATCGTATAGTAATAGAAACAGGGGATAAAGTAATGTTTTGATGTTATGAAAGTGAAAGATTTCTATCGTGTGTTAAAACAGAATAATTCAAGAGAACTAACCATCATTTATTTTTGGAATTTCTTTATAGATTTAGATAATGACTGTGTTTGGCAGAATGTATTTTCATTTAAATTAAAGCAAGTTCATAATAATAAAGTTAAACAATTTAATTTCAAGATGATTCACAGGTTTATTGCTTCAATAGAAAACTGATATAAATGGCAAATTGTGAATAATGATTTATGCAGCACTTGTGAACAAGTCGACTCAACGTTTTATTTTATGTTTTGTTGCAAGGATAACATTTCTCTTTGGAGAATAATATGTAATTTGATATTTAACCTATTTCAAGTAGAAATACAAGAAAAACAAAGGATCTTATTTGTAGGTAAGGACTATTAAGGAAACAAGGAATATACTCGCCTGAATGTTATTTTAAATAATGCGCAATATGTAATTTATAAATGTTACCTTCTAAAGATTGTCATTGGTTCTGTTATTTACCCGCATGCTTTTTTTTAATTCACGTAGATTTGTTTTAATTTTAAATATGAATGTGTCAGCAAATAAAAAAATAAATAGCAGGAAGAATTGTTGAATATACTAATTTAACCTTTGATTCGTGCAAATTGCGCTTACTTCGTTTTATTTCTAGTACTTTTCAACTACAAAATTAAAAGGAGTCTTAACGTAGACACTGTGGAGTTTCTATTATTGCTACTGCTGTTTCATATTATTTGCCGCGCTATATATATTCTTTCCATTCTGAGGTCGGAAAAGGATTCTTTTGTGAGACATACAACTTAGTAATTATTATATACTTCTCTGAAAGCCTCAAATGCCACTAAAGTAGAATGAATACCAAATAGACTTACGAAGGGGTCCAGGATTGTTCCAAAAGTCCACCCTTTTCCCTTGCCGAAAAATAGTTCCAACTCAACTAAAGGAGAAATCCTTGTGTTTCCTAATACCCATATTGTTACGCTAAAGATCCCCGTGTACATCAAACAGATCAGAGTCCATTTGATTTTCTGGATATCGTCAAAGAACTGGCGTTGCGCTATGAACAAAAATAGCGTCAGGCTCCACGTCAAGTAAATTTTAAAAAGAGCATACAAGATGGAGAAGTAAGCTAGTGCCTGGTCGTCGCCTGAAGATGACGCGGTAAAGACCAAGAAGGTGATCGCCCCGATAAGACGGGATAAGCTCAGAATGAATATCCCGCCACAGCCTAGCACCAGGATGCAATCGCTATTCCCCAGTCCACGAAGTAATGAGATTCCGCGTTTTACAGGAAAATGAGGTGACCTTTTATTCGTGTAATACGATTGGAAATGGAGTATCCCGATAAGTGGAATGCCAGAAGCAATCTCGCAACACCATTCCAAATAGATTTGCGTATTCATTGAAGAAACAGTGGGATTTTTAAACAATCTAAGAAATGTAACTGCAGTGATATTTATTAGAACTCCGAGTAAGAGTCCCATGAACAGCTTCAGGAGAGTCTTTTTCAAATCATGTTTTGTAGGATAGTTCTGTAGGGGTAATGACTCTATGTCAGTTGAAGATGTGGTATCTCTGGTGCGAAGGAGGTTGAGATAGTTAGGCCTTTGTGATAAAAAGGTTGAGATTCTACACCAAATTGGTTTGGGTTTCTGACTTGACAGAATATCAAATGACGGACTTGCACATGGTGACAGTTTCAAGACTCCCTCTGGCAAGGCGCCACACCACATCTGCCAAATGATGCCAGCCCCGCTTACGGCACACTCTACTAGAAAGGGATCGACCATTTCCTTAAAATCCGAAACAAACTCTCCTAATGTTCCGTTTAATTTGCATGGGCGCTTTGGATGAGGCATGGGTTCATTTTCGGCAATATTGAAAGGATATCCTATGTTGGAAAGTATAACCCAGATACAGCCAGCGAATATGTATCCTATAGGGTAACAAAATTTCCCCTTTTTGATGAAAACAGCGTCGTAATAAGAGGTGAAAAAGAACATTGTAAAGACGAGTATACTTCCCATTGTTCCATTCAAAAGAGCTTCAACGGCAAAAGAGAATTTCCTTCGGTATGTCTCACAAGGCCGGAAGATGCACAAGACAGCCCCAACTATCACAACAATATTCCTGGCCAAGGACACGATCGCTAATATTGTATAGATTCGCAGAAGAGATTTGTGTGGACTTTTAAAAAGCGGCGTGGCATGTAATTTCGTCTCTTCAATAAATTCTGGAAAACCTCCGGGTTCGCCATTTTGATTGTGCGGGTGATCCGCAACGGCGGTAGATCTAAAACGTGTATCTCCTGCGTAAGACTGCTTATTAGGAATGGTTTGTGGCGTTGAGTGGTTCCCATTCGTACTTATGTTTAGACTTTCAGTGACTTGAGTCCTTTTCCTAGAATTTGTAGTCGGTGAACCGATTCCAAGATCAGTTGGGTCATGGTTTCCAGACGCAAGACTCTCAGTAGAAACGGAAAAACTGGTTGACGGGATTACGAATGACGGACTTGTACATTCTTGGACAACGCCTCTTGTATCTTGTTCACGTAGAAATGTTAGTCCCATACGAGTGTCAGCTAACTCGTCGCTTGCCAGGATGCCAACGGCTCTGGCGCAATGACGGCAGCGCATTGGCCAAAAAACTTCTTGAGCCTGATGGTACGCATTCTTACCGCGAATGAATCGTATCATGATGATATCACCTACCAGTACGATAAGAATCAACCCTGCACTTGCGACCGAGTAAGCCACATCAGCTACGTCGGGTGTAATGTCAAAATGGTTGGCAATAAACGAAACAAAAACATTGCAACTAATTCCCAAACTGACAACGAAACAAATCACTAACGTTGCGTCGAATGGTGAATTATCGATGTTTTATAATAACTTAATCACAATTATGATTAATAACTATGATACATATTTGGAAAGCTTAGGTCCTCCTCTTTTATTTGATGCTACTCATATGATGCATATTTCACACATGAGTTATTAAAATCAAGTTGAAGAGAGGAAACCAAAAGGTCATTTGGCGGACGGTATCTGAATTTCAAAGAGAAAAAAAAAAATCACATTTTTTTAAATTTGCGTTTCTGCCCTTTCATATGACACCTCAATCAGGAAAAACAAGCAAAGAATGACACAGTTTTGTTTGTTTAAAATAGTTATTGCATTTCCATAAATCTATCAAACGAATTCGTTTTCACTGGCTGCCCGTCGTAGCAACAAACAGAATTGACAAAAGACTTAACTCCATTTCGTAGACAATCAGCCATGCATGAAGTCTTTCGTCTACGGCTGATTGTCAACGAAACGGAGTTAAATCTTTTACTAATTCCGTTTGTTGCTACGGCAGGCAGCCAGTGAAAACGAATCCGTTTAATCAAATTATGGAAATGCAAGCACTACTTTAAACAAACAGAACTTTGTTATTCCTAGCTCATTTTTCTTGATTGAGGTGTCATAGGAAAGAGCAGAAACTCAACTTTCTCTTTGAAATTCAGATACCGTCCGCCAAATGACTTTTTGGTTTCCTCTCTTCAAATTCAGTTTAATCATTCGTGCGTGAACTATGCATTATAGGAGTTGCATCAAATGAAAAAAGAGGATCCAAGCTTTACAAATATGTGTAATTTACCAATTATAATTGCGATTAAGTTATGACAAAACATCGATAATTCTCGGTTTCGTATTTTCTTGGACGCAGTGTATAATAAATGATGTGATTTAGTATCGGGATCATTGAGGTTGCATCTTCAATCATTAGGCTGCGTGCATCGTAATTGACAAGAAACCTACATAATTACACTTACAATTTGATTACAATAGTTTTGCGTGATTTCAGCAATCAATCTCTGTTTAAAAGTATTCCTCAATAATTACAATAATCAAATTTAAGTACTGCTGGTAAACCATAATTTCTTGATATCTCCTCTCGTAAAAATGTATTCAATATTGTAGTTTAGAGCAGCAAAGTAAAAGTCAATTAAAGTTTGAAAAAGTGGAACAACAAAAATGTATAGCAAATACTGACTAAACACATTTTTGGGCTCTGGAGGGCCCAAGAGTGCAGCGTTTGGACTAATAAATATCAAAATATCTTCTCGCTCGGTCGCTTTTATCCCTCGCATATATCCTTCGGTCACCTTCGCCCCTCTCGTTCACAGAAAACACGCAGACATGCAAGTACGACAATCAGTCATCAGCATACACGATTCCAATAAGACGGCCTTGACTAACTTGTTATCAGGAGGACATACGCGTGAATGACGATTTCAAAAGAATGAAGACGGACAGTCAACCTGTCCGAAACGTCGAGTCTACTCTCTTGCTCCTGCTCTGCAACTCTACTCGCCTACCCAACTCTCCAACTCAATCCAGTCTTCTACTCAAACCTCTCATCCTGCCTACAACTTTCTGGTTTACAGTCCTTTTCAGGACTATACTCACTTCCGAAAGATGCTCTTCCTTCCAACCTCCACTTTCTCGCCTTTCCATCTCACTTCTATTTTCTATCTACTTTCCTCAGTCCCTCGAGGACTTTACACATGGTGTACCGTAAACCTCTTCCGTGAGAATGAATCTTGTTTTATGATTTTTTTTTTGTGGAAAATAATGTTCATATTATATTTATTCTTGCGAACCTATAAAAACAAGCTATGCTTTCCGGTAGGTTCCTGTTTCATTTCATAATAATCAAGAATTGATTCATGAAATGTAATAAATTCGAATCAATCAATCAATAAAATATATTCTTTATTCATTTTAAAGACGATGAACAAATGCAATAATAATACAAGGTCGTCATTAATGGTGAGAATGCTAATTCCAACGAATTAACAGTGGAATCAACTGTGAAATGAACTACATTTTTCATAATAATAATAAATTTATATAGCGCAGCTTTTATACAAAATATATAATAATAAGGTAATACAAGGTCAACGTTTATCTTGAGAATGTTCACTTCCATCTCTCTCTGCTAATTCCTGGAATCGACCAAGTGGAATCAACTGCGAAATGAACTACATTTGTCATCATTGGGTCCCTAAAGTTTTTGTTATTCAAATAGCATTGTAAAGACGAAGAACAAATAAGAATAGCAATACAATGTCAACGGTAATCGTGAAAATGTTCACCTCCATCTCTCTCTGCTAATTCCAGCGAACAGTCGAATCAACTAAATGAAATCGACTGTGAAATGAACTACATTTGTCTTCATTGAGTCCTTAAAGAGTAAATTGCTATTCCATGTCATAATAATAATGATATAACAATTATACAACTACTGCTACTAGTGATTACCATGTGACGCTAGATAAAATAGTATCATAATATTTGTTCTTGTAATTGAAAGCAAGTCAGAAGAAAACAAATATTGGAACCAGCGGGATCTACTTTATAGTGCATGCCAGAAATGTCATAACAACAATTGAAACTTATACCAGGAATCCTAACATTTACACTTTGTTAATTCAAATACATTGTAGAGACCATGGACAAATGAGAAAATAATAATACATCGTCGTCAATGGTGAGAATATCATGCCTGTGCAAAATAGGGGTTCGCGGGTTTCGCCTTCAAAGACTTCAAAGACATTTGTTTTGAAAATCCCTCCAGAAATGTGTCTTAAATGACATCCTCTTACACATTATGCTTGCAATCAATTGTTGGGGCTCCCAATATTAAGGATACTATGTCCCTTTTGCTGCCAATATCAAATTCTGTAGAACTTTGCAGGAATTAGGAATGTGTCATGTATGTCCTATCTGTGAAATTTAAACTTTAGCAGTGTCCTAATATTCAAATTATGCAAGAAAACCCGTTTATTTGCTAGACTTCACTGTCAGACACTATTGAGTGACCGACTGGCTTTTTTTCTTCTTTGGTAATAACATGCATACATAAAATGAGCTGAAAAGGGTACATAAGCATTTCTCAACATCAATAACCCACTTCTTGTAATGGCCAAAATTAAACTGATTGAATCTTTGCGCAGCATAAAACGTACGACCATTCGGTACAAAACTACAATGGTCTGAAAATCAGACTATTACTTACTGGCTCTACAGCTCTTAAGTCGATTCAACAACTAATAGTCATTATTTTCCCACTTAAAGACTTTTGAAGTCCCACTTTCTTCGGGAAGTTCTAAATTAGTATTATCTTTCAAATGCCGTTGGAATTTATTGTTATTGACTATTTTGTTTTGAGTTCGCCATTAACTGTTCATGAATAATAGAAGTAAATTCCCAGGTGAGTGTATGTGTGTGTATTTTCTTGTTGTTTGAATATGAGATGAAGAGCGGGAGGGGTGCTGGCTATATAGTTTGCACGCGTGGGTGCATGGGCATGAGTGGGTGTGCGTGCTCGTGCACTTGATGGTATTAATGCTAATTTTGTAACAAAACATTACAAGTATTATCATCATCGTCGGGTTTGGGGAAGGGGTGGCAGCTGAAGTAAGGCCTATTGGAGAAAAATAATTGTGGAGGAGTCTCTTCAAACATATCAACAGCACAAATGCTGTATAGAGAACAAGTCTCATCGTTTCTTTACACTTCGCTCTTAACTTTGCCCAGAGTCCCTCCCTCCCTCGACCCCGCCCCCTCAAAGGCTAAGCGTACTTTCAATTAGATAAAAACGTGATCATATTGACGAGTGTCGATAAGATTTTTTTTCTTCCAAATTGAAACAAATTATTTGGTATCTATGCCCCATATCTTTCTCTTTCAATTCCGAATATTTCAGTTTAGCTGTCCCAAATATTCACCTAAACAAATTGTTTATACCCGACAACCGACAGCTTAAATCGCAATCTAGAGTTGAACTTGCTGCACAATATCATGTGCAATCAACCGTTTTCAAGTGCTCTACATGTACCTCATGCATGTTAACGATATTCATATTGAAGCCATATGTATGCTGTAGCTGTGTATTTGTTATCATATTCTGTAGATATTCTGATAAAAATAGAATGACCTAAATCAGGGTTGTTTGAATAAAAGGTGCAATGGAATAGTAATTAATTGGTCAGCAAAACACACGAAGGGGCGCAGGCTTTAGTGGCAGAGCACTGTAAGCTTCTAGTCCCCTGTTTGCCCATCTACATGCATACAGCAGTCAGGTAAAACAAACCACCAAAACAAAGCAAAAAGGGAGAAAAGAAGAAGAACAATAACAACAACAAATAACATCAGATAAGTATATAAAACAAAGAAACGACCAAAGATTAATCAAGTAATAAAAGCCTGTGCTTGGTGGAAATCACAAGTGGGGAGGGGGTTTTGGGGCTAGTTTCTACCAATGAGTTAAGACTGCGAATGAAGCATTGATATTGAATTAGGGGAAACAATGTTAGTATGTTTGTGTATGTGTGAGAGAGACAGAGGGGGTGAGATATGGTGGGGGATAAGGGGGACAGCTAGCCTGTACAGAAAGCTGATGTTAATGCTCAAACACATAGACACAATGTAGTATGTTTTGATGCGCAACAACAACATACGATGCATATCACCCACCCGCAACAGAGAAAACATGGATTAATAGACACTGACACAGGTCATGGCTGAGTTGATAATCGGTTTCATAACACGGATCAAATGACCTTCGTTCAGGGCAAGTTTACCTCGAATATGACCCTAACAATTCCATACGTGCTGGTATGGCACCCTACGCTTTTATTGGCGGGTTGATAAAATAAACTTGCTCATAGGACAGCCCATGGACAGACAGACCAAAGGCAGAATACTGGAAATATAAGCTGACCTCTGTGTTTCCGGATGAACTTCTATGCTCTGACTAATTTCCAAACTCATCCTGTTAGTTGGTGAACAAAATTACATCCTTCAGTGAACATCCTGTTAATGGTAAATTCGGGTAGTACCTGCTCTTCATCGAAATAACATACTCCATGAACTCACTTCCTTCAATATTAAAAAAAAGTTAGTCGCAATATATTTACGGGGCAACGTACGTTACGGGATATTTTGCAAAGTTGTCTGTGCAACGTCACACAGCGAGACACGGGCATCTCCCTATTTCTCTCGGGAAATTACACAATTTGATTGTTACCAATCAGTTTTGTATTCTTTGGGGACATCATCTGCTTTTATAAAGTAGCACGGAATACGTCTGATATAACATGACGGACGCCGAGTTTTATGACGTCGGACTGTTCCAGGCCTGGGACTATGTCGTCCTAGCGGCGATGCTTAGCGTGTCGGCCGGCATCGGGGTCTTCTACGCCTTTACCGGCGGCCGGCAGTCAACCACACGTGAGTTTCTGCTCGCGAATCGTAACATGAACCCCATTCCCGTTGCGATGTCGCTGGTGGCCAGTTTTATCTCTGCGATCACCGTACTGGGGACGCCAGCCGAAATGTACCTGAATGGACCAATGTATTGGTTGTATGGAATAGCCTTCATATTCACCGGATTCTTGACGTCTCTCTTCCTACCAACATTTTATCGTTTGGGTGTGACGAGCGCTAATGAGGTAGGAATCTGTTCTAATCATTACTTTCCTTACCCCCCCCCCACCCAACACACACAAGAAAAGGAGCAAGCAAGTAAAAAAATAAACAAAATGAACTCTTATGACATATGTACCTAAATCGTGTTCATACATAAATAGCATGCACCCTCACCGAATTACCTTTTTATCCTTTTTTCATATAAAGACTTTATGGAAAATGCGAGAACCTTTTTCAGGGGAGGGGCTTCAAATTATCCTAGATAGCTCTAGGTACGTCTTGTCTCTGAAAGGCCAGATGTCCATGATCATTACTTTCCTGACTCTTGATCATTATTTTGTATTGAATATAATTCACCCAATTTAAATTCAAATGTTGTGTAAATAAAATGTCCAAACAAGTTCTCTTTTTATCGGGTAATGGGAAACCTCAACTGTGATTTCTAAAGTGTTCATATTTACCTCCGGAAAACAGTCACAGGAACAAAGAAAACACCAACCGGAATTACTGTGCTCTTTCATTTTGCAATGCCAAGGACAATTTTTTTTTAAATGTTGCTTTTATATATATAGCGCTTTACACCGAAGTTTCTAAGCGCTAGGTGACAAGGTGACATGTATATTATAGTAGACCAGCCAAACATAAAAAGACTCCCTAAATAGTTTCCATGGCATTTTAGGGTAATACAAGGCATCCATGCTAAAACTCGTGCAAAAATACTGAATAATAACAAAGGGGTGGATGCCACGCGCATTTTTCTAACCGTAAACATTTAACTTTGTGGACCGAATATGTATTATCCGATAAAGACCTTTCAATTGCTTTAAATTTCATTATGATATTAAAATAATAAACCGGTTTGATAGACATTTGACAGTTGGATATTACACACATTATGTATGGCGCATTAAAAAATAAAATTTGACCTACTCAGAATATGGGGTTATTGAAACTAATCATATTTCAAAGATTTTAAAACGCCATAAAGCTGTCCGTTGAAACACTTCTTTGCAAGATTTTTAGCACGATTGCCACGCATCAAAATCACGTCTAGGCTGTTTTATTATTAAATCGAAATCGATTTTAGTTAAATGAGTTTACTATTGGTTCGAAGCAATGATTCAATATGTTTTTCCACTTTAAACAAATCTCCAAAACAATGTTAAGCATATTTCTTCCCTCAGTAATACAATATGGTTTACATTCTTGATACGTGTCATGTTTCTCTTAAAATTCTGTGATTTTGTATGCGCTAACGTACCTTTTGTTTTTAGGGCTCCTAAATACTCGAGATAAATATTGTTATTATTATTGAGTAAATATTCAAACTCACGGAATACTCACTAGACGACGACGCTTACGCTAATCACCGGGTTTTCGCGTCTAGTTGGGGGGGGGGGGGGTCGCGTTGCACAACATTTCGTGAAACGGAAGCGGAAGATCATATAAAGATGCACGTTAAAGGACGCGACCTTACGTAAATTTTCCAAAGGGTATTCTCTAAATGTCGAGTAAATGGGACGAGATAATTTGTACGTGAGAGGGGTTTATTTCACCATATCACCCCCTGCATTTCGTGAATAAAGGGGCTTGTTTTCAGAAAAGGTCAGACTCGACGACCCGATGATTCGAAGTAAGCCCTACGCCACAATCGTTCACGATGTTATAAACTTGCCATTTTACATACATCCCAGTCATGCTAAGTACAGGATGTTGATGCCTTCACAAAGCTCAATTAATGAAAATAAATTAAATGGATATATAATGGAGATGATTTAATCAATGGGCAGTTTGAATATTGCCTTGTTTTGTAAATTCTCTACACAGTAATGACAGTCATATTATTTTTTGTTTACAGTACCTCGAGAAACGATTCAACAAGCCAACAAGATTACTTGGGACAACACTGTATCTTCTGCAAATGGTAACTTGTCTAATTTTAAATTTCCAAACATGACAGTCAAACATAACGAAAAACACATCACCAAGATGGTACCTGAATTCGTTTTAGTTTTAACCTCCAACCTGTAACCACACTATTGAAATAATTATATCAATATGCTTTTGCAATATCCATAATAGCATTTCAGTTTTTAATATTTGTATGTCCGATGTGTATCATGACTTAAAAAGTTATATAAATATTTTGTTTTCTTCATATGAATACAACTTGTCCTTTTTTGTAACACTAATAATATATTCCATTCTCTAGTTTTTCTATATGGATATAACGCATCATCACCGAATTATTTTTTTTCTTGTTTTTGTATATCTATTATGTACAATGAAAACCACTGGAGGTATTGACATTGCCCTTTATTTTGAAAAGCTGTCCGCCTCCCTAGATTGTCCCATTGTGTTTGCATAACATTTTCGTAAACAAATACAAATTTCTATGCTCGGGGACCGCCCAACAAATGAATAAAGAACCTCTTGCGAAAATATTTAAAAGTAAATATATGGAAAACTTAACGTTACCATTTCTTTCTGTATAATTATGTTAAGCTTAATTCCGAAAGGAGCTTTATCCACTTTTGATGAAAATTGAGTTATTAAGATCAGAATATTGTTCACTTAAGTACCCGTCTTCATTCATCTAAATGAATCTAATCGGTCGCTTGGTCGCAAATTAATCTTCAGCAGGGGCGGCCGAGCGACTTCCATAGTGTGGGGGGAGGTTGGGCACCAACGAAAAATAGCACTTTCTGGAAAAAAGGGCACCTACAAAGAGAAATCTCAAAGCGAAAATGTTCAATTTTGTTTACACATTGGTTTAAACCCCTACATTGGTTTCTCTGTATACATCATACAAGATATTGCTGAAGCATCGTACTTTGCAGATGGGTGTGATGGTCTGAATTTTCATTTGCGAGCGAGCGAAGCGAGCGATGCAAATTTTAAAGATTTGCGAGATCTCAGTGCGAAAAATTACATCTTGTAAAGTTGAAAAAAAAAATCCTGATGGGGCTACAAGCACATTCTCATAACGATAGACTGAAAAGACCTTTGATAAGTAACATAATTATATCATCTAAAATGCAAGCGTAGCGAGGGAACTTTTGGGAAAATTGCTCTTAGTCCCTTTAACCCATTGCCTACTGGAACCTGGTGGTCCCTGTGTTAAGCCTATGGGAATAAGATAATTCAGTAGACAACGGGTTAAATTAGGGGTAAGTTTAATGATGAGAGAAAAAGGGGACCCTTATCGAAAGGGATAAGACACTTATTAGAAGAGAAAAGGAACACATGTTAAATGACAAAGGGTAGTTATAAAAGGTGAACAAGGGGCAATCCTTACACCTGAAAAGAGGCACTCACAAGGGATGAAAAAGGGCACTTGTCGACGGGAAAGGGGCACCCATCAGATTTTAATAGGGCCATTTATAACAGGTGGAAGGGGGCATTTATGAAAAGGGGGTAAGTCTCTCATTAGAAAGGGGCACGTATCCTTGTTAAAAGGGAAAATATCAGAGATGAATAGAGGCACTCATCGCTTCTGAACAGGGACACGGACCAGATATAAGAAGGGACACTTATGATAAGGGGGAAAGAAGCACTTTTATAGTGGGGGCACTTATCATAAGTAAATGGGGCACTTATTAGAAAGGAAAAGGGCACATGTGAAAATAACAGGTACACTTATCCGAGTTAATTGAAAAGTGTTAGTTATTAAAAGGGGAAGAGGCATTAGGGGCAGTTGTTAAAGTAAAAAGGGCATCTCTCAGATTTGTGTAGGGCAATTATCGGAGGTTTAGAGGGCACTTATGAAAAGTAAAAAGGGGCACTTCTCGTACTTGATAAGGGGGAATTACTAGAGATTAAAAAGGGCACAAAAAGAAAAAGCAAATTGAATCCACATCATATTTTTTCAGGAAACCAACAAATAATTTATTTTGTAGAATGTCTTTTAAACCTTTTGTAAACATGGGAAACCATTTGATGATGAAAGCACTATCCACTCCATGTTATTAGCTGCTTTCGAAGTATTTGCCCGTTATAAGTAATCTGCATTTGTATGTGACTGATGTAGTATCATTTTGCCTACAGATCTTATACCTCGGTATTGTCATCTACGCTCCGGCGCTTGCCCTAAACCAAGGTAAACATTCCAGAATATTTTAAAGAGTTCCTTAATAATTTCCTATTCCTTTTCCTATCTCAATGGTCATAATTTATTAGAACCCTCCTTTGTAGTATACATACATTAATTTATGTCAGTCAGTTAGAAGCAGTTTTCTTGTAGCTCTGAATGTAAACAAATGCCATGCATTTTTATAAAAAATCTATGTTCTAGTTGTGCAAGGAAACAAACATTATCAGTGCCCTAAACTTGTTTTGATAAAGTCATCCATTTTTTAAGATCCTTTGCTACTGTATCAAACACAAATTAATGCTTTAATAAATGGGCAATAATTGTTCTTCCGTTTTCATGTAATGCTAGTTTTAAAAGATTTGATTAGTGATTTATTATTTTTTTGAAAATACGTGTATTGCCCTATATATGACTGAAACAGAAGGCCCCGGTGGCACGCGGAAGGGGGGGGGGGGGTGGGGTGGGCTGGCAGGAGACACCAGGTTAAGAACCAATACGCTACGTGGTTTCTCGGAATTTATGTTGTTCTCTAATGTAACATGTTGTCTTTTATTCCTACAGTCAGCGGTCTAGACCTTTGGGGGTCCGTTTTAGCGATTGGTATTGTCTGCACATTCTATACGACCATTGTAAGTATTTTGACCCAATATTTAAGGGCTGTAGTAAAGCCCAAAACAATTCAGTTTCATAGAACACAATAAATGCGCACAATAAAAGAATGTGGAAGTGTACAATTATATTAGCGAGAGGCGACATTGCATGGTATAAAAGGAATTATATCCCTTCTATGAATATTCATAACTTTTCTAAATACATGATTGGTCAATTGGTGGTCACGTGATAAAATATAATTTCACTATTTGAAACAAATCTCTGCCGGAGCTCCGAATATTTTCCACTATTTTTTCATGGGCAGAACTGCGCATGCTCTATGAGATTTTCAGGTAGAAAAGCATTGTGACATCACATCATGTTCAGTCAAAAATAATGCGCAATTAGCGCGTCTCATTAAATGCGCGTTAATATAATTGTGCGCAGGTTAAATTGACAAATTCAAACTTCTCCAATACCCGGCCCAATGTGGGTGACATAAGAATAAAGTTAAAAACCATATAGTGTGGTATGGTATGTAATCCCGTAGGATTTTTTTGCCAAAATTGAATTTGTTGCTGTTTTGGCTTCAAAAGGGTCCCAATTGGCCAAAAATGATGGGGTTCAAATTTTCAGACCCCTCCTTCACTTCCTGGGGGGTCCATTTTGGGCGCCAAAATTGCATATATAAAGCGCATAGGGAAATTTGGTGTCTTCCACCCTAAATTCATAAATTTTTTCGCCAATTTCACTGTGAAGTTTTTTGAGGTATATAAGGATTCATTTTTAATGATATTGTGTCATAAAACTTTTTCACTTTGACGTTATGGGGGCGCAATTTGCGAAAAATTGTGAAAAACTGGGAAATATTTCCTAAAAATGTGCCCTTCTTCTTTCTTTTGGGCTAGAATTTTGAAATAAGAAGTGGAAATGGCATTATTGTGTACTATTATAGAGTGGAATAATTGTGAAACATATCACATGTCATTAACACTGTTATTTTAGGCTGTTAATATAAAAAAATCAACCCTATTTTAGTATTCTATCAAATGAATAACTTACTTAAACACCAGATGGCGCCAAACACCTTCAGATGATAATATAACAAAATTCTCAAATATCAACTTCTAGGCACTGTAATTGCACCAGTCAATCAGAAAGTTGACAAATTATATATGTAATATTTTTTTCAAATGCAGAATAATACGAAAATGTGCATTTTGTTTTGTTGATATGGTCCCCCCCCCCCCCCCCCCCCGCCCCGAAGAAAAAAAAAATAACAGAAACAAGTTGAGCTATTTTGGTCCGAAATACTTGTACATGACACAATCTTGATCTAAATCAAAGAATTATTTGGAAACATTTTTCCAGTTATAAACAAAACATAAAATAAAATCGGGAAAGGGGTAACCACCTACTTTGTGGTTATCATGACAACAGGAAAGTTCATCAGACTTCCAGTAAAAGTCAATCGCTGTCACTATCTGGAGCATCCTCCCTTGTCCGGTTTTCACAGTCTCCACCATAGCATTTACAGAGAGGAGTGCAGGGCAAATCGTTGTTGGAGCAGCTACACCGTCCCTTGCATCCTGCTTTGCAGCCACATTTGATGAGTTCAAGTACTGCCCGTGGTGCAGGGAGCCCAAGACACTTGACTGGAAGACATCCTCGATTATTTGAATACCATCCATTCTCTTCGATAGGAGGAAGCACTGGGTAGTTAGTCTTGTATGATTTATCTCTCATCGTGATGTAATTAGCACGGAGGATGTGAGGTAGTAATGCGGCACGAGTTGGAGGTAACATCTCACCTTCCAGGTTCTTTGATCGGAACAGTTCCCATCTGAGTGATGGTAGGGTTGTTGGACCTGATGAACAGTAAAAAACGACATATGAAATGCTCTAGTGCCTTCACCTGTGTTGGAAGCTCTCCATTGCTAAGCTCAGTTGGAATGGAACCCTCGCCCAGTTCTTTGAAGCAGATAATGGCAGGATTATCATCATCAAGCTTTAAGTAGGCATTGATCCATGTCTTCTTGGATATCCCAACAAGCTTCCTCCCCAGTCAGCACCAGAAAAATTGTGAAGTCCAAGGAGGCCTTGACATTTTTGATGTCCAATGACTTGAACCCGCTCCAGCACATCTATTTCTCGTTTGTACCCTTGCCTGTAGAAAATTGTTGAGAAGTGGGCACTGCATTGTTTCCACAAGATACTAGATGAATTAAGAGAAGGAGGACATCAGTGTCAGGGGACCAGACAGTAATTTCTTGCAAGGCACCACTAGCAGTAGAGGCAAGGACTTGATTATGAATCAGGGTATCAGCCTCTTCATGTGTGTGCGCCTCCTCCAAATCATGTCCCTTGATGAAGGTATCATACACAACTACTAGCTTGAAAGGGCTGTCCGTGTTCTGTGAAAAGTTATCAAGCAGCCCCTGACCTAACAGGCACGTCAGCTTTTTCTTGGTTGACAATGCAGATAGAAGCTCCTTGATGGACATTGTGAGCTTCATTTCTGGGTGTATCTCGTATTCTACTGATGTAGTTGCCCTCTTTTGTCGAGTGTTGTTCTTTAATGACTCTTCCATATATCGATCAAACACAACTCGACCTTCATCATAGCTAGCCATCATCCCTTCGATGCGCCTGTTGAATGCATTCTGCAGGTCTGACATATTTTGCATGGCAGCTAGTGTCTTTTTCATGCCTTGAAGTACACCCATGACGTCAATTATCAGCACCTTGACAGGAAGATCATGCAAGAGGTTAGGTTTTTGGGCTGCTCCAGAAGGAACCTGCGTTATCTCATATTCTACGGTAACCGGAACCTCTTCCTGCATCATTTCAACCTGTGGGGGAAGTTGAATATGATTATCCTCCACGACATCAGGCTGTTTAACAGCATCGGGAGGTTCTGCCTTTGCATATTCAACTGCATGCATCAGACTTGCTTTGTCTGTTGGGATGTACAAAGAACCATCGACAGCACATAGTGAACGGGGAACCACTGACATTTCATATTCACCTATTGTTTCTGCAAGTTTAGGAACTAAGCTTGGGCGGCTGCCTTGGATGATAAGGAATCTTCCCAGCAATTCACGTTCCTCCCGCAACTTGATGACCTTGTCTTCAACAGGCACTTTCCTTTTCTCCATCCATTTCGAAAAGGATTTCAGCTTCAGTTTCTTCATTTTGTCTCACACCGAGAGGGTTGATGATGAAAGCAAACGATCAGATACAAACTCCTCAAAGCGCTTCTGGCCCTTTTCTGCAAAGTGGAGAATGTCACTTTTCGCCTCATTTGACACAAGTGCCGATGAAACCAGACTCTTCAATTGTGTCTTCTCCTTGAAAGGATTAACTCCGCCGTGCAGCTCGATTAGGTGGCGTAGTTTCATAGCATTCTTCTTTGACCTCACTGCAATGTCTCCTGAGAGTTGATGATGCTCCTTCCTCACCGAAGCCCCAGTAGCTTTTGGGAAGTCATTGAGGTAATGATTTACCAGAGCAGCAAGGTGAGGTGTGGTAGTGACTAGTCGGTCCAGAGCGGCTTCATTTCTTGTGAGTCCAACCATCCCACCATTCCCCTTTAGTTTCTTGATTTCTTGCTCTAGAGCCTGATCAGTGAAGAGAAGAGAAAAGGGTATCTCTGACTTTGCCACCACAAAGTCTCCAGACTTGAGGGCATTCCATGTTTCTGGATCATCCTATTCTAGGGCATTCATTTGAGCGAGATGGACTGGCATCAGGCGAGCATAGTTCAGGAGTTCACGAGCAAAAAGTACTTGGTGAGGCCTTCTGACAAGTAGCCCTCCCAGTCCCCTGATCGACATGAACTAATGAGATGTAGAAGACTCTCCACCTGGTTAAGATACCGGGTCAAGAACTGGGCAAACTCGCCAAGGTCTTCAGCTTCTTCAAGCGGTTTGACATTGCTTGAATACCAGGATTGGATTTCTTCATAGATCTCCACCATCTCCAGGTCATGTCCATGAAGTTTTTCTTTGAGAGAATTGCACTGGATGCGAATTAGACCCTTGGGAAGATCCGATAGTATGGCATCAAAACGCAACATCATGATTGCAAGGCTTGCAGTAATGTGGAATTCAAGGCCACGCTTATAAGCTTTACCACCAAAGATCCTGCAAAGAGATGCTGAGGTGTACGCACCACATTCGATAGCACATGTGTCAAGACCGCTACCATCGATGGTTTTGCCAAGAGCATGTAAGGCAGCGAAAGCAATGTGGAGAGCTCCAGCTCTTAAGATCTAGTTGGCGTTTCCCACCGACTGCTGAATCTTCAACGCTCGGGAGTAAAGATCGAGATCTAGCGTTATCAATGTCTTTCTGTGAGGGCCAACAAAAGTCGCAGATATTCCCTGGGATAACCGAAGAACAGTATAGAGGGTCCCATAATCAGTTGGCGATGTCTTGAATAATGGGGCAACCACCGCTGTGTTTGTAGCCGTGCTAGCGGGAGAGGATTGAGACAACAATAAGGACTTAGTTGCAGTCCATGTTGGAAGAACATCATTCTTTGCTAGTTTATCTGATTTCTTCACCTGCTTTTTGATGATCACGACAGAGTTTGCATGTTTCCTCTCTGTCCTTTGAAGACCCAGCTTCCTCCTTCTTGCTAGAAGGCTCATTTTCCTCATCATTTGTAGACTCTGCATCACTTGGCATCTCTTCACTGCGCTGGGCTTCTTCATCATGCAGCTGAGGTTCAGTTCGGATGATTTCTCCGTTGTCATCTGTTGTAAGGTAGTACACAAGAGCCCAGGTATGAGTGAATTCTTGAGAAATAAGATTTTGGTTCCTCTTCTTGTAGGCCTGAAATCTCAGTGGGCTAGTTCTGATGTCTGGCTCTGGAAGCACATTCATCTCAAATGCTAGAAGGCCTTGCGAAGAAAGTTTCTCGGGTATGACACGTGGTTGATTCACTGGCTCTCCATCTACAGCCTGTTGGTTGATTACCACTGTCCCGTGAAAGGTTCCTTGCCCTGTGGGTGTGTCTTCCAAGAGATCAATGTTTTCAATGGCAAACCAGATGTTCACACCCTTCTTGACAAAATCAGGAAGACAAAACCCAAGAGAGGGATACTGCTCCTTTGTTAGTAACCGAAAATGCTTGAGCAGTCGTATTGTTAAAACAGCTGAATGTTCTCATTAAGATGCACATAATCAGAAGGCGGTGGATCTCATTGGATCAAAGAAAGAATAACGTTGAATGTCCTTCCGTAATAGGTCCATGATCTTATATATATATATATATATATATATATATATATATATCAATGCATACATGTTTACCAATTTGTCAATTTAACCATCTAAGTTGATTGATTGATCAAGAGTAATAAAGTTCTCTCTTGTTTTTGCAATTTATTTTCTTCTTCTCTAACCGATAATGAAGACCCACATCCCATACAATTTTAAAATCGAGATTTGCCATTGGCTATATGTTTATGCTTACCTTGGAAAATCAGGCAATATACTGCAAAAGAGGGTCTTTATTCTGTCAAACTTGCGAAGACTAAGGAACAAAACAACTTTTACCACAGAAGAGCTGGAAACAATGATCACAGAGCAGCATAATATTATGTAAGAATGTGTGCGCGCTGTGTGCGCGCGAGCGCACTTGCCTGTGAATGTTTGGGTGTGTGTGTGTGAGTATGTGCGTGTGGGAGGAAGGGTGTGCGTGTGTGCATGAGCGTGTGCGTGCGTGTGTGTGTGTGTGTGTGTGTGGGGGGGGTGTAGATGTGTATACATGAAGGTTGTCTGTATGTTTGTTTCTGTCTCTTTGTGTTTGGAAATGGGCTAGTAAAATATGATAATGGTAATAAAAGTACTACACCTTAAAACAGCTGGCCGAACAATGGCAAAGGTACGCAAATTGGGCTGACGGGGGTGGGGTAGGGATGGGGATGGGTTGGTTGGAGGGTTTATCCAACTGAAAGTCTTCAAATTACCTTTCTCGGTGTTGAGGGATAACCACAGTTCTAGAAAACAACTCAAGTTTTGTGAAACCAGTCATTAGATGAATGACACACCCAATTTTAGAGGGTCTCATGATAGGAAACTACCCCCCCCCCCCCCCCAGAGAGGGGTTGAGGGTCGGGAAAATTTGAACCCCATCAATTTCTGATAGCTTGGACCCCAATCAATCCAAAAATGCCAAAAAATCAATTTTGGCACAAAAGTCCTACGGGAGCTGTTTCAGTGACATACCGTACCACACTAATATGCCAGCCATTCATTAAGTCAAACGTTCGGATCGTAACGAAGTGATATAAAACAAATATACCCAGCATTTAGTTCGTAAGAATAGTGGAAATTATATATCTTCGGAGGAACTGGCAATAGTGACTATTTTTTCCTCGGGGCTTCGCCCCTCGGAAAAAAAATAGTACTTTGCCAGTCCCCCTCAGATATATAATTTCCACTATTCTTTCTCACAGCTTCGTATATTTGTATACTATATGTAAAATCAGGCATGGCCCTACCAGACTAGAGCACCCTAACAAATTAAAGGAAACAGCATCAGGTGTTACTGCACTGTTTTGGATGAATGTCAGCTCCCAGGGGTAGGTCTTTTGTAACGGCCGACGTAGAAACCACAGTGAAAAGCCGTTTTCAAAGTCCGGTATAATTGCCATTTCGCCTTGTTTGCCAACTTGGTCTAAAGACATCTGCCATTTGTTATCATTCATGACCATCTTTTTCATGATTTCAATCCATATAGGGTGGTATGAAAGCAGTATTGTGGACTGATACATTTCAAGTGACCGTCATCATGATGGCTGGTTTCTTGGCTGTCATCATATCAGGGTCAATGAACGTTGACGGCTTCAACGAGGCTTGGCGTATCGCCGGAGAGGGCGGGCGTCTTGACATTTTGGAGTAAGTCGTTATTGCCACATTGAAGTCGGAAGTTAATGGCCCGAATTCATTTAATATAGGTTTGTAGACAAACCTATATTTATGTGCGTCATATGACACGTTTTGACGCGTTTAAGACCAAGGTTTGTCTCAACATTGGTCTGAAACTCATCGAAACGCGTCATATGACGCACATAAAGCAAGGTTTATCGACAAACCTCTTCTGTGAATTCGGGCCTATGTGTTTCACATTAAAATAAAAGTAAAGATTCATATAAGCCGGCCGCAAAGCATTCCGGATAAACAACTTGAATCAGGTAAAATGTATGGTAAATTTTCACTAGGTTTCGGGAGATATAAATGCGACATGGAAAAAGAGACTGCTTAATGTGAGCAGCCTAACTAAAAAAGACATTTATAAAAGATTACGTAATCAACCGATTTTTAGAAGACGCGAATAAGTATATGCATATAAATTAGACATTTGGGCCCGTATTCAATAAACTTTTAAGACATTTTTCTTAAGTCTAAGAAAATGTCTAAGAATTTGTCTAGGTTAAGAAAATTGCCTCAGCCGTATTCTAAACACGTTAAGCAGTTTGTCTTAGCTAAGACGAAAGATAAGACAAATTCTTAGACCCGATGACGTCATGTTGGAAAGTTAATGTGGTCGACTCGAGCGAATTAATTGCAACTCAATTTGCCTATGTAATTTGCGTGTTAAAATAAAAATCGCACCGCACGAAAATTATACACTAACATGTATGGGAGATAGAGCGTATAGGAACGATGCTCACATAAATGTTTCGGGACTGACCAGCTGACACTTAAACAGTCTAGTCAAGACCCCTCTGAGGCTAGATCTAACATCCATTGTAGGCTTTTTATACTTTTCTATCAAACATCTTCAAAGAGCCCAACCGGGCTTTCTTATGTCGCAGCCGCAGGGTCTGTGAGTATGAAGGGAGCGCCGTCGCTAGCCGGCCGACCAGCGCTAGCAGTTAGATTTGGATCTAGATCTACCCTTTGTTTTACATCGTCTAGGCCTACTGCTATGCTAGCCTAACATTAAATGGATTAATGTAACCTTTATCAGACTTATAATATAACAAATTTTGTCTCACCTAATATTATGCCGATTGTACATTATTCCCTGTTTCCATATATAGACTCTAGTGCCAAAGACTAATAAAGTAAGAGACGGTTTCTTTATATACGACAGCCATGTCATAACTTTAGTGTTATGTAGATGCTATACGCTTTACACGTACTCGTTTAGTTGTTGTACAAACAAACATAAACAAGTACAGTGCATATGTGCTATTATATGGCGCTCCTGCGCGCTGCGCCGTCGACGCCGTTTACGCGAAGCTTACGTTGATATATAGGTCAACTGGTAACCTGCGCTCGCGCTGTGCATTGTTTTTATTCCATTTGATCGAAACCCGCAGCTTTTGCTTGCAGCGCACTGAGCTGCCGGTGCCAAAGCCCTATTTAAGCATCCTCGTAGTATGCTTAAATATAGGGTAGATTTCTTACTTATCTTAGATATCTCGATTGTATTAGAATACGACATGCTATTCAGTTAAGCCCTTTTTCTTAGATAAAATCTAAGAATTCTTCTTAATCTTAAGGCAAATTTCTTAAGTCCACAATGCTGTTATAGAATACGATTTTTGGCTAAGATTTTTTCTTAGCCAAAATTTAAGAAAAAGTACTTAGATTTCATGCTTAAGAAGTTTATTGAATACGGGCCTTGATGAATTATACAAGTGAAAGAAAAAGATTTCCCTCTTTTCTTGTGTTTTTATTCTAGCTTCAACCCGGATCCGACTGTACGCCATACTTTCTGGACAGTTGTCGTAGGCGGAACATTCTTCTGGAGCACTCTGTACGCTGTTAACCAGGCACAGGTCCAGAGATACCTCACGTGTCGGTCCGAAAGGACTGCTTTACTGTAAGTCAAGTCTAGAATTATACCTACAAATCGTATTTGTTGTACACACTGTTAACAGACATTCTACATGATCAGACGTGTAGTAACATGGCATAATTATCAAGATATATCCATCTTTTTTCTAACTGACGTTATCCAATATATATTTTCTTTCAAACTTTAAAAGAACATAATATCATAATGTTAGAGGTTAAATTAAATCTGCCGACCATTCAGAAGACATTAGTTCCAAGAATGTGATACCTATTCTGTTCATCATAAATAGAGGGTTCATTGTGGAGTCCCACAGGGCTCCACACTGGGGACTCTCCTTATTTTTCATGAATTTTAAATTCTGTTTCTGTGTTCCTTTGAAATGATTTCGTGCATTATATAAGTTTACTCGTTTACTCTTGTTCAATCATGACTATGTTACAATCTTAACAGGTCCCTGTTCATGGCTATAATTGGTATGATAATCGTTGTATCAGCAGCATGTATATCGGGCATCGTCATGTATGCTAACTTCGCTGAATGTGACCCGCTAACCATGGGCTATATCTCCAAATCAGACCAGGTAAAGACCAGGGGAGTTTTTCACAAAGACTAAGATCGACTTTAAGTTGGACGTAACAACGGTGGGCTGTTCATGCCACTAGTTGCTCTCACCATTGGTCTCTCAAAAGCGCCACAAATCTATAGAATTTAAATATGTTGGTAGTTCTTTGTTGAAGAAAATAAGTTACTTACATTGTAAACCTAAGTTATATATTTAAGACTTTATTATTCAACAATGGTGAGAGCAAACAGTGGCATGAACAGCCTGCCATGGTTAAGTCCAACTTTAAGGTCAATCTTAGTCTTTGTGAAACACCCCCAGCACTGTAAACAAATATCAACTGCATTTATAATAATGATGATGAGGAGGATGATGTCAACGACAATAATGATAACCATAATAATCATAATAATAATGAGAATAATAAACAAAATGATCATAATATTAATAACAATGGTGATAATAATAATTTTGATATAATTGTCCTATAAAGGGGTACATGAAACGAAAATATCGTAATTACAAGGCACGATCATGATAAAGATGATGATGACGCCTATGATACCACTGTTACTCTTTACTACTACTACTACTACTTCTTCTGGTCATAATAATTTGAATAACAAGAAGAAGAAATAGAAGAAAAAAGGAGAAGAAAGGATAAATGAGTCAAGAAAAGTAACAATAAATAAAATAATAATGATACTTCCATGACTACTATTACTACCACCACAATTTTTCTTCTTTAAGTTCCAAAATTAATACTAATAAAAGCGATAATTGAGAGAGTTATTACAATAATCATGACGATGCCAATGCTAAGCTGGTCGGAAAGTAAATGTATTAGAAAGAAGTAGGTGCCCGGAAGTTGTTTTCTTGACTTGTGTTGTCATTTCACAAACGCCTCTAGCCATATATAGTTAAGGGTTTCAAAGGGGAAGTGGACAGCCGCGTGAAGAAAAGTCATCATTACGAATTCTATATTAGAAATACATTCGAACGCTGGCCGAGTCTCCATCAGTAAATTTCAGATTGGACACAGGTTTAGCTGCCTGCGAGCTTTGTACACGCTGTCATTTGTAATTCCATCAGGTACAGTCCATGGGAAATATACCACAATGCACATGGAAACAAAGTTTGTCTTTACCAGTTGGATATACTTGTTTTAATGATTTACATGTAATTTATCCCTAGAAGTACACATTATTTCAATACATGGTGCAAGTTCATGTACTTGTATTTTGATTAAATGTTTGGTTCTTATCTCTTTTTAGCTCATGCCATATTTTGTGATGTACCTGTTTGGCAAGATGCCTGGGCTACCCGGCCTATTTACCTCGGCCATATTCAGTGCTGCTCTCAGGTATAGATAATCAAAGACCCATAGTCGTCCGTTCGCATCGGGAATTGACACCATTCATTTGCAAATCTATTTCCATAACTATGTTCTTAAGATGTAGCATTGCTTTCTTCAGTCATTGTATTAAGTCATTTCTTAATTGTATATAATGAAGGTGGGATGCTGATTATGATGCAGCTTCTCTTCCATGCCTATGGGGATAATAGTCTCACTGCCTTGAGAATTTAGAAAGCAAGGGAACTTTCGTAAGAGTTATAAATACTCCCTTTAAAATTGCGTGCCATTTTTTTAAATCGCAAAGACTTTCGATAAATCAACCTAAGGCAATTTCAATTGTCTTGTCCATCAGATTCACCCTTTGAAATGTATGAATGTGACAATGAGTTAATACATTCTCTGAGCATGATCAAGATGAATCATATGGGCCTAACAATATAAGTTACTGAAATTGCCCTTGATTAGATTTCTCGAAAGCCATTGCGATCGTGTAGTTTGCCAGGTTTCAATTTCTATTCTTTGAAGCCCTACTGCACTACTTATAGCTACTTGCGCCCTCTACATAGCAATCAATGCCTAATCAATGCCAGTTGCTCCCCCATGATCCTCTTTTTCTTATGTTAGTTGAGAGCTGATTTGATGAGAAAATCACCTGTCAGTGACCTTGCAGGGTGTTCTAATCCCCCTGGCTAAACTAGTACATACGGGCTTTAAATCTTTCTTCTCTTTTATTGCTTGACTATATAGTACCGTGTCCTCTGGGGTTAACTCTCTGGCTGCTGTTGTGGGCGAGGACATCGTGAAATCGATTTGGCCTGACATAAAAGAAAAGACCTACACATGGACCACAAAGGGTCTTGGTAAATACATGTATTTAAACAATGAATTACAATAACCGACAACAAGAAACAATCATACATACGAAAATCCTGTCATTGTTGTTACTATTCTATTTGTCAAATAAAAATTGAGTATTTAACAAACACGATATTTGACTTAAGCTAAATAAGTGAATCCAATCACTGTTGCCTTCAGCCATTCCATTCCATCAAATAGAACAATAATCACATGTTGATATAAACATGTATATAAAGGCATATGACATAATTATATTGTTCAATTATACAATACTGTATTAAAACAGTCTATTGACAATCCTATATGAGGTTTGTAGATTAAGTGAACTATTTCATTCAACTGTAATGCCCACACCGATACAATAAGGATAATAATTATAATCTCCCTCCACCCTGGGCAAGTATCAGAATCACATAAACGTAGAGCTGGAGAAGAGAGAGAGAGTGCAAGACACCCTCTTACACCAAGCCTGACGGGAATCATCGAAATCGAGGGATAACGCCAACAAACCCAATAACAACAACAACAACCTCCACATCGGATGATCTTATTCTACATGCCAGAGGGCGTTCAAGGACAAAAAAACTTGTTTGCATGGATGGGCTATTAAAATGAAATAAAATGATATTTTACGTAATGCGTCAAAAGTGATGAACTTGTAACATTTCTGTTATTTTCGTCTTTCTTCTGTTTTCTGTTAGCCCTCTCCTTCGGGATACTAAGCATCGCGATGGCATTTGTTTCTTCGCAACTCGGTAGTGTTCTTGGGGTACGTAATGGTATTCAATATAAAACAAAATATTTACCACATGCATATCAAAGTAAATTATGCAGTATGTAGCATCAACTATTGATAAACATGAATTCCGTTTTGTGTGATTTATATCACTACTCGACTCGTTGGAAGGGAGGGGGAAGGGATTGCATTTTGTAAGTCACAGACACACTCAATTACGCAATTTTTGCACATAAAAACATCCACGTGATCAAACCCACTTTCTTACTTGGGTTTTAGATGGCATTGGAAAATTATGTTTAAATGGGAGCTCTTCTTCATTTCTTGACACATACCGATACTTACAAATAATTGTGTTACTTATATTTATATTATTCTACCTACACTTACCTACATACTATATTAATACTTATACCTAAACTTTAATAAACTTATATTTATACTCATGCATATTATACTGATGCTTTTAAATATAACAATAATTTTACTTAAACTATAACTAAAGGATGTATAATCCCCTTCCCCCTATTTAATTTTCTTTAGGCAGCCTTCAGTGTTTTTGGGATGATTGGGGGCCCACTTCTGGGACTTTACACTTCTGGAATGTTCTTTCCATGGATCAACTCTAAGGTAAGTCAACCAAATTCTTTGGCTCTTGTGCAGAGAAAAGTTACTTTGTAAATATAATACTATATACGTGCACGTGAAATATGGTAACCGTGAGCATATCATTCAACAGCAGTGCACTCCATGATACACAACTTTAATTATTTATTTTTAATGTGGGGGGACAAATGCTATTCATGAAGTATTCCCAGCAATTTGCAAGGACTTCCGTATACCAGACGTCATTCTTCCCTGATTCCATCAGGCTTTGGAACTTGCTACCTGCTGGATTTGTCAACTGTACTTCCACTGAAGCTTTTAAGCAAGAGGTAAAAGACGTCCATTTTCGTTAGAAGGGGATGAAGGATTTTTAGCTGCACATACAATGTTGAAGAAAGTTTTAAATTTGCACTGTACATTCACAACACCAGACCTGCCTAATAGTACGTGATACACCAGACGGTGGACTGTACTTTTCCTGGAAGGAGAAGAAGAATTTTGGGAGTGATATTCCTCAATAGCACAAGGTGGGACCTCTCCACATTTAAAACATCACTAAGCCCATCTAATAATATATATATCTGTAAAGCGCTTTGAGAGGGCCTTCGGTCCTGAAAAGCCCTATATAAGAACTAGCTATTATTATTATTATTATATTGTATTTTTTCAACTATACACATAAATCTCATTCACTCGGTCCACTTTCTTGATAGGCTTTATTCAATTAATTGTAGAGGTAAGTTTCTGACGTTTTAATAAGGCCTACCGACACTCTTCTTCTCCGTGTCTCTCTGTCTATGACGTAGGGGGCGTTCGTCGGCACTCTGCTCGGCTTGACTTGGTCTCTCTGGGTCGGCATAGGGGCACAGATCTACCCTCCCTCTTCCGAGAAGCCACCGCTGAGCATAGCTGGATGCAACATTACCCTGGAAACTATGACAACGCAGTCTGACACCATGATGACGTCTTCAACCATGGAGCCACCAATGGCAAGGTGTGGAATTTACCTCTTTTCGTCGTCCTAGGGGGTAGTTGTCCTAGGGAGTAGTAGTCCTATAGGGATAGTTTACTGGGGCTGGTTATCCGGGGAATGGATGTCCAGGGGGTAGGTGTCCGGATACGGAAGTATCTCTATCACCTCGGGAGCGATAGTTTAAACTTTAACTAAATTAATATTATTATCATAATCAACGTTAATATATACATTTTTTAAATCATTATAATTATTACCGTCATTGTTATTATGTTTATTGTTATTATTATGTATTCATGAATAAATCGTCTCCACCCATTAAGGGAAATCTGGCAACGGACATTTTGGGGCCCAGTTTATATGTAAAATGGCTCGTTCACATTGAAATTCCCCTACGACATCTCAGTCTCATTTCGCTCCTGCCCCCCCCCCTCTCTCTCTCTCTCCCTCTCTCTCTGTCTCTTCCTCTCCATCTTCTATAATTTGTCCACTTTTATATGTTCACTTTCAGACCAGCCATTGCCAGTCTATATAGCTTGTCATACGCATGGTACAGCGCTGCAGCAATGCTTATGACGATCTTTTGGGCCCTCGCTGTTAGCTTCTTGACGGGTAATGATTAATTACAATGATAATAATTATCAATAATACAAATTACTAATTATAGCCAAATCAGTACTGTACAAATTATTGTAATTTCTGCAAAATTAATTACACCAGCATAATAATAATAATTACATTTCAAAGGCGCTTTATACAGCCGTTTCTAAGCGCACAGGTGGTACTGTCTAATTTAGTATAATTATTCAACATGTTCAATACCTTAAAAGCAACAAAATAAAATAAAATATTACTAATACATTACAATACAATACAATTGAATTGAATGGAATTAACAACTTGTGTGCGCCTCCAGTATGCTATAACTGATTAAACAGGTGGGTTTTGAAAAGGTTTTGAATGATTCAATGGATGGAGCATTTTGAATATGGGGTAGGAGTTTGTTCCAGAGGGCGGGGGCAATCGATGAAAAGGCACGGTCATCAAAACGGGTTTTTGTTCGTGGGCCGTGATTTAATTGCATGGAGAAAGATGAACGGACGATTGAAGGGAGAATAGGTCAAGAAGATATTTAGGGGCAAGGTTATGCGTTATTTTGTTTGAAAGAAGTAGGATTTTTTTCAAAGTAATGTGAGAATTGCCAGGTATCCATTTATCACACCTGGGTCGAGAGAGACAAATGCAGTCTACACCTTCATTCTGATGGCAAAAGAAGTTATTCTGCGAAGATGGTAGTAAAATGAAAGGAAGAAATGTTCTTTTAAGTCATTTTTTGGCCACATTACCCCGCAATTATTTGACAAGAAAATGTTACTTCATGGCCCGATTGAATTCATTAAAGCAATGTGTTCGTGGCCACAGCTATTATTAATTAGTTTGATATAATGACTGATTTAATATCGCCCTGTGGAGATTTTAACTTTATATTCGTTTGAGCATGTTATATCGTGTGCAGTATTCCTCCTCGCTTTAGCAAACTACACATCTGTCCTTTACATATAGTCATTTATCATTTGTATATATTTCCTCCCAACCTCCCTCCTCTCGAAGGCGCTAATGACCCTAGGACTTTGAACCCAATGTTAATTAGCCCCATCGCAGACCGAATGTACTGCTGTCTACCGGAATTCGTAAAGCGCCCTCTCCGGTGTGGTGTTGGTGACCTCTACGAGGAAGGTCAAAGGGAAAAGGTGGGATGCAAACTTTGTATTATTGTGAATATCATTTACCAGGCAAAAAAGTAAGCGTATATCAACATATTATAAGTATGTTGCTTTTCGAAGGAAAAATCACTTGGATCTTAAACATACTATTTCCCTTTTGCAGCAAAATCAAATTATGTAAAACATTGCAGGAATCATGAATATGTCATGAATCTCCTATCTGTGAAATTTATGCAAGGAAACCCGTATTCTTTCTATACTTAATTGTCAGACGCTATTGAGTGACTGACAGATTTATTTTTATTTGTTCTGTAATAAAATACATAGAATGAGCTGTAACAGGTACATGCAGCATTTGCTTACATCAATAATATTACCCACCTCTTGTACTGGCCAAAATTAAACTGATTGAATATTTGCGCAGCACAAAACATACGATTATTACCAAATGGTCGTATGTTTTGTGCTGCGCAAAGATTCAATGAAGGGTCCGAAGATCATACTATTTACATAAGTGATTGATTGCAATCACTTATGTCGATTCGACATCTAATCATGGTTATTTTCCCACAAAAAGACATTTTCCAGCCTTTTCATTTTGAAGGAAGTTCTAAATCACTATTATCTCTCAAATGCCATTGGAATTAACCTTTTTATTTTCTGGCCTGCAAATGGAACATAATACATTAAAAATATTATTAAAAGGTTTTCGAAGAGTAAAAAAATAAACACTGACAAAAGCTTCAAAGAGCTTCTTTAATTAAAGAAGGAAATAACTAGAAGCATAGGTTTTAATTTCTTTATTTTATTAGTTGTCAGTGCATCTTTTGTTGTTAAAGCTCTGTTTCTCTCACACTCCTATAGTATGACCAGGATTCATCTTCAGATGATAATGTATGAGAATGATTTTGATAACTTATTTTGTTAATTTGGGACATGTCATGAGCATCAATGCTGTTATTACTGAGCGCCCTGCAATTCACCCCAGCATTTACCAGCAAAAAAAATTACATCCGGGTGAGTAGTAGCAAACGGAAATGAAGGTCTTGTCAAAGGACATTATACTGCTGGGCTGGCATTCGAACCCTAAACCCTTGGATTCAGAGTCAATTCGATAAACCATAGGACCACAACACTTCTTCATGCCAATTGTCTGTTTGGAGCCAGAAGTGCGTTAACCCTTATCACACAGAGTTAATGCTATTCTGGCTCTAAACAGACATTTGTTTTTTTGTTTTTCTACCAATATTATTGCATAGGTTGTTGATGAAGAAATGGAAGTAGCTTACTCGAATCCGGGCTACGTTGGGCAGTTATCTCCATCTTGTGTTGGTCATGCTCCAAAGAGTCAAGAAGAGGTAGGTTATGAATTTAACACATATCATATGGACACCTAATTGTTCATAGTTCATAGTTCATTTTATTTCTTCTTTCACAAACATTTGTACATAGAATTTCAAATAAAGTAACTGGAACAGCAGATTATCAATATAATTAACATAATTTGAAGTGCAATAGTAATGTTCAACATACAACTCTTGTTATTAACTAAAGAAATTCTATAACAAAGTTACTTATGTAAGATCATGTTCTGCACATGGAAAAAGAGGAGACCTTATAGAAGCTGGGCTTATTCGAGCAACTTTTAATATGGAGACAAGTCCTCGAAAAAGTTGTTAGCTCATTAGATGCAGAAAATATCAGAGAAAAACATCCTCTCGAAATAAAAAAACACACAAAGAAATAGAGGTTAGGTATCAGATATCTGGAATGAAGATTTTGTTATAATTTATCTATGAGCAATCATGAATATCAATATATAGGTCTTTATATTAAAGGCAGAACATGAACTCGGTCTCGTCCATAAAAACTGCTCTGAGGGAAAGCAAACATAAATTATGAGAAAGGCAGCAGGAATACAAACTTCAAACTGTCATCCATATGTTTTTTTGTTTTTCTGTTTTCTTCCAATTCAACCTTGATTGATGTGTAATACACGTCAATATAATGTGTTTGTGCTTGGGGTTTCAATGTATTACAGCATTGTAAAAACAACTTAGGCGAGGCGTCAAAAATAAATATACCAGCCGGCGGCAGCTAACTGCACTTATGCGTCTTGGCTGCATTTTTTTAATTAGCTGAGCCGGCTACCGCTGGCGGTAGGAAATGGTATCCAAAAGCATGCGCCGGCTGCCGCCTTTCGAATGGAAACCGAGCCTCCGAAAAAGCTAGAAAACATGAGCTCAGCCTGGCTGCCGCCGGCAGGAGGACAGTGATATGCCGCCAAACTCCAGCCTCTCGCATGGAAGCCGAGCCTCTTCTCAATGAGGTCGTCTGGGCCTAATTGAAACAGCCACCCCGCGGCCTGGCTCACCGCCACATCCTGCCAATCGATATCTTCATAAAGCAGAATCTAATTTGTCAGAGCAAAAGAAACAGCGCCATCTTATGATCACTGATAAATAACTCGAAAAAACAGTATAGCCCTGCGAAAATAATCTTTTCAGATTGGACAGCCTTATAAACCCCAAAACAACAATAACAACCTGCCACTAGAGACAAATATGTGGTCATTCTTTTCTGATATGCCTTTTTCAATAAAGAGACCAGTCGTACCGTGGATATATGTGGGCTCACTTTATGTAGATGCATCCTGCCTGTAAACGGATTAGATGCCTTGTATTTTCATATTAAAAAAAAATAATTTTGGTAACAACATAAGATTTGCTATTTTAAATTATTGGCTCGCCTATTGTTTATAATACCCAAATCATATATTTGTATTTATTTTGTTATGCTTCAATGATATAAATCCTATTATATACCTTACTTTAAGAATCATTCCTAATCCTATAATATGCCACCGTCATGTTCTGATGAGTTACGTTTGAAAGATAGAGTTCAGTCTAGAAATCAGGGGTACTTTGTTTTTCGAAGAATTTAGAAAATATAAATCTAACGTACATCTCTATCAGTTATTTGGGGACTGAATAGATAATAAAAACAAACATGTCAACGGCAAGCAAGACAATGAAGCATATATTGTCATATAGCTTTTTATTAAATGAATTTTCTGTAGATATATTGAGTAAAAAGGTCGATGATAGAAAAGGGTAGAAGGTATAAACAGTTTTACCGTCCTCTTCCTTTTTCCTCCTCTCTTTTTTTTTGTTTTGGGGGGGGGACCTTATTGTGACACTGGCAGGTCACGTATTGGCATGGGGTTCAGGGGCGGAGCCCCCGGGAGCTCAGGGATTTTAGGCGTTTAATTACGGTCAGATAAACATTCGGGGGCCCGCTTTAGGGCCTTTGGTTTGGTCCAGAAGGCAGAGCCGCCGGAAGCTCAGGGGTTTAAGGCGTTTTTATTACGGTCAGATGAGTATTTTTTGATACCATATTATTTTGTGACACTGGCAGGACACTCTTTGACTTGAGGTCTAGGGGATGGAGCCCCCAAGAATTTCAGGGGTTTTAGGCGTTAAATTACCGGCAAATGACCATCATTTAGCAACATTTGTAAGTCACCGTAAGGTTATGGAATTAGAAATAAACCACGTTTGAATTTTGCCTCCCCCGATCCACAACTTGTTGGCTTCTTTTCCCCTTTCCTTTATCTCCTCTTTTCCTTTTTTCGTTCCCTTTCCTTCTTTCGCTCTTAATTTTTTTTGGATTGGATTTGGGTTGGGGAGGGTTGAGGAGGCAAGGCCCTCGATCTCCTTACCCCCTTTTCTTTGCTTCTTCCTCTTCTTTGACCCATGTATTGTTCGTGAAATCCATGCAATAATGTTCAATGCGCCCACAGGCTTTGCAGGGTTGGCGCATAGAGTCCCTTTTATATACCAAGAGTTTTGACACGAAGCGTCCGTTTTGTTGCGTTTTGTTGGAAACAGTTATGGCGTTTGAATTATACTTTGGACATGCTTGGAGTCATCAGTTGATTGGGTGAAACAAGCCCCTTGCGTGCGGCAGGGGAAAATAAGGCATGCCATTAATGGGGTGCGACCCATGCCCCTGACGTTCCGGGCAGCATGCTGAGTTATTTTAGTCGTCATGCTTTACTCAATATATTTACAGAGCATTCATCAAACATTGAACATCCGACAATTAACCCCCCCCCCCCCCCTTTACACACATAGCCTATGCCATGCCGACACTTTGGGTAATTCAAGTTAGGCAGCCTTAACCCGCGCCACAACAATAGAATCTGGCAAGCCGGACAAAAGCGATCAAACTAGTGTTGAATGAGCGCGCGAATAGTAAAAAGCTACTAGTATAATTATGACAACAAATGCTTAGTTGATGAGCTCGCCATTGACTTGTTTGTTATTATTTGTATATATTAAGTCCCCAAATAACATATAAAGGTGTACGTTAGATATAGTATTTGATCGTGAATCCTAACTTTTCCTTTTATTATGTCTGTTTAACTTTATATTTGCAATGACGACCTTCGTCATTGCCTTGTTTTCGTTCACATTCTTCTTATTAATATTCTTACTTCTTCTTCCTCTTCTTTGCAATGACGACCTTCGTCATTGCCTTGTTTTCGTTCACATTCTGCCCCATTAATATTCTCCTTTTCCTTATCCTTATCCTTATCGTCAGGAAATCGCATTCGTTTTGCACGTAGTGTTTGTGATTCCTAGTTAGGTGCTTTCCTCATGTCTTTTTCCTTTCAAATTTCATAGGCATAGTCTCTAACATCTCATCAAGGTCACTACTTTCTTCGATTTTGGAAATCATTCATGCATGATCGTCCAGGCGCCATTTTGTCCGTTTCTGGTCCATTTTAAGGCCTTTATATCTTCCTTCCCATCCCCACTATCCTAGATCCTACAAACTTCTAACAAATTCCTCTAGATAGTCTGAGAGATGTCCTTTCATCTGCGACGTATGACTTGACCTTCAAAATGCCATCTTCATACTCGAATTTCAAATCTTTGTATCACTTTAGAAGATATTTAAACAAAATATATATCACAGGCTTTTTTGTTGGGGGGGGGGGGGGGCGTTCCGGAATAGTAAAACAAAAAAAGGAAGCGGCGGCCAAAAAGGAGGCGAGAAACACTTCGTTTTTGTTATTTGGCCTCATTCATATCTATTTAGTCCCCAAATAACCGATAGAGGCGACCTTAGATTTATATTTTCTTCGAAAGATAAAGTGCCCCTGATTTCTAGACTGAACTTTAAAACGCAACTCATCAGAACTTGAAAACATGACGGCGACATACATTAGGCCAAATAAAATAAAAGTGTTTTTTTCTTTTTCAAAATGGCCGCTTGGCACATTTTCCCTGCAGCCAAGATGGCTGAGGGGATTTTTTTAATTATAAAATCAGAAATAGATCCATTTTAAACATACTATGTCCCTTTTGCAGCCTACATCAAATTCTGTAGAACTTTGCAGGAATTATGAATATGTTATGTATGTCCTATCTGTGAAATTTAAACTTGAGCAATGTCCTAATATTCAAATTATGCAATGAAACCGGTTTACTTGCTTGACTTCACTGTCAGACACTATTGGGTGACTGACTGGCTGTTAATTGCCTAGCTTATGCTGTTGTTGTTACTTGTTCGTGTGGCGGTGCGTCATGGAAACAAATAGAAAAAAATAAGTTAAACAGACATTTGTCTGAATATATACTGTATGAAAAGAAAATGAAAAGTTAGGATCCACGATCAAATACTCTATCTAACGTACACCTTTATCGGTTATTTGGGGACTGTATATAAATATAAATAATAATCAAAAAGTCAACGGCGAGCTCAACAACTATAGGCATCTGTTGTCATATAGCTTTTTACTATACGAAGTCGCGCGCTCGGTGACTCAACACTAGTTTGATCGCTTTTGTCCGGCTTGCCAGCTTCTATTGTTCTGGCACGGATTAAGGCTGCCTAACTTGAATTACCCCAAAGTATCGGCATGGCATAGGCTATGTGTGTGGAGGGAGGGGTGATACTTTTTTAATAATATTATATTTGTCTAATGTTTAATGTTTGATAAATGTTCTGTAAATATATTGAGTAAAGCATGACGTCGAAAATATCTTAGCATGCTGCCCGACACGTCCAAGGCATAGGTCGCACGCCATTAATGGCATGCTCCATGCCACACGGATCCGGACTTGTTTCACTCAATCAACTGATTACTTCATGCATGTCCAAATTATAATTCAAACGCCATATCTGTTTCCAACAAAACGCAACAAAACGGACGCTTCGTGTCGCAACTCTTTGTATATTAAAGGGTACTATATATGCCCCATCCCTGCAGGCCTATGGGTGCATTAAACAGTATTGCATGCATTTCACGAACAATACATGGGTCAAAGGTTCCCCTTTGGTCTTCGACACCCCCCCCCTCTCTCTCTCTCTCTCTCTCTTTCTCTCTCTTCCTCTCCCTTTCAAACGTGCCTTCCATCATATGGCAACGTTGCGTTCACATGTTATTCGCCGTATTAAAGTGATGGTGTTAGATATAGAGCGAAATAATTGAAAGTATATTATAACGAAAAATATTAAACTTGGAAAAAAGAAGAGAAAAATGACAGTGCTGATTAATTGAGGAGTTGCAAATTGATCTGAAACTTAGGTGGCGGAAAATATATACATTATTGACCGGGGGCGCAAAATTGGTCTTTTACTGAGATGGCGAAAAATTGATCTGAAACTTCGGGGGGGGGGGGTCGCAAAATTGATCTGAAACTAAGGGGGGGGGGCGGCATTTTTATATTCGATTGAGGTAGCGCAAAATTTATCTTAACCTTCGGGGGCGCAACAGCTATCTTAGACTAAAGAGGGGGCGCACAATTGATCTGAAACTAAGGTGGGCGCAAAATGGATCTTTCATTGAGGGGGTGCAAAATTGAGTCTGAAACCTTTGGGGCAGGAATTTATATTTTATTGAGGCGGCGCCAAATTGATCTGAAACTAAGGGGGTAGGACGTTTATATTTTAAGAGGGCGCAAAATTGGTCTGAAACTAAGGGGGCGCAAATTTGATCTGAAACTTAGGGTGCAGAAATTTATATTTTATTGAGGTGCCGCAACTTGTTCTGAAACTTAGGGGCGCAACATTTATATTTAATTAAAGGGCCCGCGCCACATTGATCTGAAACTTGGGGGTGGGGGGGGGGGGTAGGACGTTAATATGTTATTGAGGGGGCGCAAAAATTGAATTGAAAATAAGGGGGCGCAAATTTGATCTGAAACTTAGGGTGCAGAAACTTATATTTTATTGAGGTGCCGCAAATTGTTCTGAAACTTAGGGGGCGCAAAATGTATAGTTTAGGTTGATCATGTAACATACCCGTATTGGTGTGTACTACAAGGTTTTGGAATTAGCCAAGCCTTGGTTATAAAGTAACAAACTCCGTACATAGAAAGATGTAGCCTATATGCAACTACACAAAAAAACTTTGTATAGTCCTAGAAGACAATATGCATTGCAAAGCCAGAATGTGTTATTATTGTATCTGCTCTATTAAACGTCGCTCTTTTTCCAAATCCCCCATTTTAAGATATGACTTTCATTACGACTAAGTAAGCTTCAGAATGTTGGTAGTGAAGAATCATAAAATCACAGAACGTAGATAAAAACTAAAGCATATACATGTATGTTCTGTTAACCCTCTGAAGGCAGACAATGCACAATGCGATACACCAGCGTCGCATCGCACTTTTTATTCTTTTTGTTTTACCGTAATGTTTTTAAAGTTAACTGTAATGTTCTCAAATATGCGTACATTCATTCTCGTCATTATCATTATCATTTTCTTTTTCTTTTGTATTTAGTACCTGTTTACTCCTGATTATGTTGTTGTTATTGCTTTTTCGTGGGGCGGTGCGTCATGGAAACAAATAGAACAAAATAAGTTAAACAGACATATACAAAAAGAAAAAGAAAAGTTAGGATTCACGATCAAATACTCTATCTAACGTACACCTTTATCGGTTATTTGGGGACTGTATATAAATATAAATAATAAACAACAGGTCAACGGCGAGCTCAACAACTACAAGCATCTGTTGTCATATACTGGTAGCTTTTTACTATACGTAGTCGCGCGCTCGGTGACTCAACACTAGTTTGATCGCTTTTGTCCGGCTTGCCAGATTCTATTGTTCTGGCGCGGATTAAGGCTGCCTAACTTGAATTACCCAAAGTATCGGCATGGCATAGGCTATGTGTGTGGAGGGAGGGGGTGATTCTTTTTTAATAATGTTAGATTTGTCTAATGTTCAATGTTTGATGAATGTTCTGTAAATATATTGAGTAAAGCATGACGTCGAAAATGTCTTAGCATGCTGCCCGACACGTCCAAGGCATAGGTCGCACGCCATTAATGGCATGCCTTAATTTTCCATGCCATACGCGTCCGGGCTTGTTTCACTCAATCAACTGATTACTTCATGCATGTCCAAATTATAATTCAAACGCCATATCTGTTTCCAACAAAACGCAACAAAACGGACGCTTCGTTTCGCAACTCTTTGTATATTAAAGGGTACTATATATGCCCCATCCCTGCAGGCCTATGGGTGCATTAAACAGTATTGCATGCATTTCACGAACAATACATGGGTCAAAGGTTCCCCTTTGGTCTTCGACACCCCCTCCCCCCCCCCCCTCTCTCTCTCTCTCTCTCTCTTCCTCTCCCTTTCAAACGTGCCTTCCATCATATGGCAACGTTGCGTTCACATGTTATTCGCCGTATTAAAGTGATGGTGTTAGATATAGAGCGAAATAATTGAAAGTATATTATAACGAAAAATATTAAACTTGGAAAAAAGAAGAGAAAAATGACAGTGCTGATTAATTGAGGAGTTGCAAATTGATCTGAAACTTAGGTGGCGGAAAATATATACATTATTGACCGGGGGCGCAAAATTGGTCTTTTACTGAGATGGCGAAAAATTGATCTGAAACTTCGGGGGGGGGGGGGGGGGTCGCAAAATTGATCTGAAACTAAGGGGGGGGGGCGGCATTTTTATATTCGATTGAGGTAGCGCAAAATTTATCTTAACCTTCGGGGGCGCAACATCTATCTTAGACTAAGGAGGGGGCGCAAAATTGATCTGAAACTAAGGTGGGCGCAAAATGGATCTTTCATTGAGGGGGTGCAAAATTGATCTGAAACCTTTGGGGCAGGAATTTATATTTGATTGAGGCGGCGCCAAATTGATCTGAAACTAAGGGGGTAGGACGTTTATATGTTATTAAGGGGGCGCAAATTGGTCTGAAACTAAGGGGGTGCAAATTTGATCTAAGATTAGGGTGCAGAAATTTATATTTTATTGAGGTGCCGCAACTTGTTCTGAAACTTAGGGGGCGCAAAATGTATATATTACATATTGATCGGCCGGCGCCACATTGATCTGAAACTTGGGGGGGGGGGGGTAGGACGTTAATATGTTATTGAGGGGGGCGCACAATTGAACTGAAACTAAGGGGCGCAAATTTGAACTCGGAAACTTAGGGTGCAGAAATTTATATTTTATTGAGGTGCCGCAAATTGTTCTGAAACTTAGGGGGCGCAAACTTAGTTAAGGTTGATCATGTAACATGTACGTATTGGTGTGTACTACAAGGTTTTGGAATAAGCCAAGCCTTGGTTATAAAGTAACAAACACCGTACATAGAAAGATGTAGCCTATATGCAACTACACACAAAAAACATTGTATAGTCCTAGAAGACAATATGCATTGCAAAGCCAGAATGTGTTATTATTGTATCTGCTCTATTAAACGTCGCTCTTTTTCCAAATCCCCCATTTTAAGATATGACTTTCATTACGACTAAGTTTGTAATCTTCAGAATGTTGGTAGTGAAGAATCATAAAATTACAGAACGTAGATAAAAACTAAAGCATATACAAGTATGTTCTGTTAACCCTCTGAAGGCAGACAAATGCGATACACCAGCATCACATTGCACTTGTTATTATTTTTGTTTTACCCTAATGTTTTTAAAGTTAACTGTAATGTTCTCAAATATGTGTACATTCATTCTCTTCATTATCATTCTAATTTTCTTTTTCTATTGTATTTAGTACCTGTTTACTCCTGACTATGTTGTTGTTATTGCTTTTTCTTGGGGCGGTGCGTCATGGAAACAAATAGAAAACATAAAGTTAAACAGACATATACGAAAAGAAAAGGAAAAGTTAGGATCCACGATCAAATACTGTATCTAACGTACACCTTTATCGGTTATTAGGGACTTTTAGTTTTGCACGAAGACAATGTGGATTGCTACGGTCGACGTCCTTTTAATGCACTGCCTTGAAAGGACGTCACACGTATCAGTCCACGCAAATCTAAAAGTCCCTATTTACAAACAAGTCAACGGCGAGCTCTTTAAGCATCTATTGTCATATAGCTTTTACTACGTAGTCGCGCGCTCAGCGACTCAACGTTATTGTTCGATTGCCGTTGTCCAGATTTGCGGTTTGCCAGATTCTATCGTTCGGGTTGGGGATTAAGGATTTGGGAATCGCCCAATTAAATATTTGGTCAGTCATTTGATACCATGTGATGTCTCGGCAAGGCATGTGTGTGTGTGAGGATGGGGGGGGGGGGGCGGGTCTCGTGAACGATCGGACCCAAATGGCAAAGGCCCATCAGGATACTTGCAGAGGCGTAGTAAAGTAGCGGATAATAAATAGGCCTTCATTTCCTAGGCATAGATGTAATGTTGTCTTTAAAGACGGACTGTACTAGTTTGGCTAGGAGTTAATAGACCGCCCAGGGTGCTCACTGACAGATGGCTATCTCATCAACTCAGCTCTCGATTAACATAAGAAGAGAGGATCATGGGGACCAATGGTCACCGATTTATTAAAGGATTGTCTTCTATATAGAGGGAGCAATTAGTAGCTACAAGTAGTACAATGGGGCGTTAGAGGATCTTTATATCGGCAATAGTGGCATGTCGAGACAAAATGAGACAGAGTTATCATGGCTAGACATTGAGAACATTTGAGAGAACGAGAAGGTGTTAAATAAACACATTGTTTTCAGGTGTGTTTTTTCGTCTTTTTCCTCTTCTAAAACGCGTAAAGAATAGAAAGAGACTACAGGACTACAGTGCGTGGATAAACAAAAAGAAAGAACAAAAATCAATTATCGGCTGTTAAGCGCACGTCATAATAATTTGTTCATGTCTTTGAAAAGCGGCCAATCTAAATTGGTGTTTTAAAAAGCGATTAGGAAAGAATGAACTGTGTCAAGATTACAAAACGTGTGATAAAGAAAATGAGAACGAAATGTCAATAATAAATAGCCCGGTCCATTTCATTTTCGGAATTAAGAAACTGTTAACATATTATTTCGGACTTTCTGGTTTTTGCAATTACAAACCCATTTACATTTACAGAAATATAATTTTGGGTAAACTATAGTAATTAAAAAAATATCTAAATCTCAATGATAATGATACTATAGGTTTTCCGGCCAAACTTCGTAAACTAGCTTAGCATCCCAATTAATGTTACGTTCATTCAAGTTCGTGCGAAATTGAATGACTATGTAGATCAACATTCAAAAAGCTAATTGCGTCATTCAATTTGCTAATAATATGCTCATCTTACCGTAATTGAATGCCTAAAACCCCTTGACATCCGGTGGCTCTGCCCCCTGGACCCCACCTAGGGCCCTAACACCAATTTATGTCCTGCCAGTGTCACAAATAAGGTATAAAAATATGCTCATCTGACCGTAATTTATTGCCCAAAACCCCTTAGCTCCCGGGGGCTCCGCCCCCGGAACAAAGGAGAACTGGGGGATAGTATGAAGGAAACACAAAGAAATAACGAAGAAGAAAAAGGATATATTGAAGAAAAAAAGAAATACATGACAAAAGAGAAAAGGATAGATTGAAGGAGAAACAAGGAAATACATAATGAAAGAGAAGAGCGGATAGATTTAACCCGAAACAAATAACGAGTATGTACACTGTGTAACACTGCTAAGGGTACTGCTAGACTCTGTCTCTAGTCGTTTGCACAGTATATTTGACTGAAGTGGCTAAACAGTTGTGTAAAAAAAATATGCGCCGCCCGGCGAAACTCAGGCTGGGCTGGTGGCGCATATTTTTTTGAAAAAATTCCAAGAAGTGCTCTGGTGAAAGAGTCTAAGTCGTCAGCGCACTATGTGCAAGCCAAGCAAGTACACCCATGACAGGGAAGGAAATTATAGAAAGGGGAAAACAAGGATAGTGGAGAGGATATGGAGAAGGAAAAACAAGGAAATACATAAGGAAAGAGAAGAGGATAAGTCAAAGGAAGAACATAGAAATGCATGATTGAAGAGCTAAGAGGATTAAAGATCTAGACTAAGGAAAAACCGTAGGGAAATACATATAAAGAAGGAGAAAGGGAATCTATCAGATTAAAACAAAAAAATAGATGACGAAGGAGAAAAGGATAGATTGAAGGAGAAACAAAGAAATACATAAAACAAAAGAGAAAAGGTTAGAATAAAGGAGAACAAAAGAAATACAAAACGAAGGAGAACTGGGGATAGATTGAAGGAAAAACAAAATATAACGAATGAGAAAAAGGATAGATTGAAGGAGAAAAAAATACATGACAAAAGAGAAGAGGATAGATTGAAGAAGAACACAGAAATACATAATGAAAGATAATAGAGGATAGATTTAACCCGACACAAATAACGAGTATACATGTACACACGTACAGATCCAGCAATCCAACAAAACTGCTAAGGGTAATACTAGACTCTGTCTCTAGTCGTTTGCACAGTATATTTGACTGAAGTGGCTAAACAGTCGTGTAAAAAAAATATGCGCGGGCTGGTGAGCATAATTATGAGTCTGTTGATAACGCCATCTTCGACGGCTTGGATCAAGTGTGGGGAAATTATAAAGGACCGTGCAGATTCTGGACTACAAGCATCACCGCCTGGCTGCCGCCACTAAAACTTTAAACATCTCCGTACGGCGACCGCCAGCTGGAAACTTTAAAGTTGCAACTTTAACAACCTATTTTTGGCGGCAGCCTGGCTGGGCCAATTATAGACGTGCCGCCAGGCCGGGGGTGGATGGGCCGATTAAAGATTCCGGGGTAAAAGTCAGATCCCAGCCTGGCGCAAGCCGGCTGGGCTAATAAGTGAAAATTAATTGCCCCAGCCAGGCTTCGGGCGGAATTGCAGCCTCGATCCGCCAATACGTGAGGCGGGAGCCAGCTGGTATCGATATTTTTGACGCCTCGCCTTAGCACAGGTGGTTGCTTGCTATAAATGCACTTTCCATAGCCCATGACTGTCATACACTTGATTCTTACCATTTGTTGACTTCCATTTGACGATATGTTTTGATTGCCAATGCGGAGTTCCGTTTCTGTTTCTAAAACCTGGAAGAATAGCTTGACAAACTCCAAGAACTTAAAGGAGAAAAAAGAGGTGCATACGAACTAGGAAATGAACTGATAACATCACAAAGTTATCGGGAATGTCATTTGAGCTGCTTACTAGAACACGTTTAGACAGAAAGGTATGGAGAACCTGTGTCTCAAGGTCCATGTCATTGTCGCCCCGACGGCTTAAAGATCTGATAACTAAATTGAAGAATTTCTAATATTGTTTTTCTTTTCATTTGTTTTTACAGCCACATACTACCATGGAAGCTCAGATTTGACTTCGAGAATTTGAACCTCAGTCCATCTTCTGTTTAGTTTTACATTCTTTTTTTTTTAAGGAGGGGGGAGGCTGTGTTCGGGGGAAGGTGAATAACAAGTTTGAGCTTTTCATTCATTTCAATGTAAGTGTGATAAAGCATCAAAGAAAAAGTGTCCCCTAAAACGGATATCTCTTCAAATGTCCTCATAATCACAATATGACAAGTTACAGCTAACAGATGTGTACACACTGTTATTCCACATGTATGTGTAGTCCCATTAACACATTTCTGTGCACAGTACTTGTGACCTTTAGCAAGACTTGGGCCAATTTCTGATAAATTTGATGATTCTGAAAGTCCACAATGTATACCTAATATCTGGTACATGATCAACCATTTCAATAGCCTCCACACAGTTTCTGTCATAATGCAATAGCGTGACTAGAACTCATCTTTATCCTTTAATATATACAAATCGACAACAACAGAATATTTCCCTCTGGTTGTTAGGGGTTCCATGCCGCTACTATTACAAGAGATGTTACAAGTTTAAATACAAACTCAATTAATATTCATTAACTCTGGAACAGACAGGTCGGGCAATGCTTTACCCAAAACCTTACAAATATAGTTCGAAGAGTCCAGCTCTTTATTATGTACTAACATTTGCAACTTTTAGGCAATGTGACCAAACAAAATATAAAATATAAATAAAAAGAACTAAATGAAAACTCTATTTCAAAATTTAACTGAGTTTTATTTTTTTCTGACTTTGCTCCTATGTGTAAATATAATGTAAATAGTTGAACTAAATACGAGTGCACTGGATTGTGAATCTGTTATTTAACGCACATATACTTCTCTCTCTTTCTCTCTCTCTCTCTCTCTCTCTCTCCCTCTCTCTCCCTCTCTCTTGGCACTCAGAATTTGTACAATAAGAAACGTTGATTAATATAGTTAATTACAGCTAATACAAATTTGTGATAATTATCGATATTGGACAGTTAAATGTAGGTTTACAGCAAGGAACGAATTCTTAGATAAACCGGTTTTCTTTTGATTAAAGTACGTTTAAAATGTATTAGTTAATTCCGGAGTTGGTGATAAGTTGAAATTGGAAATCGGAGGCTATCTAATCGTAGAAACCTCTGTACTTAAAGTCACATGGATGCCGACAGAGTGGGCTAGCATGTTAGACTAGGGACCCGTTATTGAAATACCCGCTGTGCGGTATCCAAGAAGGTATATTATGTAGTTGGCAACAAGAAGATAGACAATCGAGTATTTTTACTCAAACTTGGATTGGAGTATATTTTGGATGATTGCTCGTTAGCCTGGATTGAAAGTACTGAAAAGGCTATTTTGTGTTTACCCGGAATAGGATTACTTCTCGTAGGAAAGAAAATGTACACTTTGGTGTAGAATTCAGTTTATTACTAGTGATCTGATACTGTTACATCATAAACCTGTCCTTAGAATTGTTAACATAACACAAATATCCATACTTTAAGCTAGTATCACTTAGGTAAATTATTTGTTGACGGACGAAAGTGACAACACAATGTGTAATGTATATTTAAGCTCTTAAACTATTTGCATTGCATACAACTTGAATTGAATCATACTTGGCATGACTTGCATGTAAATTAGACTCGAACGCCTCATTGTTAGTTGAAATTTATGCTGGCAGATCTGTTCTTTAATACAGTAGTAATTGTCTGGTTACACGTTAGATACAAAACTTAGGTGCGAATGGTAATTGGCAACCCCAGACTCCCCACAAGGTAAAATTACAAGGGTTGTCCAGAATGACTGAAGGGCCATCCATTTACCCCAAAACTAAGTTCACTGGCTTGCGTATGGAGGTATGCTCGACGAAGGAAAGATCTCCACCGCTCCTCTTCTTAATGGAACCCAAACGACTGGAGTAAGGGCATCCTAAGATTGCCCAAAAAGTAAAATCACAAGTAACATCCAGGATGACTGAAGGGCTACCCACCTATCCAAACTAACTCTAAAACTAAGTTCACTAGTCTGCGTCCGAGCGTATGCTCGACGAAGGAAAGATATCCACCGCTCTCCATCTTAATGGGACCCAAACGACTGGAGTAAGGGCATCCCAAGACTGCCCAAAAAGTAAAATCACAAGGGTTGTCCAGAATGACTGAAGGGCCATCCATTTACCCCAAAACTAAGTTCACTGGCTTGCGTATGGAGGTATGCTCGACGAAGGAAAGATCTCCACCGCTCCTCTTCTTAATGGAACCCAAACGACTGGAGTAGGGCATCCCAAGACTGCCCACAAGGTAAAATCACAAGGGTCGTCCAGAATGACTGAAGGGCCACCAACTTACCCCCAACATTAGGTTCACTGGCTTGCGTATGGAGGTATGCTCGACGAAGGAAAGATCTCCACCGCTCCCCTCCTTAGTGGGACCCAAACGACTGGAGTAGGGCATCCCAAGACTGCCCACAAGGTAAAATCACAAGGGTCGTCCAGAATAAATGAAGGGCCACCAACTTACCCCCAACATTAGGTTCACTGGCTTGCGTATGGGGGTATGATCGACGAAGGAAAAATCTCCACCGCTCCCCTTCCCAGTGGGACCCGAACGACGGGAGTCTGGCAAAGCGAAGTATGGTCTTCGACTCTTCGACCCTGGACGGATACAGGACTACTACGACATTTCGGAGAATTCAAAGAAAGGGCTAGTAGACATTGAGTCCCTTCCGAAGATGACTAGCGCGACAGTTGTGTGGTCGGAAAGAGCCTCTTTAGATGGTCATGGTGTCTACAGGTGTCATGAACGAGTGGATATGTCACCGGACTGTGGATCACAAGGTCCGCGGTTCAAGTCCCACCGGTGAACTAATGTCCTTTGGCAAGACATTGATCTACATTTGCCACTCTCAACCCAGGTGTTAGATGGGTACCCGGTAGGATACGAAAGATAATATGCTTAGATTAGCAAGTGTGCGCTTGTTAAAATGACGCCTGACTGGAATTCTCCCAGGGGACTGGACAATGTGCATACATTGTGTGCGGGTAAGCCTGAATCCGATGACCGGGGTAATAATATATATATAATTGTAAAGCGCTTTGAGAGGGCCTTCGGTCCTGAAAAGCGCTATATATGAACTAGCTGCTATTATTATTATAACGTGAACATGGCGAAGGCCAATGATGAGCTAACACGACATCAGAAGACCCGCATATTTACAACAACATCGATGAACCGTAGGAATATGGGACTCACATTTAGTTCCAAGAGTATGAAAACATATGCGGTTGAGGATCTATGCATATCTAGCAGGAAGAAATAGAGCATGAGCAGGAGATTTACAAGTCCAATCGGTCACGGCAGGATGTAAATTGTTAACTGGGTCATTTTTGCAATAGAAACATTTGATTTGCATCTGGTCAGGTGGAAAAGTTGAAGAAATTCATCATGCGATGAATGTGAATTTCTTATTTACTTTCACAATCTTTCCTCATCACTCACTTACTAGCCAAACCATCCTTAAAATTGTATATTAAATGTGCATGCACATTATCCATGGGAACCGTATATGCCATCTTTGCTTGTAATAATTGACTTTAATTTTGCTGCTCTAAACTACAATATTGAATACAATTTTTCGAGAGGAGATGTCGAGGAATTATGGTTTACCAGCTAACAGTAATTGCATTTGACTTGTAGTTATTGATGAATACTTTGCATATTCAAACAGACATTGATTGCAAACATCATGCAAAACTACTGTCATCAAATTGTAAGCGTAATTGTGGCGGTTCATTATCATTAACAGTAAACGCAGCCCAAGGAATGAAGATGCAAGTTCAATTTACATAACAAAAAAACAAAAAAATACAAAAACATTTAAAAATCAAGAAGATTCAAATATAAGTCATTACACTTCGGCCAAATATCTCAGGCCGATATTTTTTTTGAAAATGTATAATTTAAGGAATTATTATTATCTTAATTATTTATTCAAATATTATCATTTTGTATTTATTCATGCATTTATTTATTTATTCATTATTTATTTTTTAAATTGTATTGATGTATGTATGTTTTTTGTTTTTGTTGTTGTTGTTGGGGGGTAGCTATTTACCTTTTCATCTTTGATCACAGTGATGGCTTGGTTAACCTAAAGGTTCATACACTATGTGCATGTTGGTGAAGTTTGTGTGTGTTTTTGTGTGAGAGAAAGAGAGAGAGAGAGAAAATGGGGACATTGACAATGAAACCAAGAAGAAAGAATACAATGGAAAAAACGGCGATATGCAAGTTTTATTCGTAATTTTATCACAGTTTCAGTTTTTATTTGAATATAGTATTTACCGTAATACTTCCTCTTACACTCCATCGCATCTAATTCTGTTAAGGTCCCCTTGTGGGAAGAGCGAATCCACAGAACTTAACACTTGAAAAAACTCATAGAGTAAAGGTGGACCTGGAAATGTCTTTTAATTTGCAAAGTAATTGAGATAGGCTTTTAACGTAAGCGTGTCACACATAAGACAGGAATCACATCGTCAAATTACAACAAAAATGGATCAACAATTTGCAAAATTAGCACCATTCGACGCAACATTATTGATTTGTTTCGTTGTCAGTTTGGGGATTATTTGCGATGTTTTCCCCTCACTTATTGCCAGCCATTTTGACAATGCAAACGACGTAAAGGATGTGGTTAACTCGGTCGCAGCTGCAGGGGTGATTCTTATCGTACTGGTAAGTGATACCATCATGATTCGATTCATTCGCGGTAAGAATGTGCACCATCAGGCTCAAGAAGTGTTTTGGCCAATGCGCTGCCGTCATTGCGCCAGAGCCGTTGGCATCCTGGCAAGCGACCTGCCAGCTGACACCCGTATAGAACTGACTTTTCCACTTGAACAAGAGAACAGTGGCGTTGTCCAAAAATGTACAAGTCCGTCATTCGTGATCCCGTCAAACAGTTTTTCCGTTTCTACTGAGAGTCTTGCGTCTGGACACCATGACTCGACTGATCTTGGAATCAGTTCACCGAGTACAAATTCTAGAAGAAGGACCCCGGTCACTGAAAGCCCTAACATACTTACAAACAAGAAACACTCGTCGACACAGACCATTACCAATAACCAGTCTCATATCGGAGATACACGTAGTAGATCTACCACCGATGCGGATCACACGCAAAATCGAGATGGTGAACCAGGAGGTTATAATAAAGAGACGGAATTACATGCCACGCCTCTATTTAAAAGTCCACACAAATCTCTCTTGCGAGTCTTTATAATATTAGCGATCGTGTCCTTGGCCAGGAGTATTTTTGTGATAGTTTCGGCTGTCTTGTGCATCTTACAGCCTTCTGAGGTATCCCCAAGGAAATTCTCTTTTGTTGGTAAAGCTCTTCTGAATGGAACTCTTGGGAGTTACCTTGTTATTGCAATGTTCTTTGTCACGTCTTATTACGACGCTGTCTTCATCAAAAAGGGGAAATTTTGTTACCCTATAGGATACATATTCGCTGGCTGTATCTGGGTTATACTTTCCAAAATAGGATATCCTTTCAATGCTGCCGGATATGAACCCCCGCATCATCACACGTACCCATGCAAATTGAACGGAACATTTGGAGTTTTTGTTTTGGATTTTAAAGAAATGGTTGAACCCTTTATAGTAGAGTGTGCTATAACCGGAGCTGGCATCCTTTGGCAGATGTGGAGTGGCGCCTTACCAGAGGGGGTTTTGAAACTGTCATCATGTGTCAGTCCGTCATTCGGTTTTCTGTCTAGCCAGAAATCTAAACCAATTTGGAGGAGGATCTCAACTTTTTGTTCACAAAGACCTAACTATCAAAACCTATTTTTCAACAGAGATGCCAGATCTTCAACTGACATAGAATCTGTACCCCTACAGAACAATCCTAGAAAACAGGATTTGAAAAAGTCTCTCCTGAAACTGTTCCTGGGACTCTTACTCGGAGTTCTAATCAATATCACTGCAGTTACATTTCTAAGATTGTTGAAAAATCCCAATGTTTCTTCTATGAACACGCGAATTTATTTGGAATGGTGTTGCGAGAGTGCTTCTGGTATTTCACTTATCGGCCTGCTCCATTTCCAATCGTACTCCACGAATAAAAGGTCACATCATTTTCCTGTAAAACGCGGAATCTCATCACTTCGTGGACTGGGGAATAGCGATTGCATCCTGGTGCTAGGCTGTGGCGGGATATTCATTCTGAGCTTATCCCGTCTTATTGGAGTGATCACCTTCTTGGTCTTTACCACGTCATCTTCCGGCGACGACCAGGCACTAGCTTACTTCTCCATCCTGTATGCTCTTTTTAAAATCTACTTGACGCGGAGCATGACGCTATTTTTGTTCATAGCACAACGCCAGTTCTTTGACGATATCCAGAAAATCAAATGGACTCTGTCTTGTTCCATGTACACGGGAATCTTTAGCGTAACCATCTGGGTATTAGGAAACACGAGCATTCGGCCTTGGGTTGAATTAGAATTGTTTTTCGGCAATGGAAATGGGAGGACCATTGGAACAATCCTGGAACCCTTCGTAAGTCTATTTGGTATTCATTCTGCTTTAGTGGCATTTGAAGCATTCAGAGAAGTATATGATAGTTCCAAAATGTATGTGTTGCAAAAAAATCTTTCCCGACCTTAGAATGAAAAGAATATATATTGTTGTTGAAAAGTACTTCAAATAAAAACGAAGTAAAATCAATTTGCATGAATCAAAGATTAAATTAGTATATTCAACAATTCTTCCAGCTAAGTAGTACTTTATCATCTGACCCATTCATTTCTTTTAACAAATATTATCAACGACTTGAATTTTTGTTAAAGCATGCGGGTAAATAACAGAACTAATGACAATCTTTTGAAAGTAACATTTATAAATTACATATTACGCATAATTTAAAAAAACATCCAGGAAAATATATTCCTCGTTTTCTTAGTTCTTAGTTTCCTTAGTTTTTTTTCTTGTATTTCTACTTGGAATAGGTTCAATATCAAATTACATATACATGAAACGTTGAGTCGACTTGTCCACAAGTGCTGCATGAATCATTATTTACAATTTGCCATTTATATAAGATTTCTATTGAGGTAAGAAACCTGTGAATCATTTTGAAATTAAACTGTTTCACTTTATTATTACGAATTTGCTTTAATTTAAATGAAAATACATCCTTCCAAACAAAGTCATTATCTAAATCTAAAAAGAAATTCCTAAAATAAATGACAGTTGGTTTTCTTGACTTCTTCTGTTTTAACAAACGATAGAAATCTTTCACTTTCATAACAACAACAAATTAATTTATCCCCTGTTTCTTTTCATATAAGATTTGAAATATCACATACATGTTTAAAATCATTGACAACACTTAATCTATGTAACCAGCACTTTGGAAATGTTTTCTTTAATCAAATATGAGCTATTGTGCGTTCACTTTTTGAATGATTAATGTAGTCATTCCCAATACTATTTGTAATCAAATTATGTATTTACAATAAACCGGCATCTTGCCATTCTTGATAAAACAATATTTTTTTCTTGAAAGTAATGTTACAATTTTTTTCAACTAATTTCATTTGGAATATTTCTTAATTTTAACATATCAATAATTTTATTTCTGACTAAAGAAAAGATTTGTATAACATTATGGCAAACTATGTTTAGAGCATTATAAATAAACGTCTTTTATATTGCAATTGGACTGTAAACAAAGTGGCAAATCCCCTATCTTATCAGACCAGTATCTGAACATATTTCCAATTAGAGCCATTTTGATTAAAGAAACGAGATTTCAATGACAAACGAAGCGAAGATATTTTACCAGCAATATCATTCATATTCAATCCATCATTTTTAATATCATTTAATACATTCTGAATTATATTTATTTCTACATTCCAGTTTAAATCTTGTAACAATTTCTTTTTTTAGCCTATACACAAACTCCTAAATATTTACCAGGTTAGTGCGTCCCAGAAAAAACGAAACCGAGAATTATCGATGTTTTATCATAACTTAATCACAATTATAATTAATAAATAACACATATTTGTAAACCTTACATCCTCCTATTTAAATTAATGGAAATCATACGATACATTTTTCATGAGTGATTTAAAACAGTTTAAAAAGAGGGTACCAACATTTCATTTGGCGGGCGGTATCTGAATTTCAAAGATAAAAGCACATTTCCAGAAAGTTCATTTTCTGTCCTTTCATTTGACACCTCAATCAGGTAAAATAACTGTAATAACACATGTTCTGTTGGTTTAAAGTAATGCTTGCATTTCCATAATTTGATAAACGATAATAAACGAATTCGCTTTTACTGGCTGCTCGCCGTAGTAAAAAACAGAGTTGCCAAAAAACTCCTTTTCGCGCGTTGACGATCAGCCATGCATCAAGTCTTTTGTCTTCTTTGTGGATGGCTAAACGTAAGCTTATTATATAAAGGGGGATTATGGTCATCCGATTGCATTGTGAATGAAAAGGTGTGGAATGGATCAGAAAAAGTTGATCATGTAGCATGTAAGTATTGTGTGTACTGCAGAGTTCTGGAGTCATCAAAATCATAATAAATTTGGCCCAGTCTTGGTAAAGTAACAAGCACTATACACAGACAGATGTATATGAGACTACACAAATGGTGTCAGGGCTACCAACATTGATTTCCTAATTTTTCTATGCTCATTACTTAGCCAGTATACATTTTCTACTAAAATTGTTTGACAAATGACATTTATTTGTAGTCTTGAACATTCAGAGTAAGTTTTGTTTTATTCTGTGAGAATTTTTTTTTTTTTTAAACCAGAATTCACCTCTATCTTTAACAGATATGTGTCATTTATTGATTATAATTGTGAGCTCAAACAAGAGATGCAAATCACCCGGAGACCCAACAACCCTGGAAATTAAATTCAATGAATATAAAAAGGGATAAATGTTGCTATGTCCGTCCACACTAGCGAGCCCACATACTTCTGGCTATTACACACCTGTAATCCTCACTTCCCCTCTCATACTATTTCGATAGTGTGAACAGACCCGGCAACAAGGAAAAACCCTTCCAATTGTAATACAAATGTATTTCCCAAATTTGCCTAATTAAATTTAAGTCAACTGTGGCGACACGCCCAGCGACACCTAATCCAATCGGCCAAGCCGAAAAAGTAGAGCCAAAATTAAGAGCGCAACGTCTCGGAACAGGTGTTAAAAATAGCATACAAGGAATTCACCATGTATGTTTGTAAAAATAGTTCTAGCGAAATCTATCAGGAATTTGCCTTGTACATGTACGTCAATGAACTTTTGAGGAAAACGTAAACACGAGAATATCCATATCATTACATATATATGCACTTGAATCGAGTACTTGTTATTTAAAAAGCGAAACTATTTTAACTCTTCCTCGAGTTAAAATAACATCCTATACAACAAGCAGGAAATACACGCAATGCCCCAACACATTGAACTTGTTTGTGTGTGTGTTTGATTTTATTTCAACATTTTCAAACCTCATACAAATTAATATACAAACTAGATCCGTATAATAATTAACAAAAGTAAAACAAAGCACATAATTATGCTCGTGTAATAATGTAAATCAATTAAATAGTTATACCTTTTTAAAACCCATACAGTTGACAAATCATTTTAAAATTGAAACTTAAGATGCAGGAGACCGCCATCTTAAGTTAGAACCTGAACGTGATGTCGACCTCAATATTATTCTCCCTAGCAATTAATACCCTGAAAATTCATTACACTATGCCATGGTATGGAATTACCAACATGACCTAGTTTCTATAGAATTGTATTTAATTAATGTTATCATCATAGGACAGTTAGTTGTGATCAGTGTGAAAGAATTATTTTCACTTTCTTTCTATACTATACGCCATATAAAGGGAATATATATATGCACTTGAATCGAGTACTTGTTATTTAAAAAGCGAAACTATTTTAACTCTTCCTGGAGTTAAAATAACATCCTATACAACAAGCAGGAAATACACGCAATGCCCCAACACATTGAACTTGTTTGTGTGTGTGTTTGATTTTATTTCGTCAAATTACAACAAAAATGGATCAACAATTTGCACAATTAGCACCATTCGACGCAACGTTAGTGATTTGTTTCGTTGTCAGTTTGGGGATTAGTTGCAATGTTTTCCCCTCACTTATTGCAAGCTATTTTGACAATGCAAACGACGTAAAGGATGTGGTAAACTCGGTCGCAGGTGCAGGGGTGATTCTTACCGTACTGGTAAGTGATATCATCATGATTCGATTCATTCGCGGTAAGACTGTGCACCATCAGGCTCAAGAAGTGTTTTGGCCAATGCGCTGCCGTCATTGCGCCAGAGCCGTTGGAATCCTGGCAAGCGACGAGCCAGCTGGCACCCGTATAGAACTGACTTGTCCACTTGAACAAGAGAACAGTGGCGTTGTCCAAAAGTGTACAAGTCCGTCATTCGTAATCCCGTCAACCAGTTTTTCCGTTTCTACTGAGAGTCTTGCGTCTGGACACCATGACCCGACTGATCTTGGAATCAGTTTACCGACTACAAATTCTAGAATAAGGACCTCAGTCACTGAAAGCCCAAACATACTTACAAATAAGAAACACTCATCGCCACAGACCATTACCGATAACCAGTCTCACATCGGAGATACACGTAGTAGATGTATCGCCGATGCGGATCACGCGCAAAATCGAAATGTTGAACCAGGAGGTTATAATAAAGAGACGGAATTACATGCCACGGCTCTATTTAAAAGTCCACACAAATCTCTCTTGCGAGTCTTCATAATATTAGCGATCGTGTCCTTGGCAAGGGGTATTTTTGTGATAGTTGCGGCTGTCTTGTGCATCTTACAGCCTTCTGAGGTATCCCCAAGGAAATTCTCTTTTGTTGGTAAAGCTATTCTGAATGGAACTCTTGGGAGTTACCTAGTTATTGCAATGTTCTTTGTCACCTCTTATTACGATGCTGTCTTCATCAAAAAGGGGAAATTTTGTTACCCTATAGGATACATATTTGCTGGCTGTATCTGGTTTATACTTTCCAAAATAGCATATCCTTTCAGTGCTGCCGGAATTGAACCCCCGCATCATCCGATGTACCCATGCAATTTGAACGGAACATTTGGAGAGTTCGATTTGGATTTTAAAGAAATGACTGATCCCTTTATAGTAGAGTGTGCTATAACCGGAGCTGGCATCATTTGGAAGATGTGGAGTGGCGCCTTACCAGAGGGGGTTTTGAAACTGTCATCATGTGCCAGTCCGCCATTCGGTTTTCTGTCTAGCCAAAAATCTAAACCAATTTGTAGGAGGATCTCCACTTTTTGTTCACAAAGACCTAACTATCAAAACCTATTTTTCAACAGAGATGCCAGATCTTCAACCGACATAGAATCTGTACCCCTACAGAACAATCATAGAAAACATGATTTGAAAAAGACTCTCCTGAAACTGTTCCTGGGACTCTTACTCGGAGTTTTAATCAATATCACTGCAGTTACATTTCTTAGATTGTTTAACAATCCCACTATTCTTTCAATGAACACGCAAATCTATTTGGAATGGTGTTGCGAGATTGCTTCTGGCATTCCACTTATTGGCCTGCTCCATTTCCAATCGTATTCCACGAATAAAAGGTCCTATCGCTTTCCTATAAAACGCGGCATCTCAATACTTCGTGGTCTAGGGAATAGCGATTGCATCCTGGTGCTAGGCTGTGGCGGGATATTCATTCTGAGCTTATCCCGTTTCACCGGGGCGATCACGTTCTTGGTCTTTACCACGTCATCTTTCGGCGACGATCAGGCACTAGCTTACTTCTCCATTCTGTTTGCTCTTTTTAAAATTTACTTGACGTGGAGCATGACGCTATTTTTGTTTATAGCGCAACGCCAGTTCTTTGACGATATCCAGAAAATCAAATGGACTCTGATCTGTTCTATGTACACGGGAATCTTTAGCGTATCTATCTGGGTATTAAGAAACACGAGCATACATCCTTGGGTTGAGTTAGAATTGTTTTTCGGCAAGGGAAATGGGAGGACCATTGGAACAATCCTGGACCCCTTCGTAAGTCTATTTGGTATTCATTCTGCTCTAGTGGCATTTGAAGCATTCAGAGAAGTATATGATAATTACAAAGTTGTATGTGTCACAAAAGAATCTTTCCCGACCTTACAATGAAAAGAATATACATTGTTGTTGAAAAGTACTACAAATAAAAACGAAGTAAACGCAATTTGCATGAATCAAAGGTTAAATTAGTATATTCACACATTCTTCCAGGTAAGTAGTATTTTATTTGCTGACACATTCGTATCTTTAACAAAATCTTATCAACGACTTAAATTTTGTTAAAAGCATGCGGGTAAATAACAGAACTAATGCCAATCTTGTGAACGTAACATTTATAAATTGCATATTGCGCATAATTTAAAATAACATTCAAGAGAGTATATTCCTTGTTTCCTTAGTCCTTATCTACAAAAAAATATTGTTTTTTTTTTTGTGTATTTCTACTTGGAACAGGTTAAATATCAAATTACATATTATTCTCCAAAACAAAACATCCATGAAATATAACATAAAATGAAACGTTGAGTCGACTTATCCACAAGTGCTGCATGAATCATTATTCACAATTTGCCATTTATATAAGTTTTCTAATGAGGGAATAAACCTGTGAATCATCTTGAAATTAAATTGTTTAACTTTATAATTACGAATTTGCTTTAATTTAAATGAAGCTTGAAGTTTATTTATTCCACATTTTACATTAAAAAAACAGTTCATATCCTTTTTCGATTTTTTTTTATACAAGCGTATGTTATATAAGAGTAGATATCACACAAGATAAAAACAATTAAAGATTTCAAATCAAGTATGATGTACCGAAAATAAGTATAACATTTCGAAATATGTAGATATAACAGGCAAGGTAAAACAATGTAAAATGTGGGGATCCTGAATAAAAGGCATAGCTGGTATGTGAATTTATATTTGTATGTGAAAATGAAATTACATCCTTCCAAACAAAGTCATTATCTAAATCTAAAAAAAATCCCCCAAAAATGACAGTTGGTTCTCTTCACTTCTCCTGTTTCAACAAACGATAGTTATCTTTCACTTTCATAACAACAACAAATTACTTTATCCCTTGTGTTTTATTTCTATAAGATTTGAAATATCACATACCTGTTCAAAATAATTGACAACACTTAATCTATTTAACCAACACTTTGGAAATGTTTTCTTTAATTTTGTATATTCAAAATGAAATAGGAGCTGTTGTGCGTTCATTTTTTTAATAATTAATGTAGAGTTATTCCCAATACCATTTGTAATCAAATTATGTATCTACAATAAACCGGCATCTTGCCATTCTTGATAAAACAATATTTGTTATTTAAAGGTAATAATAATAATAATATTCAGTTCTTTTATAGCGCATAACACATTACAGGATAGCATGTCCCTATGTTACTCTTTTTCCAAATAATTCCATATGGAATATTTCTTACTTTTAACATATCAAAGAGTTTTATTTCTGTCCAAGTACAAAAAAGATCTGCATAAGCTTCGGGCAAATTATTTTTAGAGCGGATTTATACTTTATATTGCAATTAGACTGTAAACAAAGTGGTAAACCCCCTATCTTATCAGACCAGTATCTGATTAGATCCATTATCTTTAAAGAAATGAGATAACCATGACAAACGAAGCGAAGATGTTTTACTAGCAATACCAATCATATTCGATCCACCATTTTAAATATCATTTAGTACATTCCGAATTGTATTTATTTCTAAATTCCGGTTTAAATCTTGTAACAACCTTTTTTTGGCCTTCATAAACTCCTATATATTTAACAGGTTAGTGCGTCCCAGAAAAAAACGAAACCGAGAATTATCGATTTTTTTATCGTAACTTTTAATCACAATCATAATTAATAAATGACACATATTCGTCAAGCTTACATCCTCCTCTTTCATTTGATGCAACTCATACGATGCTTTTTTTAGGCATGAAGAGAGGTTACCAAAAGTAAGTTAGAAACAAACAGAGTTGACAAAAGACTTAACCCCTTTTTTGTTGATGATCAGCCACGCATCAAGTCTTTAAGATATTTAAGATTTATACAGTGCGTCCCAGAAAAAACGAAACCGAGAAGTATCGATGTTCTATCATAACTTAATCACAACTATAATTAATGAATGATACATATTTGGAAAGCTTAGAGTCTCCTCTTTCGGTTGATGCTACTCAGATGATGCATATTTTACGCATGAGTGATTCAAAGCAATTTGAAGGAAGGAAACCAAAAAGACATTTGGCGGGCGGTATCTGAATTTCGAAGAAAAATTCACATTTCTAGAAAGTTGAGTTTCTGCCCTTTCATATGACACATCAATCAGGAAAAATGAGCGAGGAATGACAAAGTTCTGTTTGTTTGAAGTAGTGCTTGCATTTCATTAATTTTATTAAACGAATTCGTTTTCACTGGCTGCCTGCCGTATCAATAAACGAAATTAACAAAAGACTTAACTCCGTTTCGTTGACAATCAGCCGTAGATGAGAGTCTTCATGCATGGCTGATTGTCAACGAAACGGAGTTAAGTCTTTTGTCGAATCTGCTTTTTGCTACGGCAGGCACCCAGTGAAAACGAATTCGTTTGTTAAAATTATGAAAATGTAAGGGCTACTTTAAACAAACAGAACTTTGTTATTCCTCGCTCATTTTTCCTGATTGAGGTGTCATATGAAAGGGCAGAAACTCAACTTTCTAGAAATGTAAATTTTTCTTCGAAATTCAGATACCGCCCGCCAAATGTCTTTTTGGTTTCTTTCCTTCAAATTGCTTTGAATCACTCATGCGTAAAATATGCATCATCTGAGTAGCATCAACTGAAAGAAGAGACTCTAAGCTTTCCAAATATGTATCATTCATTAATTATGGTTGTGATTAAGTTATAATAAAACATCGATACTTCTCGGTTTCGTTTTTTCTGGGACGCACTGTATAGCGCTGGTACACAAGTATAAGCGCTTTACAAAACAAGTGAAATGAAAAGTACGGTTAAACTAAATATGTAATAAGGATCAACAAGAAACGTGAAATGAACAATGCGCTTAATTTGGACGAATTACTTAACTAACAATGTAAAACAATAACATGATAATGAAAAATGAAAATGTAAATACAATAATTAAGTATCATTAATAGACAACAATTCGAACATGTATATTTTATACCTGTACATGGTAACTTAAGGTATGAATATAGTTTTCTGTAAGATAATGGATGCCTCGTTGATGTATATGTTGAGGAAAAAGGCAATCGGTCTCTTACTTTAATTAAAAATGCCTTTGCTCCTATGTGTAAATAAAATGTAAATAGTTGATCTAAATATGAGTGCACTGGATTGTGAATCTGTAAACTCACACCTCTCTCTTTCTGTCTCTTTACACTGCAAAAACCAGGGTGTTAAATTTCTAACACCAGTATGGTATTGAATTTTTTTGACACCGGTCAGATTTAAGCATGCTTTAATAATTACTTGGTGTTAAGTAACATGGTGTTGTTTTATGCTCGGTGTTGAAAGTATCATCACGTGATTTCGTTTAAGGAGGTTGATTGGTCGAATAAGTTTTCACAAAGTGTACGCACGCTTAATGATTACTTTACACGTGTTCACAGAAGAATATATTGATCATGATTTGTTAAGCAAATTATGACAATGCACATCAAGTTTGTGATTTGTATTTTCCTTTGGCAATTATTGACCAATAGATTATTTGTCCGATCTTGTTACAATTACATTAACGTTTTAGCAATAGATATATTGATTATAAAATACTAACCAGGAAACAACATGCATATTTACTATAAATTAGTGTACCAGCCTGTATCATTTAAATGTTAATCTTGAACTTACTTCAAATGATCTATGTGATGGAGTTAATGCAATGGAGATAAGAATATACCTATTGGTGGACAGTTGTCAACATCGATAATGAATTATCAGTTTAATACTGGTTCTTCTACCCTGGTCGATAATGGTCGATAATAGGAAATATGGAATGTGGGACCATTGGATCAACAATAATATAAACACCAAAAGTGGAATTGAATTTGTTTTTATTCCAGATATTGTTGTTAATCTACACCAGTAGGAGTTGTCAAATATTAACACCAAAAGTGGAATTGAAATTATCTAATTCCAGAAAATTGTGTTAAGTAACACCAGAGGAGTTGTCCGATATAAATACCAAGAAAGAGTTAAATTGAACACCCTTGGTGTAATTTTAACACTCTGGTTTTTTCAGTGTAGGCACTCAGAATTTGTACAGTAAGAAACGTTAATTATAATTGCTTAGAGTTTATTTCAGCTCATAACAATTTGTGATATTTATCGATATTGGAGTTTTAAATGTAGGTTAACAGACAGCAAGGAATGAATTCTTAGATAAACCGGTTCTCTTTAGATTAAAATACTTTTTTGTTTGTAATTGATTAGTTAATTCCGTAGTTGCCGATAAGTAAGATTTGGAAATCCCATCGTAGAAACCTCTGTATTTAAAGTCACATGGGTGCCGACATAGTGAGCTAGCATGTTAGACTAGGGAAACGTACATGAATACCCGTTGAGCGGTGACTATGAAGGTAGATTATATAGTTGGCAATAAGAAGATAGACAATTGAGTATTTGGATTGGAGTAATTGTTAGATGGTTGCTGGCTAGCCTAGATTGAAAGCACATGAGAGGCTATTTTGTGTTTAGCCCGTAATAGAATTATACTTCTCATGTTTTCGTAGGAAAGAAAAGATACACTTTGAAGTAGAATTCAGTTGATAATGATCTAAAACTGTTTCATCAAAAACCTGTCCCAAAAATTGTTAACATAACTCTGCATATACTATCCAAACTTTAAGCTAGTATCACTTAGGCAATTGTTTTGTTGTCGGACAAAAGTGACAACAGATGTGTATATAATGTATATTTAAGCTTTTAAACTACTTGCATTGCATACATACTTGAATTGGATCATATTTGACATGACTTGCATATGAATTAGGCTCGAACGCCTTATTGTTAGTTGAAATGTATTAATAAATTTTCACTTGAACAATTTAGGCTGACAGATCCGTTCTTTAATACAGTAATGCATGTCTGGTTACACATTAGTTACAGTAGGTAAGTGCGAATGGTGATTGGTACTCTTTACATCTTCTTTAGATAGCATGATGAGAACCAAAGTCATCATCTGGCTACATTTGTAGACACTTACCCATGTCATTGTGCCTTTGGATTGCTCGCTACCTATGGGAGGAATGTGATAGAGGCTGTGAGAGAAAGTGCCCCAAGATACGAGTGCGAATAATGTGCATCTTTGACTGTGTGTACAGGACACTGAGTGTGCCCTGTCTCATGTTTGCAGTATGTCGTGCAGATCGTTAGACAGTTTGTTTGTATAAATCTGGTGCGAATATTGTTATTAAATCATGTTTACAGAGTACTGATAGAGAATAATTAAGATCTTATGGTGATGATTTAACTGAACTCGTTGAAGGAGTAAACAATATTCCTAGAGAGGAACGGTGTGGAGATGAGACAGGCTGCTCGTGGCATGGGTTGAATCGAGCGCAAATATTTACGAGAGACCAGGATTCAGGTCAAAAGTTGAATAATTACTTATGACATTGTGTTGAATTGTTGAATTAAAAAGGTGCGAATGAGCCATTTAATGTATGAATGTCTTTATAACTGGATGTTGTAATGAGCGAACATCTTAAACTTCTTAAACATAGATGATGGGAGCTTACCGTGTGATTTATTGTAAACTCGATTTTGGTGGCAGAGTGATATGTACTCCATTTTTCTCATTTCAATACACCCCTCTTCTTACCTTCATCCTATCTCTTCTTTTCCTTTTCGTTTTATTAACCACTCCCTATTTCGCCTCAATAAAATAATAATTGTTTGTTTAACACAATAAATTACTTAAATTGAATTGAAATAATTAAAAAAAAGTATTACCCATGAATAAAGAGAATTACCACAACCCCTTCCTAACAAATAAGCAAAAACAAAGCACAAAAGAAAAAACACTCTGTCTTTGCACTCCTCTTTCATGCACACAGATGGTCTAATAAACACACAACGCCCTCATTACATTCACATCCCAACCCAGTCTCAACGTGTATGAGGAGGGAAAAGTAATAGTAATTATTGAAATATTAATAAAATATTAATAACAATAATAATCGTGATAATAATAATGAAAACAACTATAAACACTGTCGCTCATATAGTTGGAATATTTTAGTTTTACCCCAATTTATGGAATTATTTAAAAAATAATTTATTCCTATCCTTATAGATCTAGATAATAGTATACATTCTCAGATTGTATTGAATAATAATTTGCCAATGTGTGTTTTGCGTGACTGCTAAAGCATGTATATGCTACTATGCTTATAAACTAGGGGACATACGCCCTAAAGTAATAAATGACAGTAATGAGGATTAATGCCCCACAAAAGAGCACTAATCCTCATTACTGTCATTTATGACTTAAGGGCGTAGGTCACCTAGTTGATAAGCATAGTAGCATACACATGCTTTAGCAGTCACGCAAAACACACATTGGCAAATTATTATTCAATACAATCTGAGAATGTATACTATTATCTAGATCTATTAGGAATAAAGTATTTTTAAAATAATTCCATAAATTGGGGTAAAAAAAAAATATTCCAACTATATGAGCGACAGTGTATACATTTTCCCCTTCAATGTTGCTATTATGCCATTATAATGTGTATGTATTAGAAAGCCTCTTTTGAATGATGATATTGATTTTGTAATCACTCGATGAGGAAGATTGTTGGTGATATCGTTTGATGGTATGATATCATCGGTTATAAGTTGGAGAAATGCAGTAGTTAATTGCTCTAATATGCATGTTTCTTGTGTCCGTGTTGAGCTCTTATGATACGTTCGTAAAATTGTATTTCTTTCGTTACACCATGCTTATTGTGTGGTTATTAAAGCATTAATGTTCCTACCACACAGAAGACCTGGGTTTTCGTGTCACATCTTTATTGTAAATTCATTTGATTTCCATGTACATTATGAAAACAAAGTATGACCGAATGAAGATGATCAATATAATGATAATAATCACAATACAAAATGGTAATGAAAGAATTAGCAATGCAGCATAGTTAAATCCATGTGACACTCTTCCCTGAAAAAATAATTGTCGATGTTGGGTCAATGTTTGGAAATTAATCGGCGACTGATCGTATATTATTTGTCGATTAATTAGCTGCTGTTATTTTTGAACGAAATATCGCAAAAATAACAAAAACAAAACTCCCTGTTACCTCAAACAACTCAATCAGTCCCGATCGGTAATTGACCGGAGTCGACGACCTGTCGTAGATCTAGTGTGAGACTTAGGCTTTACGTCATCATTAACACAAAAAACTGGCACGCTTTTCCCGTGTCATATCTGAACGAGCCTTTATATTAAATTGCTGGGTTTAATGCCATAAGAAGCAGACTTCACATCACAACCACACAATTTGAGAAAAGAATACAAAAACGCTATATACATTAACATTCATGAAAATATATAATTGTTTTATGTGTTCGTTTAATATCTATTGAGGTATTTTCTTCCAATGGTCTAAACGACAGAGCGTATATGAGATAGAGAGATAAATAGTTAGATATAGAGATAGACAGATAGAGAGAGATAAGTAAAAATAGAACACATCGCTTTTATGATATTGCGCCAGTTTTAAGAGGGACTTTAGGGTGAAATTAAAAATGTATACATATTGTATTATCAATACTTCTAGAGTAATTTCCTGCTTATCAAAATTTTGGTTTCGCTAATACTCACTAATAATGACAAGGAAATCAATCATCAATTAAAAAACAATAGTTTCATTAATCTAAATGTGAATAAATCTATGAATTATGGAATCTCTCTCTCTCTCATTTACTCCAAAACATAACATCTGTCCCATTTTTGAAGAGCTTGATTCCAAAAGGAGCTAAATCCATAATTTATCAATATTTAGTTATTTGTCTTAAAATACTGATTTTCTACATGGGGACAAAATATATAACATTCAAAAATTTCACCAGGAAGTATGAAAATATTTAGGTACAATATCATGTTTCATTCCAAAAGGAGCTAAATCCAAAACGGTTTCATTCCAAAAGGAGCTAAATCCACTTTGGGTACTTCTGAGTAAATCACCTTTTTTATTTCTCCACTTTCCCTTTAGCCATGTACCTTCATGTTCTTATTTATGTTAAAGGTGTCACCCTGGACCAATAATATATGATAAGAAAAAAAATCTACCAGTTATTTCTGATGTTCACTAATTTTTTTAGATTTTGTGGATTTAGCTCCATTTGGAATGAAACATGGATTTAGCTCCTTTTGGAATGAAACGGATTTAGCTCCTTTTGGAATGAAAACTGTGATATGTTGTTTATTTTCTTTTCAAAGTTTTTTTAGTTGTGATTTTACTATTATTTAAAAGGAAAGGTTTGCTACAAAATTTTAAAAATTTCAGTGACTTTATTGAGAAAATATGACATTTTTCCGGTACAATATCATGTTTCATTTCAAAAGGAGCTAAATCCACGATTAAAAAAAAATCTAAAAATTTAGTAAAAATCAGGAAAAACTGGTAGATTTTTTCTTATCATATATTATTGGTCCAGGGTGACACCTTTAACATAGACCAGTTATGGTCATGCAATTGCATAGTGAAAGAAACGTTGTGAAATCGATCAGAAAAGGTTGATCATCTAGCATAGATGTACTGCAAGGTTCTGAAATCATCAAAATTATAAGAAAAATTTGGCCAAGTCTTCATAAAGTTAGAAGCACTGTACACAGAAAGATGTATATGGGACTACACACACGTGCGCGATACGTGCATTTGTATCTCTCAACAGTATATAGATTTACTAATTTACCAAATATATCAATTAGTAGGCGGTTTCCCGTCAAAATTGTTATCGTCATGTAATATTCAAAACATATTCTTTCACATGATAAGAGCTTCCATTTCATTTTTTGAAATTGGGGCGTTTCCAATACTGGTCTTTACCTTTAAGTTACATGGCTAAAGGGAAAATGGAGAAACAAAAAAATTTACTCAGAAGTACCCAAAGTGGATTTAGCTCCTTTTGGAATGAAACTCTTCATTTGTTATTTTGGGTATTTTGTAAGAAGTTTATTTGTTGATTATGAATACGTAGTCATTGATTGTTGAGTAGGGCTTGACATTTTTTTTTTTTTTAATTTTATTGTTCATTCATATTTGTTGGATTTCTATTTCTTAAAGCTTTTATCGCAATCAATAATGTGAATATTGATATGTATGGATATTAGTCAATAATGGTTTTTAAGATAAATTGATTTTATAGACATATCTTTAATATAATAATATAAACATGCGTGTGGTCTAGTGGCTTAGATTATGCGAAAATGAAACCCTCTTAAAAGCACCAGGGTATTTAGCAACTACTTTGCACTTGATATTTGTTGGGATCCAGAAGGGGCTTAACCCTTACAATTTGATACCGGGTTAACGCTTTTCTGGCTGTAAACATAAAACTGAGGGTGAGGTGTTCAATGCATTAAATGTATATAGAAACGTATTACTTCATTGTACACTTTGTCTTAGATTTGCACTTGAGTTATCGTAAAAGAGGAGAAAACAATGTCCTACATTGTAAGAAGAGGTTATTTCTTTCAGTTTCATTTCATTTATCAAGTGCTTTTAAACTGTACCTGCTCCACACGATCTATTTTAGCTCATATTCAGCTGGAGGCAATAAACAAAGCCATAAACCTCGATGTTGGACAGAGCTGAATGAAACGTAAGGGTGAACACAGTTTAGTCTTCGAGCTTCTTCCCAGTTTAACCTTAGCAGTGAGCGTTATAGCGAGCTTATTACTTGATATCCATAAAATAATGCAGATGCTCCATTAAAATGGCAAGTGGACGAATACACGCAAAACTAGACAGGGATACAGACATGAGTGGTATTTTATCCCTGTGCTTGGTAGCAAGTACTGGAGTTGGTATTACCTTCGTGTCACATCTTCCTCTACACAAAGACACACCGTCCTTCCAGCGAGACGCGCTCTACATCGCCGGTAAGCTAAGTCTGGCTGTCGTTGTCTTGATCATCATTGTCCAGTTGTTCAGATTCATCAGGAATAAGGGGAAGTACCATGAAAATCAAACTGTCTTTTGGCCACTAAGATGCAGCCATTGTGCATTCATCCTCGGTTTGTCCGCAAGGGAAACTTCCTACACATCATCTGACACAAGAAGGCTCAGTTTAACCGGCTGTGCTCTTTATGAAAACCCTCTTTACCAATGTCCTCGGCGTCGTACACGGCAGACCGACATAACGTCTCTGCCACCACCCTTTCTTTCTAGCAGTCCTCCGCTGTTGGATAATCCCCTGAGCCCTGAGTTCTCTTCTGAAGAAAATCATCAAGACTCTGCTACGAATGACCTACTTGACACGAAAGTGCAGTCACCTCAAAGCTATGATCTTCCTGTATATCTTCGGAATGGCCACGTGTACTGCAAAACGAGTACATCTTTCCTGAAGATATACGGGGTGTTACTGATTTTTACGTTAATCAGCGTAACTTTGGCCTTAAACTCTACTATAGCCTGTTTTAGTACTTTCCAAGGAAGCAACGTCAGTATTAAGATTTCACTGATAAGCTCAAGTGTTCAACGCATTATTTTAATCGCCTTGATACCAGTGTCACTGCAGTTTGCTGTACACTACTACGATGCGGTCTTTGCCACAACGATCAACAACCTCTTTACCATGGTAATATTTATGTCCGGAGCTGTGTGGATTTCTATCTTTAAGATAGCGACACCGGTCAGCGAACTTTTGAAGTCACCCTACAGTAATTCAGGTGGACTGTGCGGATTGAACAGTACAAAAGAAGAGCAAAGGGCGGTCCTCATGATGACACCATTTAACGCAGAGAGTGCCATCATCGCGCTCTGCATTTTGTGGCATATGTGGGTATCCTTCGTGCGCAGAGCTTCACTTCGTCTCGCCAGTGCTCATACGTCACAGAGAGATATCTTTCAAAGTGATAGCTGTATTGCGCTCATCAAGAACTATTTGAGCAGATGCAGAGTTTACATGACTCGTAGCCAGGTTTGTCGAAACACCTTGCTACATCCTTCAATTAAAGATCTCCAGAATTGCTTGCGCAAGGCTTGGGCACTCTCAATCTCGTTGTCCATTGCATATTTCATTTTTTCTTTGTACATCGAATGTGGTGACCCTTTCAAAAAGCACAGTTTCTACAAAAAAGAAATAATGTGGAGCACAGACATCGTCTTTATTCTTCCTTTCTTTATTCTACATATGCACCAGTCATACGTTTCGCGTCATTCGCATGAGACGTTCGCACCCATATCCCCCAGGAAGGTAGAAGCCCACGACGTCCTGCTCTTGCTGTGCTCCTGTGGAATCTTCTGTCAGTGTATCATGCGTCTTGTGGCTGGCTGTGGACTCCTACTCAGCGACCCATTAGAGCCTCACCTGGGTCACCACAAAGCACTCTCCATCTACGCTATCATCTATTCACTGGCCATCATCCTCATGATCTGGCAGATGACAGCCTTCTTACTGCAAGTGCAGGGGATTCGCATGACGAATATTTGCGAAATCAAGTGGGTCTTGGTGTGTCTCATCTATATCTCCGTGGCCAATGGTACTCGTTGGCTTGTTGAGAGTATCAGCATCAACACATGGCACGTACAGTGTGCATTTTACGGCGAGGGTGCAGGGAATGCCGTTGGTACCCTGCTTGAGCCTTTCGCCACATTGTATGGACTTCATGCAGCAACGGTTGCTTACGAAGTGTATAAGTCGATTATTCAAGGAACTAGGGATCAGTACACGTCTGTGGAGCACATGGTACAATTTGGTGATCTGTAGTACTTGCATGTCCATGTACCCGAAAAACGTTAGGTAAACAAATACCAAATATTGAGGGGAAAGGTTACATGCATGTTTGCAGAGTAAGGTATTATCTTATATGAGGTAAATTCATCAAAGCAGTCAATATTTGTATGATATGTAATACATTAATAAGACTTCCATTGGTTCTATGTATAAAGACTATATGTGAAAACATAAATAGAACATGATATTGTTTGCCAAGATCCCAAAGGGCGTTAGCGTTGTGTTGTGATACATTATGAAACATCATCAAGCCCTCATCAGACGATTATGTAGCGATCCCCGTCTTTTTTGGAAACAATTTAGTCTCTACGATTACATCTTAATTTTGTTTGAAAGAAGGACAACATTTTTCCTATTTTGTCACAGTTGCGTAAATAATGTGATTCGCACCGCTCAAAAACATTTTAGCAATAAACTATCATCAATTTTGAGGAAAACAAATATGCATTGGATTAAACATGTTTAAAACAATAGTGTTTGATAAATGACATGTCACTCTCTTTCTGATAGATACTGCAAAAAAGAAAGTAGGGAAAGCAAAAATACTTCTTTTATTAAAACTACTTATGTATTTTTTCAATTTCTATCTCAGTAGTTGTAAACAAAAATATTTACAAAAACAGTAAAAAAAAAAGAAATACTAAAAAAATGATGTTATGACTGTGAAGACTTTTAAAATTATTGTCGATTTTTTTTTTGCATCGTTTGATGTCACCAAAGTCGATCCCTCAATCCCGCATTCAGTTAGTATTACTTTCTACTAACGATTCTGATGACATCTTCTCAAGCTTCAGAAATGACGCAAAAGACAATATATTTGTTTAATTAATTTTTTTAACTAATTCTAAAGAAAATTGTGTGCCTTGGGTTTCTCTTTTAATAAATGGTATCAGATTTTTCGAAATCGTACCGATTTCTTGAGACAGCGAACTAAGGTCACGTGCCGAGTATGGTCACACCACCATAATTTTGTATAAAAATATGTTAGTTAAAGGGAAATCTATTAAACCCATGTAATAAGTTCATTTGTACGAAAGCAGAAAAAAAAAGATGAACAAAATGGCGAAAGTTTAATATATCAAATCGGACCAATAATAAGTTATGAATGTTTGAAATATAAGAATCACTAAGTCTATGAAAATCTCAAATTGGCAGCTTTGTCAGTGGATTGTGATGTCGTCGCGGATAACTCTGCCGTTTATAGTCTTGTACACAAATAACATACATTTCTGTTTTCTCCTAAGCGCCTTTTCAATTGGGGCACTCCTCAAAATGTATTGTGGATATCATATTATTTAATGTTCTCTAACATGAAAAGACACTCCAGAGTCATATATTTTGAAAAATTGACAAGTTCGTTATTTTGTCTTTTGAAACAAATGTGAAACTTGCCCGGCACTTCATCATGGTCCCTACAACTTTACAATCTTGCTTTCATGTATGTCCCATTATATTTTTCTCAGTTAAATCAGTATTCTGTATTGACCACTTATCTTTATGTTATTTATTATTTATTATTGCTTGTTATTTTTATCACACAAAAAAACTTGTACTTTATTTTGAAATGTGTAACATGAGAAATATGAAATGAAATGAAATGAAATGAAGTGATATAGTGATTCAGCCCATTTGAAATGTCTAACTTTCTTATGTCTTTTCCGATTTCATTCAAAATTTCACCAGTCTACTTCTTTGATCTTACTGCTTTCCTCTAGAGTAGTTTGCTATCAAGGTTGGATTTCCCTTTGGATGAACTATACAAACAGTGTTTTATATATCTTCCAGTGATCAGTTAATCTGGATAATGTATCGTCTCTAAGACCAAACGCTCTCTACACGTTTCGTCTTGCGATCTGATTTTCGAACTTAAATGGCAATCGGTTTAGATTGAAAATGTAAACACATTTCATCTCCCTGATTTAGCTTCTAGATAATAAAAATATTAACAACCGGAACTTTAAATGCATTGAAATATTCTAGTCAGAATGGAGGCCGAATCGTCTTTAGAGCGTAGACAATCGCACTGCTGATCCGACGTCACTACGATTCTAAGCCGATTTAGGCCGCGTTCATGCTTGATTTTGACGGCCAGAATCAGGCATCTGTTACGTGTTTAGTTTAAAACACGCTTGCGTTCATGCTCACTTTTGTAGAATCACCGAAAAACGGCGATCACGAACGCCGATCGTAAACTCACAAAAAGATGCGTTTACAATTGTAAACGCGTTTAAATGGGGTCAACGCACTGACCTCTAGTGGGTCTACGTAGCATGCACAGTGAAGGTCACACAATGCCACACAAGGAGAATTGCCTGGATGAGCCAGAGAAGTAAGCATGAACAGCTACACCGTGGAACTGCGATCACGATGAGCGTTTACGATGAGCGTTTCAGATCGCTCATTCTACCTTCAAAATCAAGCATGAACGCGCCCTTAGTTTGTCCTCTTCCAATGAAGCGTGAAATCCCATAAAATTTAAGTTTGCTTTTAAAATCGTATCAGACAAACCTTGGTCTGGAACGCGTAAAAACCCTTCATTGACACACATAAACCTCCTTTGCGAATTCGGGCCTTTATGTTTGATTGCTAGTATGCAATGCTATTGCTTTGCATGACGGATCGTATAGTGTGCGGTAGTCTTAAAAAGAAGACTTCTTACCAGCTCATTGTCCCTTGTAAATTTACACTATGTCCTTATAATGGTTGCATTGGTATTCCAAGCCGCGTATCTAGAAGTTTTAAACCGAGGGGAGGGGTAGGGGGGTCAACACAGATTAATGTTGGGATGATATATGTTCATAGAATCCAGCGTCCCGACACCCTAAATATGTATATTAATGTGCTTGGGAAAATAACAAGAAATGGAAGGGGGAAAACCGCTCAGTCCTGCTCTTAATATCACTAAAAATACATGATATCAATTATTGTATCATGAATGTAATATGATATCATAGTCAAACCAGAATTTCATGTAAATGAACACTATGTCTGAATTAGATAACGAAATTAAATGTAGTGCTTTTACTCTCGTTGTTATTGTTATTGACTATTGTGTTATGAGTTCGCCTTTAACTGTTCATGAAAAATAGCGGTAAATTCTCAGGTGAGTGGGTGTGTGAGTGTTTTCTTATTGTATGAATATGAGATAAAGAGGGGGTGTGCAGTGGAAAGCTGTAATTAAGCTGTGCTATGTGTTTGCACGTGTAGGTGCATGGACATGAGTGGGTGTGCGTTCTCATGCGTTTGATGGCATTAATGCGATTTTTTGTAACAAAACATTACAAGTATTATCATCATTGTCAGGTTTGGGGGGAGGGGTGGCAGCTGAAGTAAGGCCTATTGTAGAAAAATAAATGTGGATGATTCTCTTCAAACATATCAACAGCACAATATCTGTATATACATGAAGAACAGGTCTCATCGTTTCCTTACACTTCGCCTATAACTTTGCTCAGAGTCTCCCCCTTCCTCGACCCCCCTAAAGACTTTCAATTAGATAAAAACGTGATCATATTGACGAGTGTCGATAGCATTTTTTTCTTCCAAATTTAAACGAATTATTTGGTGTCTATGCCCCGTATCTTCCTCTTTCAATTTTGAATATTTTTGTTAAGCTGTCCCAAATGTTCACCTATTAATAAACAAATTGTTTATATCCGACAACCGACAACTTACATTGCAATATATAGCTGTACTCAGGCGCGTACGCAGGGGGGGGGGGGGGGGGGGGTTGTTTATGTGTATGTTTTTTTTTTTTGGGGGGGGGGGAAACACCCCTCCCCCCCCCCTTTGAGATTTTTTTATATTGTTATAATAATAATAATAATAATAATAATAATAATAATAATAATGCCAATAGCTGACCGAAGAAAAGGTGCCCTTACCCCCCCCCCCCCCCCCAACGGGACAAAATGTCAAATTTTCAAATTTCGAGACCAAAAAAAACCCCAAAAAACAAGTGTCCTCTTGAATCGCCTATATCTTTTCTTTTCATCGGCTATTTAATCGCCTTTTTCACCTCTGTTGCTTTCATACTGGCCATTTCATCGGATGCGTCCGGATGCATCCGATGAAAATCAGTGCAGTTAGAAAAGGGTATTATTTATCTCTTTTTATTTTGATACTCGATTTTATGAGAAAATACACAGTTTATAAAAAGTAAAATATTTGAATGCAAATTTCTGTTGCATCAAATTGAATTTAAATAGTTTATCAGTCTAAATTGACTGTTATAATATACGTCGGACATTATACTGTAGCGCAAAGATATAAACATGATAAAATGAAACTAAAGAAGAATCCAGAACGGGGGGGGGGGGTGAAAGGAGAGCCAAATTAACATACTAATAAACACAGTACAGATTATATGACGATGCGCCCAACTTTCTCTCTCTCTCTCTTTCTCTCTCTTTCTCTCTGTCTTGTATGTCTCTCTCTCTCTCTCTCTTTCTCTCACTCTCTAAAAACCGTTCGTTATACTTCATCTCTCTCATACTGTTTTCTGTTTCCGAAAGCACGTTTCGACATATAAATTAGAATTGTTAATCATAACGCATAGCCAGATTTTACCCTGTCTAAAATATTGATGCAAAGATATTACACTCATGGAAAGATAAAGGAATAAACGAGAGGATGTGATTAAATAAAATGTCACAGACAAAAACATGATAGGGGAAATTTGTGCTTCTCTTTCTCTTGATCGCTCGCTCTCTCGACGCAAGCTTCCGTCTTTGTCTCTCGTACTGCTTTCTGGTCCGCTTTTTGTTTTTATACCGAAATTGTATTATAAATCGGACATCAGTCATGGAGAGGGAGACAAGGAAAAGTACGCAACAAATAAATTTAAACAAGATAGGATTCTAGAGCGGAAGATGATGTAGGGGAAACGAAATAGTTTGTAAGTATTGCTTGGAGAGCAAAATAATTAGTCTGTTTGATTTACTAATGTAAAGCGCTTTGAGCATGTTTTATGTTAAGGCGCTATATAAATATCAATGAATATGTATGAATATTTTGGCATATTTTGACATGTATAGTTTGTAAGTATGTATTGACAAAGTACATACACATAAAAATGATACAGAAACATCTGCAAGTATTTGGGACCTACAGTGAACATGCGAAAAGAGCTATGTCTTTGTCTTTCGCCCATGTCCCCACAGCTAAGTTACGTATTAGAGGAACAAAGAACGTTGCCGAATGTAAAGGTCGTTGTCATGGTTATAAACTCCAACAATAGAAGAGTGGAAGAAAGGTAAGGGTATAATTGAATGACAATGGAATGACTTACAGCATTGACGATCCTATTACATGTATAACCCTGGTTGTTTTTATGGGGGGAGTGGGGTCTTGTTTTTTGCAGTTGTCGTTGCTGTTTTTAAGCATATACGTAGAACCAGCTTTTACCCTATCTGAAATAATCGTTAACAAATATAACAATCATTCAAGATAGAGGAATGAACAAGATTATATGATAAGCTAACATGTCACAGACAATCGGATTATGAGAAATGATTGTTTCCCTCTCTTTTTCTCTCTCTTTATGTCTCTCTCTCTCTCTCTCTCTCTCTCTTCCCCTCTCTCCCTAAATCTGTCTGTCTCTGTGTCTATCCGCCAATGTTGTTCTGCCATTTGCTTGTATGCCGGCACCATTCTTTCTTTGAGATAAATTATTATAACATAATGATGATGATGTACACATATATACCTCACATTTATTATAGGGAACGACATAGAAAAGGAGCAGCTGGTAATGTCGAAACGAGAAGAATACTACTGTACAATAATTATACAAAGTAAACCTTTTGAATGTAAATAATTATCTGTTGCATCAAATTAATATTTAAAAAAAATGTTTATTATGCTATACTGACGGTACTATTATACGTCGGTCATTATACTTCAGCGAAAAGATATTTATTATAAAAAAGACAAACTAAAGGAAAACAAAGCGGAGCTGGAGGGGGGGGGGGTGATTGGAGAGACAAATATCATAACAATAAATACAGTACAGACTACGTCGAACTTTCTCTCTCTCTCCCTCTCTTTGTATGTCTGTCTCTCTGTCTATCTGTCAATTTTCGTTTTCATCTTTCATATTGATCTTTATTCCTCCATTTGCTTGTACCCCGGCAGCATTCCTTCCTTGAGATTGATTATTATAACATAATCCTGATGATGTACACATTATACCTCACATTTATTATAGGGAACGAAATAGAAAAGGAGCAGCTGGTAAAGTCAAAATGAGAAGAATATGACTGTACAATAATTATACAAAATAAAACTTTTGAATGTAAATCTCTGTTGCACCAAACTGCTTTAAAAATGTTTAATATGCTATGTTGACGGTACTATTATACGTCTGGCATTATACTTTAGCCAAAAGATATAACCAAACTAAAAGAGAACAGAAATCATCTGATCTAGGGGGAGGGGGGGGGGGAGGGGGTGGTGAGACGGATATCATAACAATAAATACAGCACAGAATACGTCCAACTTTATATCTCCCCCCCCCCCCTCTACCTCGATTTGTTTCTGTCTCCCCCCCCCCCCCTCTCCCTCCCTCCCTCTCTCTCTATGCCTGTCTCTCTGTCTATCAGTCAATGTCGTTTTCTATCTTTATCTTTCATATTGTTATCTATTCCTCCATTTGCTTGTACCCCGGCAGCATCCCTTCCTTGAGATTAATTATTATAACATACCCCTGATGATGTACACATTATACCTTATATTTAATATAGGGAACGAAATAGAAAACGAGCGGAGGATAATGTAAAAATGAGAAGAATATTATTGTACAACATTTATACACAATAAAACTTTTAAAGGTAAATCTCTGTTGCATCAAACTGATATAAACAATGTTTTATTATGCTATATTGACGGTACTATTATACGTTGGACATTATACTTTAGCCAAAAGATATAAACAAACAAAAAAGATTAAACAAAATTAATAAATAAAATAACATAAAAGACCCTAATGGCAAATCATGCATTTAATTGCATTTTTTTTAAAACTGTAAACGTGTTTTGGAATTTCTTCCCCCTAACATTCCTAACTTGAATAAACATAATTCGAATACGAATGACAGGTTTTAAATTGAATGATACAAATGACGCCTCGACAAGTGACGATTAATTTGAATGCTAGATGAGCAGTTTCTAAATTAAATGACAGATCTATGAAACCCTTCGACCAAAATCCTACACTGTAAAAACGCTGCTTAAAAAAGTGATGTTCACTTACAGTTGTACACTATCTTAGACAACAGTTGAACAAATTGTAAACAATGTTGCTCGAAACGAAAGTAATTTTGTTAAACATTCGCTGTTTAAAATTTAATGACTGCTATATTTACTACACGAGAGCTTTTAGACAGCGTTGTTTACATATGACGTCATGTTTTTACGTGCCAGTAAAGTGCGCGTTGGCTAAAAGCTTTATTTCACATCATGGCCGACCAAGCTGTAGAGGTGTCGTGGATGAGCGGAAACGTCGCCGGACTGTCGATCACAAGGTCCGCGGTTCGAGTCCACCGCGGCACTAATGTCCTTTGGCAAGATATTGATCTACACTCGCCACTCTCCACCCAGGTGTTAAATGAGTACCGGTAGGAAGAAATTCCTTAAAATGCTGTGAGCATCGAATCGGCAGCATAGCCAGGTAATTTTGGAGCGCCTTGAGGACCTTGCAAGGTCGATACGTGCGCTATATAAGAATCCAATATTATTATTATTTAACAACAGCTCCTTTTTTTTAAACAACCCAGTTGTTGTAAACAACCCCCACTGAACAACAGCTCCTTTTTAAACAACTTTCTTTAAACAACCCGGTTGGTGTAAACAACCCCCACTGAACAACAGCTCCTTTTTAAACAACCGTCTTTAAACAACACCGGTTGTTTAAATTGTGATTTTAAACAAGTTGTTCAAAGTGTTGATCAACTAAGTGTTTAAATTTAAACAACTCGAGTTGCTTAACATTTTAAACAACTCTTAGATCAGGTCACCCGTTAATCCAAAGTTGTTTAAACTTTTAAACAACATGTTCACTCAAATTTTAACCGTGTAATTTAAATACCAAAACGGGAAAATTGAATGATAATTGGTATAGCATTAAAGCCGATCTGCGCTAACTTAAATGCAAAGTAAATTGAATTCGAATGACAAACTCGCGAATTTCGCCGGGAAATCCTATATCACTTTTTACCAAGTGGCAAAGGCTCTGTGAAGATTTAAACTTTATATTCGTTTGAACATGTTATATCGTGTGCATTATTCCTCCTCGCATTAACACTCTACCCGTCTGTCCTTTAGGCCTAAAATAAAAACTTGTTGCATTGCCCTTTAGGTGCCAAAACATGGGTCGGTCGGTCGGAAAAGATTTTTTTTTTTTTTACTTTTTTTTTTGTCGTCCTCTTTGGGCCGATATTTTTCAGTTTTAAATGTTTTTTTGTTTTTTCCCGCCCTCGTTTGGCTGATATTTCTCAGTTTGTATTGCGTTAATACATGTGTTTCGAGTCATCATTTCATTCATATCCTTTTCACCTCATAATAATCCATGGTTTGCAATGTTGTGTTGAGACAACACTCTGTGCTTTCCTACTGACGAAGTTGGGTTTTAACTACCTGTTAAACTTGCTAGCAATGTGAAGATTGTTTGAAATAATTTGATTTTATGCATTTATATTAAAGTCAAACAAAATACATATTTTGTTATTCATTAATACAAAAAATTCTAAAAAACGGTTGAAAAAAAAAAAAATTAAAATGCCGACCGTAGATTTTCAGAATGTTGGGTCGGTCGCAAAGGGCAATGCAACAAGTTTTTACTTTAGGCCTTACATATAGACAGTTATCATTTTTAATTTTTTCCTCCCAACCTCCCTCCTCTCGAAGGTGCCAATGACCCTAGGACTTTGAACCCAATGTTGTACTTTTTTTTTTTTAAAGCTTTTTTGCCTTTATTCAGATCTTCATAATTATACAAAATGATGAATAGTAGCACAACTGTTCTTACAGTATAAACATACATGTAGTACATTGTCTCATATATTATAAACACAGACATATTAAAAAAAATATTTTCCATATTGCTCCGATTGTCTCATTTTCGCTCGCGTGAACATTGCCAGCACAAACCACTGACCTCTGCCTCCTAAACGGAACATCGCCCATTCCATTCACTATACGTTACGTACTATAAAGGCTGTATTGTCTGACCGTTCATGAATATTCATGTTTTTGCTACACTCGGCAAAATGTTTGCTTTTACTAAATGGAAAAATTACGGTGGGGGGTTGGATGAAATGGACATAATGAAATAGGCAGAAGTGATCCATGATAATTCATCCTTTTTATGTTTCGTGTGCTCGACCTATAATCTTCAAATCGCTTGGTAAACTGAGTCCAAAGTTAGACTTGTTTCACATGTGTATTATAGGCAATGACGAGCTTGCAACCTATTTTGAAAAATTACGGTGGGTGACCTTTCAAAAGTCAATGAGACATGAGGGCTCCAATGAAAGAGCTATTGATAACGTACGTCGGGGTGGATGTGCTTTTCGTTTAAACAAAAAATGAATTTTTAACGATTTTTTTAAAAAACGTCCATAGGCTAACATGTTAGGCTGCCGACTCAGATCATGCTCTGACGATAGGGGGCGTTGTGAAATGAGACTAACCGGAGCCATATGTATAAGTATCCAAACTAATATAGTACACATTCAAACAAGTGTACAGAATGTGCCCCAATTCCCTTAAAAAAAGGAAAAGGTGACGGTAATACTTGAATACAACATTATAAAAAGGAACAATTTTTACAACATAATATGCAAATTAATTAGTTCAATATAAATTAAGCAATCTGAACAAAGATTTTCTTTTATAAACAAAAAGTATAAGGTGAAGGTGCTGCTTCATAGCCATTGATGACAAAATTTGTTATATTTACATATACTAATACGGTGCATTTTTCATGATAACTATATAAGGGTCTTGTATCAGTGGAGGTCTGTAACTATACCGTTATTTAAAAATATATAAATATGAAATATAAAAAAACAAGCAAACACGATAGCAGATAAATGTCCGGATCGATGAGAAAGTGAGTGAGTGAACAGGAAACAGGAATTACAATATATATACAATCAGTTCCCCTGCCTTAAGGGGTAAATTTTTCCCATTTTTGATAATGTATTGGCAGTTTGTCCTTTAATTTTGCTTTTTCATGTTCAACTTTTTTTGAGTTCTCTACAGCCTTACATATTTCTTTACTAGTTGGGAACTTTCCATTTTTACGATTACTGTAAATCATATATTTGACCATAATCAATACATGATTTAACAATATATTATCTTTCATATTTGTTCTGAAACCAAGCAACACATCAATCCATTGCATATTAAGAAACTGAAACATCTTTAAACTGTTTCCCATCTCATTCCATATTCTGGTCCCTTTAGAACATTCAAAGAAGATATGACGATAGGTTTCTACTTCTTTTCTACAAAAGGAACATAAATTTGACTGTGTTAAACCAAAAAGATACAATTTATCATTACAAAATATGATGTTATGTAAAAGTTTATACTGAAATTCCCTTAACTTCCCATCTAGAGTGGAAAATCTGGGGATTGAGAAACATGTTGTAGTTTCCGACTTATCTAGATTTAAAGCTATTACCTCTGGATGTTTAAAAGCAAATGCATCTTGTATTATAGCAATACAAATGTTATAGAGCATTTTGGAAGAGACAGACTCAAAAGAATATACTGTTTTGTTAATGATAAAGTTAATGTTGGAAAGATCAACAGTGTCATTTAGAGTATCATCTCTCCCTCTGCAAATTCTCTTAATCTTCCAGGCAGCTGGCAATTTGGTGTATAGATCATTAAGCAAAAACAGATCGTCTACATTAAGACCTTTCCTTATGAAATAGTCCCCTGATCTCATATCACCTTCTGCGTCCGCCAAATGTTTAACTTGAAAAATGTTCGCATGAAATAATTTTGCATTAAAAGGAATTATCCTACCTTCAATAAAAGTATTGTTAAAGATAATTTGATTTTCATTATGTGTTTCTTTTACAATATATTCCATCTCCTTTAGATAATTCCAGATGTTCAAAAAATCCAAGTATAGATTGGGTGCCTTAATATTGATTGTTTTGGGATTATAATTGCAAAAAAATATTAACTTTCCTCCTACCGTTCTGAATATATATTCGAAAAATTATTTCCATTTCATGTCATTATTGCCACCAAGCAGTTTCTTAATCCACACCACACGCTGTGCATAGATCATGTACTTGAAATTCAACATTTTCAAACCCCCTTTATCATAATTCAAATATAAAATATTCCTTTTTATCTTATCATGTCCATTCCATATAAAATTGAAACATATCTTTTCAACTTCTTTGAAAACACTTGGTGGTACCGACATTATAGAAGACACATATAGTAATTTAGAGATTGCAAAAACTTTAACCAATTGAATTTTCCCAAAAAGTGTTAAATCCCGTTGCTTCCACCACCCTAACAATCTTTTTATTTTGCTCAGTATTTCCTTATAATTCATTTCTTCTTTAACATTAATATCCAAAGAGAAGTATATTCCAAGAACTTTTACCAGATAAACCATCTTACCCAATGTTATACCGGTCAAATTTTCATTACTGTGACTAGAAGAACCAAGCTTCATAATTTGTGTTTTGTCCCTATTAATTTTTAATCCAGATACGTGAGAGAAGGAATCTAATATTTTTTCTAAGATTTTCATATCTTCTGTGTCTTTCAAAAAAATTGAACAGTCGTCCGCATACATTACTATCTTCGTCTGTATATTGCCTATCAAAATACCTTTTAATTTTTGATCATTGCGAATAACCACTGCTAATGTTTCTATGATTAACAAGAATAAATATGGACTTAAGGGATCTCCTTGTCTTACTCCCCTGCCTATTTCAAAATAGCCTGTGGAAAAGCCCCCATTCATGACACAACTAACTACATTTTTATACAATACTTCTATCCATCTACAAAAATATGGGCCGAAACCATATTTTTTCAGTAAGAAATTCATATATGAGTGTGAGACAGTGTCAAAAGCTTTCTCGAAATCTACTGTTACTAGAAAACCCTGTACCTAGTATACCTGTGTGTAAAATATGACATCGTCAATAATTCTCACCGCTTCTCCTATATTCCTACCAGGCAAAAAACCAACTTGATCTACATGTATCACCTCTTCCAATACATTCTTTATTTTTTCCGCCAACACTTTAGACAAAAGTTTATAATCCACATTAAGGAGGGTAATTGGTCTGTAATTGCGAATATATAAAGGGTTTTTACCTTCTTTTTTTATTACCGTTATTACACCCTGTTTCTGTGTGGTGGACAATTCACCCTTCTCAAAGGAGGCATTGAAGGAGTCCAAAACAAGGTTCCCTATATCAGGCCAAAAAATGCGATAACATTCCACTGACAAACCGTCATTCCCAGGCGATTTGTTTAAAGACATTTTATTTAACATTGAAGTACATTCCCAAATGTAATTTTCTCATCACACGACTTCTTACTAGCTGTCTACCGGAATCTGTCAAGCGCCATCTACGGTGTGGTGTTGGTGACCTCTACGAGGAAGGTCAATATGAAAAGGTGGGATGCAAACTCTGTATCATTGTCAATATCGTTTGTCAGGCAAAAACATAGGCGTATAATGTATAAATAATATGTTAAATGTCTGTTGCTTTTCGAAGTAAAAAACATTTGGATCTAAACAAAAAATTGATGAGTAAAATGAACACTAAATTTAAAAAAAAGAAGCTTCTTTAATAAAAAGAAATAACTAAAAGCATAGGTTTTATTTTCGTTATTGTATTATTCGTCAGGGATTCTTTTGTTGTTGAAGTGCTGTTTCTCCCACACTTCTATATTATGACCAGGACTCATCTTTAAATGTATGATAATGATTTCGATAACTTATTTTGTTAGTTTTAGAAATGTCATGAGCATCAACGCTGTTATTTCTTCGCGCCCTGCAGTTACCGGCAAACTATTTACATCTGGGTAAAGAGTAGCAAATGGAAATGATGGTCTTGTCAAAGGACATTATTGCTAATCCGGGCTGGCATTCGAACCGTCGACCCTTCGATTAATAGTCTAGTCAATAAACCATAATTCCACAACACTTCAACAATTGTCTGTTTCGAGCCAGAAGGGTGTTTACCCATTTAAGTTCACACACGGAGTTATTGATATTCTGGCTCTAAACAAACGGTTATTTGTTTATTTTACCAATATTATTGCATAGGTTGCTGGTGAAGAAATGCAAGTAGCGAACTCGATTCCGGACTATGTCCGGCAGTTTTCTCCACCTTGTGTTGGTAACACTACAAAAAACCAAGAAGAGGTCGGTTTGGAATCAACAAATATCTAAATCCCGTCTGTAGTAATTTGGCCAAGGGGATTAGACCAACCTGCAAGGTCACTGACAGGTGGTTACAGGCGCGTACGCAGGATTTTTTCAAGGGGGGGGGGGGGGGTTTAACATTTATAAATCGGGCCGAAAATTTCGCAACGACTCAGCCAGCCGCTGAATAAGCGTGAAGGGGGGGGGGGTGGGGGTGACAGGACACTTTTTTTTTTTTGGGGGGGGGGGGTCTCGAAATTTGGAAATTTGACATTTTGCTCCGTTGGGGGAAAAAATCAAAGAGGGGTGTTATGGGGGGGTTTACACACATAAAATACCAAAGGGGGGTTAACCCCTCCCCCTCCCCCTGTGTACGTGCCTGGGTGGTTATATCATCAAATCAGCTCTCAATTAACATAAAAAAGGGGATCACGGGGGCACTGATTAGCCATTGTTTGCTTTATAGAGGGCTCAAATAGCTATGAGTAATACAGTGGGGCTTTAATATTGACACTTAATTGTTGCTTTTAATATGGACATTAGCCCGCGAAATAAGTTGTTGGTTCATTAGAAGAAGGAAACATCAGCGAAAAACATTCCCTCTAAAAACAAACAACAAAAATACACACCAAATAGGTGTCATCTGTAATTAATTTTTATAATAATTATTCTATGATTAATCATTTACATCATTACCTAGTGCTGTATATTTAGAGGCAGAACATTAACTCGGTTTCGTCCATAGAAAAACTGCTCTGAGGGGGACGAAAAGAAATGAGAGAGGCAGCAAAAAAAATACTTCAAACTGTCATCTTTGTGTTTCTTTATTTATTGTTTCTTCCATTTGAACCTTGATTGACGTGTAATAAACATCAATATAAACTGTTTGTTTTTTGGGTTTCGATGCACTACGGCATTGTTAAAACAACTTAGCATATGTGGTCAATTCCTAAAAATACACTTTTCATAGCCTATTAATGTCATGCATTTGACAGTTGTTGGTTTCCATTTAATGATATGTTTCGATTGCCATTAAGGAGTTCCGTTTCTGTATCTGAAACTTGAGAGAAGAGTTTGGCAAACATCATCATGCAAAGAGGAACTAATAGGAGAAGATGGTCATTTAATTGTACTTTTAATATGGAGCCTATCTTTCGGAATGAGTTGTTAGTTTATTAGAAGACACTTTTCTTCTTTTTTTTGGTCTCGAAATTTGAAATTTTGAAATTTTTCTTCGTGGGGGGGGGGTCATTTTTTTTAGGTCAGCCATGGGCATAATTTTGTTGTTGTAATTAAAAAATAAAAAAAACAAACAAACAAGCAAAGGGGGGGGGGTTAGGGGAGTTTTAGGGGGGTTTACACACATACAAATACCAAAGGGGGCGGTTCAACCCCCAAACCCCCCACCCCCGCCCCCTGCGTACGCGCCTGATGACAAGTAACAGCTGGAAATTGTGTACACACTTTTGTACCACATGTTTGTGTAGTCCCATACGTACTTTCTTTAGGGGTCAACGTTCAACAAGGCTAAATGCTCTTTTTTGTTGACCCCTCATTCGATATAAATTTGCTTTCTTAACTAATTTCCTGGTTACTTTTACTTTATTCATATTATCTGTAATGTTATCCTTCTGCATGTATTTATGTATTTCAAATTTGTTATAAATAATGAAATAAATACCATACCATGCCATACCATACTATATCATCAACACATTTCTGTGTACAGTGCATCTGACTTTTAGGATTCTCAAACTCGACAATGTATGCTTAATATCTGGTACATGATCGACTGTTTCCAATCGCCTTCACACAGTTTCTTTCACAATGCAATAGCATGACTATAACTCATCGTTATCCTTTAATATATACAAATCAACAACAACAAATATTTCCCTAAGCAAGTTAAAGTAATGTACGGTGTGTCTTTAATAAACTTACAATTCAAGGTTCTATGAGTAACACGATCGCAAAGACTTTTGAGATATCAACAGATTAACAGAAGAGCAATTTACTACAAACCATGCCTATACAAACCATTTCGGATTATTTGACAGTGTCGTAATCCTCATGTGACATATCAAAGAAACATTTTTTTAAATCATTATTGTTTGAAACAAATGCATTTTCTATTCTGGTGAAGCACAAGGCCCTATATGACCCCCCCCCCCCCCCCCTCGAAATTCAACGTGTTGATTACCGTTGTACAGAATGATTCTTTCATTCTCTGGAATAAAATCATCAGGTATACTACAAGTTATTTCATCTTGTTCATCCGTTATCGCAAAGAGGTTTGCGTGTCATTATTTATAGGCGATCGAAACTAACTTCAAAAATAACAATTCCTTTCAATTGCTTTTGTGCAAGCAGCGGGATTAGAAGGGGAAAATGAAATCATTTGTTATATTTTCCACATTGAATTCCATATCTTAAAATGATGATAAAAAACTGTTCTAGCTAAATCACTTATTTGTTGTCATATAGGGTCATATATTTTATTAAACAGGTTGATAATTTATTATTTGACGAGCATGTTTTTTGCCGCTACTACCATGACTTGTGTGGACATAGATATACATCCCTTATAGGCCAAAAGCATTAATAACATGGAAATTGTTTATAACCAGCTGACTTTTTTCTGGATAGGTCCAAGAATATGTCTAGAATAACATACTAAATCCCCCTGAGCGTTTTTCGCAATCCAAGATGGCGTCCAAAATCGCCGCCAATTCCTGAATTTGTTATGCCTTTGCAACTAGATAACCCAAATACATTTTTTGAATGTCTAAATATTGTTTTCAGCACAAGGAATTCATTACAATACTTATTAATACATTTTTTTAACGCACAAGTAGCAGTAAAACTATTTGGGCCATTCCCGAAATCCGAAATGGCGCCCAAAATGGCCACCATTTCTAATTTTCTCTCATTAATAAAGTAGATACATTGTGAGTATAATCAAATGTCTATGCTAGAAAAGCACCATTGAATACATATCAGTACAACAAAAAAAATGTATGCATAAAGTACACACACATACGCACGCACGCACACACCACACACACACAAACACACACACACACAATCACACACACACACACACACAAACATCTATCGCTGCTTCCATCATCCTCAACGATACCATGACTGATAGTGTACAACCGTGAAGAGTACTCAACATTAGATGGAATTGAAAATGGGGACACATTAGTATCAAGGTCGCTAAAGCTTTTCAAACGTAATGACTGTGAGAAAGATGCGATGTGAATGTTTCTTTGCTGCAGCACTAGTTGGATGTACACTTTCTTGCTGAAAGGATGAACTAAAAATGAACTAAAAATATTATTGGATCAATAAAAACTTATCAATTTTATTTTGTTTAAAAAAACTCAGAGAACTGCGACTGATTGCCGGGTTCTATGCAGTGTTACGGTAGTCATCAAGAGATCCATTACTGCTGGTCCCATAAAGCTTACAAATTAAGGCTTCCCCACTTATTTTACTTCTTCCTTAAAATCTTAGCATCGATGATGATAATGTTAAAATCATTTCTTACCTGCAAACACGGGGATAACACCTCCAAACCCACATACGTTTAACCAACAGTGGTTATAACTGTAACCAACAACCCACCAAAGTTAAACCAACATCGTGTGAATCAAAACAGGATAACGTTTTAATGAACAAATGGTAAAAAGTTTAATCAACACCATTTTAACCAACATTGAGCACATTTTTTAAACCAATAAACGATTAAAAATTGTATTCAACCACTGTTTAAATTATAATCAAAGTTTGTCCAACAGTTGAGTGATTCATATAGTAATCCATGGTTGATTAACATTTTAACTTGTTCTAATAGTGTAATACCCCATCCCCTGTTCTGCTGCTCATTGTAAGCGAAATGCAGACATTATAAATTCAAATTTATATTCCAAAATCCTGCTACTGAAATACAATAGATTACATATTTTCTATCCACATTCTTTTAATTTATTTGAATTTATTGTTTACACGATGATACTGAACGAATTGTTTATGAGTGTTTCGGTTTCGCTAGACAACCTCAGTCTATTAGGGATATCAGATATCAGGGTTTTATTTATCATCCAGTCACAAGTAATGTTTGTATAAATTACATATTTCCTTTTAAATTACCAAGCATACGCAAGAGCTTTTTTAAAACTTAAGATCAGTTTTAACTCCGTGATTTAGCCTAGCTCAAGCAATCAGTTTCGAAGATTGGGTTGAACAAAAGCTCCAAGGTACTTTTTTCCAGACAGTTATTGTGAGTACTTTTTCGAAGAGAAACTGACAAAAACTTACTCCGAGTATTGAACTCCGCAAGAAATTAAAGAAATGGAGTGTTCATCAAAGCAGACATACACCGGGGTAAAACGGTCTCTCTTCCACAGCTCCTTGTTGCTGTGCTTTATGCTCAGTTTGGGAATATGCGCCGCTGTCCTCCCAATCATACCGTTTAAAGAAAACGACACAGATTCACCACGTGAGGGGTTTAACCTACGTCATCACTCGGTCCTGCCTAACAGTCGCCCTGATATTCTTTGAAATATTTGTGTGGTATGTTGTTCGGAAGAGAGACAGAATCAGGAAGTCTTTTGGCCATTGAGATGCCGTCACTGTGTACATGCCGTAGGCCTTCTACCGCACCTTACGGATAACGATGAAGATGGTGAGGCCAAACAAAAAAATATATTTTCACCTCTGTCGTCTTCTGCTAATACGAGGGAGGATCCTTTCAGTGAAGTACATCAACTCTACCACAAACCACACATGTCTCTGCTGAACACCTTCTACATTTTTGGCACGATTGCCGGGATCAACCTTCCCATACCACTCATTGCTAACATCATGTGCCTCATCACTTTGGACAATTCCGTAGTTGATATTGTTGTTCTTGTAGGACAAGTGCTGCTAGATTTCACATTTGCCACGTTAATATTATCTGGGATGTTATTCTTCAGGAACTACTATAATGCAGCATTCGTCGACAATAAAAAGTTTACTTTTCCCTTAGCAATAATTTTTGCCGGTTGCTTCTGGATCGCCGCGGTCAAGATAGTATACCCCTTGGGTGATTTGACGTCTTTAAAATACGGGCATGTGGACTATCCTTGTTTCCTTCCTGGAAACTTCGGACTCTTTACAAAACGACATGAGATAACTTTGACTCCTTTCTACGCTGAAAATGCCATTATTGCTGCGGCAATGATGTGGCAGATGTGGTACTCTAAACTTCCAGAAGCTCTTCTGAAGAAGGCCCAAAACGCCTTACAGTTTGAGAGTCTCGGTCCAACCTACGTTGGACCATTTTGGGGAACGATCCGTGGTTGGCTGAAGAATATTTGCCACTGTAGGAAGTTGAAGTTCCTTTTGTTAGGATCATCTAAAGAAGAAAGACAAAGCCTCGTGCCAAAATCAAGAGAGCGAAAAGATGGCGAGTTTCGAGAACCCCCATTAAACATCACTTTAACAGTGGCCTTCTTTGTTTTGCCAAGAATCACTTATTATTCCTTACGCCAACTTTTTGTATTATTCCAGCTTGGGATTTAATCCCAAGCTGGAATAATAAAAAAAAGTTGAAAATAAAAATACAAGAATCACTTCCTTCAACCGAAATTACTCTAACATATCTAAGATGATTTTTGCATATTGCATTTTATCTGCCCTTGCTGGTTTTGTACCACTTTCGTATATTCCTGACAGACAGTGCCAAGACTTTTCGTCCGAGACACACAGTATCTCTTGTTTCGGGTTTAATAGGAGAACACGACCGCGTTATCCTGATAAGCTGTGTTGGTATTTTCATATTCGCTTTGTCAGTGCAATAGGGATCCTTGCAGAAATCCCCTGGCTTCGTGAGAACATAGTTCTCGCTTGCTACACTGGTATATTCGCAATCTTCCAGACCTACTCAGCCTGGGTCATGACATCCTTCTTAGTCGTCGTTCGGCGGCAGAAGATTGTTGGTAAGGATAAAGCGAGATGGACGCTTATTTGCCTGATTTACACCGGTATCCTGAACGCGACCCAGTGGGCGATTGATAGTTTGGAAATAGCTTCGTGGGTAGAGCTGACAACATTTTACGGACATACCCAGGGCAAGATCATTGGTGTTCTTCTGGAGCCCCTAACCTCGCTGTATGGCATTCATTAATTCAGCCATGATTGCATATGAAGCCTATATTCCGTTCGCAATGAATTACAATCAAGACACAATGTGCCTACCGAAAAGGAACCCTCTGTTTGATTAAAAAAATTCGGTATTATCAACTTTGGTCAAATGCTGTATCTAACTATCTTTTTCGTAACAGTGGAGTTTTACACAAGAGACATGGGTTTTTACACTTTGTGAAACAACCTTTTAGAATTAATTATATGAATCTGTCATGGGCATATTTGTTTGAATCACAGTCATATACTGTACATCAACTCCCGACAAATTTTCTTTTTAATGTCTTCTCGAGAGGAACAACATGATAACCATTCCCAAGCTGGAATAATAAAAAAAAGTTGAAAATAAAAATACAAGAATCACTTCCTTCAACCGAAATTACTCTAACATATCTAAGATGATTTTTGCATATTGCATTTTATCTGCCCTTGCTGGTTTTGTACCACTTTCGTATATTCCTGACAGACAGTGCCAAGACTTTTCGTCCGAGACACACAGTATCTCTTGTTTCGGGTTTAATAGGAGAACACGACCGCGTTATCCTGATAAGCTGTGTTGGTATTTTCATATTCGCTTTGTCAGTGCAATAGGGATCCTTGCAGAAATCCCCTGGCTTCGTGAGAACATAGTTCTCGCTTGCTACACTGGTATATTCGCAATCTTCCAGACCTACTCAGCCTGGGTCATGACATCCTTCTTAGTCGTCGTTCGGCGGCAGAAGATTGTTGGTAAGGATAAAGCGAGATGGACGCTTATTTGCCTGATTTACACCGGTATCCTGAACGCGACCCAGTGGGCGATTGATAGTTTGGAAATAGCTTCGTGGGTAGAGCTGACAACATTTTACGGACATACCCAGGGCAAGATCATTGGTGTTCTTCTGGAGCCCCTAACCTCGCTGTATGGCATTCATTAATTCAGCCATGATTGCATATGAAGCCTATATTCCGTTCGCAATGAATTACAATCAAGACACAATGTGCCTACCGAAAAGGAACCCTCTGTTTGATTAAAAAAATTCGGTATTATCAACTTTGGTCAAATGCTGTATCTAACTATCTTTTTCGTAACAGTGGAGTTTTACACAAGAGACATGGGTTTTTACACTTTGTGAAACAACCTTTTAGAATTAATTATATGAATCTGTCATGGGCATATTTGTTTGAATCACAGTCATATACTGTACATCAACTCCCGACAAATTTTCTTTTTAATGTCTTCTCGAGAGGAACAACATGATAACCATTCCCAAGCTGGAATAATAAAAAAAAGTTGAAAATAAAAATACAAGAATCACTTCCTTCAACCGAAATTACTCTAACATATCTAAGATGATTTTTGCATATTGCATTTTATCTGCCCTTGCTGGTTTTGTACCACTTTCGTATATTCCTGACAGACAGTGCCAAGACTTTTCGTCCGAGACACACAGTATCTCTTGTTTCGGGTTTAATAGGAGAACACGACCGCGTTATCCTGATAAGCTGTGTTGGTATTTTCATATTCGCTTTGTCAGTGCAATAGGGATCCTTGCAGAAATCCCCTGGCTTCGTGAGAACATAGTTCTCGCTTGCTACACTGGTATATTCGCAATCTTCCAGACCTACTCAGCCTGGGTCATGACATCCTTCTTAGTCGTCGTTCGGCGGCAGAAGATTGTTGGTAAGGATAAAGCGAGATGGACGCTTATTTGCCTGATTTACACCGGTATCCTGAACGCGACCCAGTGGGCGATTGATAGTTTGGAAATAGCTTCGTGGGTAGAGCTGACAACATTTTACGGACATACCCAGGGCAAGATCATTGGTGTTCTTCTGGAGCCCCTAACCTCGCTGTATGGCATTCATTAATTCAGCCATGATTGCATATGAAGCCTATATTCCGTTCGCAATGAATTACAATCAAGACACAATGTGCCTACCGAAAAGGAACCCTCTGTTTGATTAAAAAAATTCGGTATTATCAACTTTGGTCAAATGCTGTATCTAACTATCTTTTTCGTAACAGTGGAGTTTTACACAAGAGACATGGGTTTTTACACTTTGTGAAACAACCTTTTAGAATTAATTATATGAATCTGTCATGGGCATATTTGTTTGAATCACAGTCATATACTGTACATCAACTCCCGACAAATTTTCTTTTTAATGTCTTCTCGAGAGGAACAACATGATAACCATTCCATGCACATGTCTTTTTAGAGAAGAGAGTACAATATTTAGGAAGTCAATTAATAATTTATGATATATTAGTTTTTAAAAAACACGTGACTCTTGACCGGAATAACAGCACAAACGCATAACCAGTACGCCGATTGGAGATTCTCGAAGAGTAAGAGATTTTAACTTCCACATTTAACAGCTACGCAACTTTTACAGATACAATTTTATTCCCGATAAGTCATAATTTTGCAGAATGGAAAAATGAATATACGATTAAGAAACCACCATAACTTTGGGAGTTCTTTTCTTCAGCCATTCTCTCACAAACCAAAAACACATTTGGAAGTGCAATAGGATATGCAAAGTGGTTATTGCTTTTTACCCATATAAGAATGATAAAGCAAACATAAATTATTGGAAGTGCTTCGAAATTGTGTGCCGATTAGAAACTCTTGACAATCTTGGGGCGATTTAAACCGCCCCATTCTCTGATTTCCGCTCATTCCAAGGAGTCGCTTTGTCACTTCATTCGACTGAGGATCTTCTTTGTTGTCTATTGATAATTATGACTACATTCCTCGTTGAAGGTCTTACTTCTGTCAATCAAAAAAGAGACGAACATTTGTATCCATGAGTGGATTTTAGCTTTCGATATCTAAAATGTGTAAATATTTGATCAAAATAAGTTATAAACAAGTCTAATACATGAACATTTGTTTAAAGTTCTAATAGTGGAAATTTAAATAGGACAATTAATTTCAACAAATGAGTTCATTGTGGTTTTAACTTGTACTTGCTCAACTAATGAAGAAAAGTAAGCATTACCACAAAGATTCTTTTGAATATTATAAAGATTAAAAATGAAATTAAGTTAAGGGTTTAAGTTTTTATTTTCTAGAATTTGTAAAGTTTGATGAAAGGGAAAGAAAAAACAAGAGAAATAATATTATTTTGTAAACATTGATCCTATTTAGATTAAAAAATATAAAAAAAGCACAAACAATTCAGTTCATTAGGAAAATCTCAATAAAAGAAAAGAATGCGAGTAATCAAGTAGTATATCAAATACGAAGAAGAGGATAAATAGATGACGTGATTGAGGTTTTAGTTTTCAATTCCCGAAATGTTAAAACTTTGATAGAGGAGAGGGCAAATGCAAGTCTAAAACATTCTGTAATAGTGATGATATTTATACATTATGATCATGTCAGAAGAAATGAATTATTAATTGTACACGGGTTATATCGTAACTCTACTTTGGCTTGTTATTCAACACTTACACTGTTAGAAAAAAAAAATTAAACAAGTTGTTTAAAATTTTAAACAACCACAAGTTAACCGGTGAATCGCTCAACTGTTGTTTAAAAATTAAACAACTTAAGGTTGTTTACGTTTTGAACACTTAGTTGTTTAAAAATTAGAAAAACTTTTAAACAACAGTTGTTTAGTAATAAAATTGCACAACTCGGTTGTTTTAAGCAAGTTGTGTAAATGTTAAATAATAATGTTTAAATTACTAAGCAACTGTTGTTTATTCAATATTACTGCACAACTGGGTTGTTTAAAAGGAGTTGCTTAAATTATAAACAGGGCTGTTTAATGGTTATTACCTCATTTGTTTAAATTTGTGAAATGACCTACCGGAACCTCTCCTGCAATAATCACAAAGATTACACTGTAACATGTAGAGCTTGTTGCCAATTAACTTCAACATTTGTTCATCATATTCATTTAACAGTGACAGACAATATTATTATTTGTCTCTATAAATTCACCTAAACCCCATCGGCGAAGCCAAAAAGAACCAAGTCGTCGCCTTGCCCTTGTTCCGCCATTTTCATCTGCACTGCACTGCACTACCACTAGCATTGCATGCTGCATGCGCTATGCATATGTACGTACTTTGTGCATATCGCATGTGTGCGCCCAAATTTCAATCGCGTATCGAGAAAATGTCAACGCAAAGTCATGATTGGTTAAATCTATCGCGTGATTTTTCCCCCGGGACTTGTTAAACAACTCTGTTTAACTAAATCTTTTTGTTTTTCAATACATAGTTGTTTAAGCCAATCGAGCACTGATTTTTCGATTTTGAACAACGTTGTTTACGTTTTTAAACAACATTATTTTAAACAGTGATATTTTAAACACCGTTCTAAAACTGTGTAGAAGACACTGTATGGTATAGAATGTAAAATACGGTTTCAGTAAAAGAAATCATGTTAGAAAAGAGCACTTTTTACACACATGTACATTGTACGAGGAATTCGGATATCAATATTTCTATGTTTTGTAGTATCAATTTAGAATTTTGTGCATGTATACACTGTTTATATAATTCTAAAATAGAATGCAAGGGCTTCATTTGATTTTGAAAAAGTAAGCCGAGTTGCAGAGATTCAGAGAGAAGATGGTTGTTTATGGGAATTACACGTAACATAAAAAGGAAATCATTGTGAATTTTCTGTAGGTAATGCAATGACAAAAACAATGAAGAATTTACCTTTTCAGGCAGAACTGGTGTGTTTCAGGAGTTTCTTTCAACAACAAAAAAAGGAGGAAGGAAAAATGCCACAAATAATCATTTGATGAAAATGTGCAGCGTTCGATTTCCCCCTTTTTTCTTTGTTAGTGTGTTTTAGTTATAGCTGATGAATACAACCAGAACAACAAAGAATCCCTGATATATTTTCTCTCCTCATTCATAACAAAATTCATTGCTCACTTGACGATGCTTAATAAGCTATTTATGGATGTTTCAGTTTCGCTTTACATCCAATGTTAGGGATATCAGATATAAGGGTTTTATTCATCATCAAGTCACAAGTAATTTTGGTATCAATTACTTATCACTGTTCAAAAAACAAAGCACATGCATCAGCTTCTGGATCTTAAAAACAATTATAACTCTATGATTTGGCCTAGTTCAAGTAGTCTGTTTCGAAGATTTGGTTGCACAGAACCTCCAGAGGTACTTTTTCCCAGTCAGCTATTGTTAGTACTTCATACATTGTTGTTATCGAGTAAAGGAGAAGAAAAACTGAACGACGAACTTGCCCCTAGTATTGAACTGTGTAAGAAATGAAAGAAATGGAGTGTAAATCAAAGCAGACAGATACCGGAGTAAAACGGTCTCTCTACCACAGCTCGCTGTTGCTGTGTTTTATGCTCAGTTTGGGGATATGCGCCGCTGTCCTCCCAAACATACCGCTTGAAGTGAACGACAAAGATTCGCCACGCGAAGGGTTAACCTACGTCATCACTCGGTCATGTCTCACATTCGTCCTGATATTCTTTGAAATATTTGTGTGTTATGTTGTTCGGAAGAGAGACAGTTTTCATAGGAAGCAGGAAGTCTTTTGGCCATTGAGATGCCGACACTGTGCCCATGCCGTAGGCCTTCTACCGCACCTTACGGATAACGATGAAATTGGTGAGGCCGAACAGAAAAATATATTTTCACCTCTGTCGTCTTCTCCTAATACGAGGGAGAATCCTTTCAGTGAAGTACATCAACTCTACCACAAACCACACATGTCTCTGCTGAACACCTTCTATATTTTTGGCACGATTGCCGTGATCAACCTTCCCATACCACTCATTTATATTATCACGTGCCTCATAACTTTGGACAATTCCCTAATTGTTAATGTTGTCCTTGTAGGGCAAGTGCTGCTAGATTTTACATTTGCCACTATGATATTATTTGCGATGTTATTCTTCAGGAACTACTATGATGCAGCATTCGTCGACAGTAAAAAGTTTATTTTTCCATTAGCAGTAATATTTGCCGCTTGCTTCTGGATCGCCGCTGTCAAGATATTATATCCCTTTGGTGAATTGACGACTTCAAATTACGGGCATGTGGGCGATCGGTGTTCCCTTCATGGAAACTTCGGACTCTTTACAAAACGACATGAGATAACTTTGACTCCTTTCTACGCTGAAAGTGCTATTATTGCTGCTGCAATGATGTGGCAGATGTGGTACTCTAAACTTCCAGAAGCTCTTCTGAAGAAGGCTCAAAGCACCTTACAGTTTCAGAGTCTCGGTCCAACCTACATTGGACTATGGTGGGAAACGATCTGTGCTTGGCTGAAGAATATCTGTCGCTGTAGAAAGTTAAAGTTCCTTTTGTTAAGATCATCTAAAGAAGAAAGACGAAGCCTCGTGCCAGAATCAAAAGACCAAAAAGAAAGCAAATTCCGAGAACCCTCACTGAATATCACTTTAACAGTGGCCTTCTATGTATTTCTTGGAATCACTTATTTTTCCTTACGCCAAGTTTTGGAATATTCCAGCTTGGGATTACAGGAATCACTTCCTTCAACCGAAATCACTCTAACATATCTCAAATGGTTCTTGCATATTGTATTCTTTCTGCCCTTGCTGGTGATGTACCACTTTCGTATATTCCTGACAGACAGTGCCAAGACTTTTCGTCCGAGACACACAGTATCTCTTGTTTCGGGTTTAATAGGAGAACACGACCAGCTTATCCTGATAAGCTGTGTTGGTATTTTCACATTGAACATATTCCGCTTTGTCAGTGCAGTAGGGATCCTTGCAGAAATCCCCTGGCCTCGTGAGAACACAGTGCTCGCTTGCTACACTGGTATATACGCAATCTTCCAGACCTACTCAGCCTGGGTCATGACATCCTTCTTAGTCGTCGTTCAGCGTCAGGAGATTGTTGGTACGGATCAAACGAGATGGACGCTTATTTGCCTGATCTACACCGGTATCCTAAACGCGACTCAGTGGGCGATTGATAGTTTGGAAATTGCTTCTTGGATAGAGCTGACAACATTTTACGGACATACCCAAGGCAAGGTCATTGGTTTTCTTCTGGAGCCCCTAACCTCGCTGTATGGCATTCATTCAGCTATGATTGCATATGAAGCATATAAGACTGTTCGCAATGATTTACAATCAAGATACAATGTGCCAACCGAAAAGGAACCATGTGTTTGATTATAAAGATTTGGTATTAACAACCTTGGTCAAATTCTGTATATAACTATCTTTTTAGTAACAATGGGGCTTTACACAAGAGACATGGCCTTTGTGTGAAACAACCTTTTGGAATTAATTATATGAATTTCTCATGGGTATATTCGTTAAATCACCGTCATATACTGTATAGCAACTCCTATATACTGATACATTATGATAGAAAATACCTTTTTTCTCAATGCCATTTTATACCGACTAATTTTTACTTGGTTTCCTATTAATGTGTTCTCTGGAGGAACAATTTTATACACATGTCTTTTTAGAGAAGAGAGTACAAGATTTAGGAAGTGAGTTGGTAATTTATGATATTTTAGTATAAAACAGCTGACTCTTGCCCAGAATAGCATCACAATCGCAGAACTAATACGCCGATTGTAGATCCTCGAAGAGTAAGAGATTTTATTTTCCAAATTTAACAGCTACGCAACTTTCACAGATACACTTCTATTCCCGATAACTCATTTCTTCGCAGAATGGAAATAAGAATAAACAATTAAGAAACCACCATAACTTTTGGGAGTTCTTTTCTTCAGCCATTCTCTCACAAACAAAAACACATTCGGAAGTGCAATGGGATATGCAAAGTAGTTATTGCTTTCTACCCATATAATCATGATAAAGCTAACGTAAATTATGGGGAGTGATTCGAAATTGTGTGCCAATTTGAAACTCTTGACAATCTTGGGGCGATTCTCACCGCCCCATTCTCTGATTTCCGTTCATGTCAAGGAGTCGCTTTGTCACTTGCTTCCATAGATGATCTTCTTTGTTGTATATATTGATAATCATGACTACAATCCTCGTTTAAGGTTTCCCCCTGCCAATTAAAAACAAGATTGACATTTGTATCAATGAGGGGATTTTAACTTTCGATTTCTAAAATTTGTAAAGATTTGATTAAAATGAGTTAAAAACAAGTCTAATACATTTGTTACAAGTTCTAATAGTGGAAATTTAAATAGGTCAAGTAATTAGAACAACTGAGTTAATTGTGATTTTTACTTTTACTTGCTCGACTAATGAATGAAAGTAGGCATTAAGACAAAGACATTTTGAAATATTATAAAGAAAGAAAATGAAAATGAAAGTTAAGGGTTTTAGTTTTCATTTTCTAGAATTTGTAAAAAAAAATGATGAAAGGGAAAGAAAAAAAAAATTATCTTGTAAACATTAATGCTATTTAGATTTTTTTTTAAAATAGAACGAACAATTCAGTTCATTAGAGTTTTGAATTTAATTTGCTATAATTTGCAAAACCCAATAAAAAGAAAGAAGGCGATAAATATTTTAAACACGCAAAAGAGGATAACAAAAAACGTCAACGAGGTTTAACTTTCAAAATTTCGCGGAATTCTACAACTATGAAAGAGGAGAGGGCAAATATAAGTCTAATACATTTGGTAATAGTGATGATATTTATATAACTATGTCAGAAGAAATAACTTAGTGATTGTACACGGGTTATATTGTAATTCTACTTTGACTTTTTATTCATCACTTATTTATACACTGTATGGTATAGAATGTAATATACGTTTTGGGAAGAAGAAATCATGTTAGAAAAGAGCACTTTTGTATATACATGCACATTGTACAAGGAATTCCGATATCAATATCCTATGTTTTGTAGTATCAACTTAGAATTTCGTGCATAATCACACTGTTTATATAGTTTTTAAACAGGATGTAATGGCTTCATTTGATTTTGAAAAGGTAACCTGAGTAGCTGAAGATTTAGAGAGAAGATGGTTATTTCTGTAAATTATATGTAACATAAAAAAGAATTCTTTGTGAATGTTCTGTAAGTAATGCGATGACACAAGCAGGGAAGAAATTGCCCTTTCGGGCAAAACTGGTGTGTTTCTTGAGTTTTCTTGTGTAAATAAAAGAAGAAAAAAGAAGGGAAAAATACTACAAATAATAATTTGTTAAAAAAGGTGGTGCATTTGATTATAGAGATTATAGAGCTCAAATTAAAGATATATTTAGGAATAGTACATGCATATTATGCAGTAACGTATGGAGTATACAGACTAGAGAATCTGATTGGGTTTAGATATAAAATTCGAAAAAAGTTTGTATACGCTGAACTGGAGGTTACATCGTGCTATCGCCCCGGGACGTGCCGAGGGGTGACAGCACGATGTAACGTCCCCGAGAGCCTATACAAACAACTATGCCTCGAATATTAAAGCAGTCATTATATTTTTTATATAATGAAAAAAAGGGTCATAGAATACATGAGCGACTTGCCAATCATGGTAATCATGTTTTTTTACGCTATCGAGACCAAAAATGTATGGTAGTCGCGCTCCGCACAAACTAAGTTGATTAACACGTAAACCAAAGGGGATCGCAGTACTCATACCCGCCTACCAGTCAACATACTGACTGTTTTTTGCATTTTTCGTTTCTTTGCGGGAATGACTAAATTCACGACTCCAATTTCGACCAATCAGATGGCTGGATTTCTTAAGTGAGGTATATAATATTTTTTATTGAGAATCATTCGGGTCGAACGATTTTCAAGCGGGGAAACTGTCGGAAGACAGAAATTCCTTTCTGGTAATAGGAATGAATAATTTGATTTGTAGACAGGTGATCGGAATTTTGAGATGATTGGCATGATTATTTTCAATTATCTCAAGTGTTTGATGTCTTTTCGCTATAGTAACGTAATTTGATGTTTTGATATTAATTTATTTTTCAATTGCTGAAATAGGAGGAACTCTTTATCACAGGTTGATATGGATCAATTACATATAAAAGAATTTATTTTAAATATTGGATTTCTTGTACTAGCTCTGCTACCTAATTTACTACTACACAATTATTACAGTTTTGTTTTGTCTTAATGTCTCGGTTTCCTTTAAAGGGACTTTGTAACATTGTTCAGATGAGAGATAGTGGTGCTAAGGTAGTGACTTCAATGCTAGATGTACAATTAAAGATAATCTGAAAATTTGAGCGAAAACGGACCATTATTCATGGTACAAATTAGGAAAAACTGATATCCGGATTGTATTCATCAAGTCACAAAAGATTTTAGAATCAATTACTTATTACTTTTCAAATAACAAAGCACATGCACCAGCTTCTGGATCTTAAAAACAAATATAACTACATGATTTGGCCTAGCTCAAGCAGTCATTTTTTTTTTTCAATTTCGCTCACAAATGTGTCAGTAGTCTTTATGTCATGGCTGAGTGACCACACTTAAATTCATGCTAAAATTTACCGATAATACTTCATTGAATGATAATATCATTTTCCCTCTGAATGGGTAACATCGTACCTGTTATCAACTTTATCAGACTTATTCTGATATTGTGATCGCTTCGACTTTAAAGTGTGCTTCCTCATCCATGAGAAGGACTATACCTCTTATATTCAAATATGTGCTGATATATTTTGCAATTTGGGAGGGTTAAACATAGCCTTTTCCTTAAAATGTGCTCACTAACCCGTAACAAATTCATAAAAGTGTTAGAATTTTTTGTGGGTGTTTCAAGTTTCAAGTTCCATTTACTTTCATATTTCCATTGAATATTTACAATAAGATGACAAAACAAAGTTATGACCTCATTACATAAATAATACAATCAGACATATCTAAAATTGTAATTGGTCAGTAGACCATGGGTGAGAAAAAGACAGCACTTAAATATGTACCGGAAACTGAATATGTCACTTTTGAAAAGTGACAGTTTTGTTTTCAATGTGCTCACTCATGCATGACTCTAAATGTCATCCTTATTTTCACAATTAAGTTAGTCAATTAGCGTACAATCTTGTCATTTTATTTTCGTAAGTTCCATTTCGTTTATAAATTACACTATTTCGATTAGGATAAACTTAAGTTTTTGCTGTGTTTAGAAGATCTTCATTGAAAAAAAAATCGCACAACCAAAAACAAACTAACAATTATGCATTAAACGGGTTAATCCTTACGTAGTAAATTACAGACCAATCATGTGTGATTCTTTGTCTACACTATAAGTGTATAAACCGTTGTAAAGAAAATTTATGTGCCATATGAGTGAACTATATATCATAAAATATGTTATCTCAGTGTTAAAGCAAATATCTGGAAACTACGTGCCTCTATTGCTTTTTAAAATCACTAACACATTCATTTATTTATAATCCTTATACAAGTGCATGATTTGTTTTGCATTTATGTCTTTAATCAGATTTCTGTTTAAGGTTGAAAAATGGCTCAAAAGTGGCAAACGCCAAACTCTACAACAGAGATCAGGTAAAGGTTGTTAATATTCTTTATCTCATTGTATAATTAAAATAATTATTTTATTTTGATCAGTCATACTTCATTTCAACTCCGTCTACTCTTGAAGCATCTGAAAAGTATTACTGAAAAACTTTTGGAGTTGTACGTGTTAAGTAGTTTTATATGGACGAATACTAAGTTACATCAAACCAGGTACATTTAGTATTTCGGCATCTTGTTCTCTAGTTTTTCCTAGCTTAGAAGAATTGTCACGTGTTAGGTTGTTTGCGTTTTATATCAAGTTCAGTTGATGTTATCAGGTTCAATATTGCCCAAATTATAACCATGTTTGCTTGTAAAAGACATGTAAGTTACTCCACCTTTTATACGTAATAATTATTTTGGTTCTGTTACCGTCTGTATATTAATGAAACAACCTCTTCATTCGTTTGGAATAAAATACTTTCTATCTTACAAAATCTATGTATCCATCATTGCATCACTATAAAACCATAACCTCTGCAATTTACTCACATTGATTGAGAGAGTATATAGATATTTTATCAGTCAAAGGGTTCTGCGATCGTTCATTCAAAACATGCAAATATGTTTCGCGTGATCTCGTTATGTTTATGATTGGTATATGAAAGTATGCGTTGTTATTTGCTTGTTAACCGATTATCATTTGAGACTTGTTCTTGTTTATATAGCTGCTTGAGTGTTTCAGAAGTAGGGGAAACTGTAATATAAATGTGTTTGTTTGTATTTGCCTTTTAATAAATTTCGTTGTCATGAATTCACACCGTGTAATGCGTACCAATTGGTAGTCTTCCGTATAAGTAATTGATACGTTCATCACATGAAGAAAGGTAATTCATTCACGCACTCATGAAAATATAACATCGCAATCCAACGTTTCAATGTCACTAATAGCGTACATATATATATTATGTTACATATCGTGAACATATTGTCATAATCACATGCATAAAATAATCAGCGTCAATATTTAAATACATTTAAGGTCACTTATTCGATTACTTTTTTTTCTACGAACATTGAATTCCAGGATATTTGTGGGCGTTAGAATATTTACATGATTAAAAAATCGTCGACGGTCAACGAACCATCGAATCGGTCCCTCCTCTGTGTGTTATTTGTATATAATGGACCATTTTTACTGATTCGTCAGTTCGTGTGACCGCCGATCAATCATTTATTTGTGACGTGTTGTATCCACATATGTAATAATGTAATTTATTTTTAAATGAAAAAAAAAGAGGAATAAGACGGTGGGTCTTAGTTTCGAATATTTGTTTAAATTTATATTTCTTTTGAAATAACCGAGTCTAGAGGAAAGACTACGCTCTATACCCATGTTATTCCACAGGAATGAGAAGGTGAGGTCTTAGTTTGAAGATTTTTCATTTTTGTTCAAATAACCGATTCTGAAGTAAAGACTACGCTCTAATCCCATGCTTTATTACCGGGTCTTAATTTGGAAGATGGAGGGGTCTTAGTTTAAAAGGTTTTTTCTTTGTTTTGTTTTGTTTGTTTTTATTTTTTACTTTTGAAAAACCGGGTCTGGAGGAAAGACTACGCTCAATACTCATGTTCTTCCACAGGAATAAGATGATGGGGTCTTAGTTTTGAAGATTTTTAAAAAGTTTTGAAATAACCGGGTCTGGAAGAAAAACTACGCTCTATTACGCTTTATTACCGGGTCTTAGTTTGGAAGATGGTGGGGTCTTAGTTTATTTTTTTTTTATTTTTTTTTTGCTTTTGAATAACCGGGTCTGGAGGAAAGACTACGCTCGATTCTCATGTTATTCCACAGGAAAAGATTATGGGGTCTTAGTTTGGAAGATTTTTTAAATTGTTGAAATAACCGGGTCTGGAGTAAAGACTGCGCGCTATACCCATGCTTTATTACAGGGTTTTAGTTTTGAACAAATTCGACAAAATATCACTTCAAATTTATTACATTTGTGGGTAAAGTCATTATTACATTTGTGGGTGATTCTCAATTATTACATTTGTGGGTAAAGTGGTTATTACATTTGTGGGTGAAATTATTACATTTGTGGGTAAAGTATTATTACATTTGTGGGTGTTATTACATTTGTGGGTAAAGTGTTATTACATTTGTGGGCGTTATTACATTTGTGGGCGTTATTACATTTGTGGGTGTAACAGACCCCTAACTTGGTTTTCATATTCAAACAAAGTATGTGTCGGAAAATCGATTTCAGGTCTCATTTTGCCCGTATATTATGACATCATCACAATGGCCTTGGAACTCAAATAACAGATTCGCATATTATGATGTCAGCATATCTATGGACAATTCATTGTATCCCTGTTAATATTGATCGATTTTCTTCCAGATTTCGATATGTTGTAGCTGTGACTATGCTTAACAAGATCAGCGTTCACCGGATTTAATAACAGACCATCTAAATCGTCTTCATGACGAATTAAACTTCTCGTGTTTTTCTTGTATTTCTACTGGGAATATCAAATCACATATATTCTTCAAAACAAATTTCATCTCTCTGCAATATAACATAAAATGAAACGTTGAGTCGACTTGTCCACAAGTGCTGCATAAATCATTATTCACAATTTGCCATTTATATAAGTTTTCTATTGAGGCAATAAACCTGTGAGTCCTCTTGAAATTGCGTTAATTTAAATGAAAAAAAACATCCTTCCAAACAAAGTCAGTATCTAAATCTATAAAACAATTCCTTACAAAAATGACAGTTGGTTTTCTTAACTTTTTCTGTTTTAACCAGCGATAGTAATCTTTTACTTTCGTAACAACAATAAATTAATTTAACCCCTGTTCCTATTTCTATGAGATTTTAAATATCACATACATGTTCAAAATCATTGACAACACTTAATCTATGTAACCAACACTTTTGAAATATTTTCTTTGATTTTGTATATTCAAAATCAAATAAGAGCTGTTGTGCGTTCACTTTCTTGATAAATAAAATAGAGTCATTCCCAATACCATTTGTAATCAAATTACGAATTTACAATAAACTGGCAACTTGCTATTCTTGATAAACCAATATTTTTTTCTTAAATGTGATGTAACTTTTTTCCAAATAATTTAATTTGGACAATTTCTCACTTTTAACATATTCATGATTTTAATTTTCTGACCAAGTAAAAAGTTAAATATATTTTTTTTGTTTAAAATGTCAAATTATGTTTAGAACGTAATAAATAAATATATTTTATAATGCAATTGGACTGTAAACAAAGTGGCCAAACCCATATCTTATCAGACCAGTATCTGAACATATTTTTACAATTAGAGCCATTATGATTAAAGAAACGAGATATTCATGACAAATGTAGCGAATATATTTTACTAGCAATATCAATCATATTCAATCCACCATTTTTAATATAATTTAATACATTTCGAATTTTATTTATTTCTACATTCCAGTTTAAATTTTGTAATAATTTCTTAATTTCGACTTCATATACTCCTAGATATTTAACAGGTTGATCTATATAAATATAATGTCTATTTTAATATCGTGAAAAACTGTATCCACAATTTTCAGTTTCATCTGTTTCGAGCGTTTCAAGTGTTTATTCAAACAAATGTACATGTAGTAAGATTTGAAAGATGTTTTTATATAAATATATTCATACCTGCGTATGTTAAATTACCAATCAGCATGTTTTTATGTTGCACGTATTTTTTTAGACTAAATAGAAGCGTCGAACTGTAAATATTGCTCAGTTGCCACTCTAATTGGTCTGTTGATTTGGGCCACACCTTCGCATAACTTTCTGTCGAGCTCATTCCAGACTCATATGGTAAAGTTCCACTTACTTCTCCAAATATGAACCTTTGGACCTCAATAACATGAAATGTCACCAGTTCCTTATACTATATGATGCATATTGTAGATTCAGATTGAGATTAAGGTTGAGCTTAAATCTTCTTCTTTTTTAGTACTATATGGACAACAATTCGAACATGTATATTTTCTACCTGTACATGGGAACTGAAGGTATAACTTTAGTTATCTGTAAAATAGTAGTAGCCTCGTCAATATATCTTTAGAGGACAAAGGCAGCCATTCCTTTACATTAATTTAAAATGCCTTCGCTCATATGTCTAAATAGAATGTAAATAGCTGATCTGAATATGAGTGCACTGGATTGTGAATCTGTTAACTTGCACCCTTTTTCTTTCTCTCTCTCTCTATGTCTCTCTGTCTCTCTTGGCACTTATAATATATGAGGCACCTTGTAGATTCAGATTCAGATTTAAGTTTTAGTTTAAACCTTAGTTTATCTTTAGTACTACAACAATTTGAGCATGTATTTTATATTAAATATAAAATAAATATTACAAATTTTGTAAATGGTAGCTGAAATTACAACCAATTATCTGTAATATAGTAGATGCCTCGTTAATTTATCTTTATAGGACAAAGGCCCACTCTTTTACATCAATTTAAAATGGCTTCGTTCCTATGTGTCAATAGAATGTAAATAGTTGATCTAAATATGAGTGCACTGGATTGTGAATCTGTTAACTTGCACTCTCTTAGCACTCAGAATTTGTACAGTAATAAACGTTGATTATAATTACTTAGAGTTTATTACAGCTAATAACAATTTGTGATAATATCGATATTGGAATTTTAAATGTAGGTTTACAACTAAATTACAGACAACAAGGAATAAGTTCTTATTTAAACCAGTTTTCTTGGATTAAAGTACATTTAAAATTGATTAGTTAATTCCGGAGTTGGAGATAAGTAGGAATTGGAAATCTCATCGTAAAAACCTCTGTATTTAAAGTCACATGGGTGCCGACAGAGTGAGCTAGCATGTTAGACTAGGGGCCTGTTATTGAATACCCGTTGAGCGGTGACCATGGAGGTAGATTAAATACGTAGTTGGCTATAAGAAGAGAGACAATCGAGTATTTGGATTGGAGTAATTGTTGGATGGTTGCTGGTTAGCCTAGATTGAAAGCACCTGGGAGGCTTTTTTGTGTTTAGCCCGGAATAGAATAACTTCTCTTGTTTTCGTAGGAAAGAACAGGTACAATTTGGAGTATAATTCAGTTGCTAGTGATCTTATACTGTTACATTATAAACCTGTCCCTAGAATTGTTATCATAACACTGCATATTATATAATACAAAGTTTTGGGAAATTTTGAAAATTGGCTGGATAGTGATTCTATACAAGTTTGATATATTTGTATGCCCCTTTGGATGTATTATAAGCACTAGAAAATTTAGCCCCGAAAACACTCTTGCTTTCGAGTAAAATTAAATATAAAAATTTACCGGTGCTCCCGGTAAATTTTGATGAATTTCAACTAGCGCTTACGGCCATACAACTGCAGCTGCTACCATGAAAATCTCAGAATGTGTAGTTGTGATATATAATTTCCAAACGGATATAGCCAATCGGTCAATTTTAGTCAAGAAACATAGTTGTATGGCTTAGTTAATATATTTACCTCGAAAGGGAGCTATACAGCATAAAGAGTTTATTATTTAAAATTTCATAACTTTAGACTCAAATTCAACAACGACAACGATCACTGAATACTGTAGGATCGAATATACTTCCGATATGTACATTCGAACCAAATTCATGACCCCATACCAAAACCTTGTATTACTTTTAAGCTAGTATATACATATACACTGTCTTGAGAGGTTCTGGTAAAAACTATGCGCAAGAGGTGACTCCAATAGTACTATTTGCTGAGTGGCGCAGCCTCGAAGCAAATGGTACTTTTGGAGTCACCAAGGCCCATAGTTTTAACCAGTACCTCGAATAGAAAGCATGGTATATTTGTTTTATATCCTGCATCAACAATTTATTTTATTTATTTAAAAACAAAATACATTTTTTGGGAAAACAAATGTCAATTTCTTTCTAAAAAGATTTAAAATATTTGGTTTTCATTAAATTAAGACTTGAACAAAAAAAGAAATTCACATTTTGTTTTCAACTCCCAGATAGTACTCCCAAATAGTACTCTCATATAGAACTTTCTAAAAAAAGTTCAAATATTTCTGGTCATGTGAAGAGCTCTCAACCAATCAAAAGCCAACAAATTTTGGATGCAGGATATAATATCACTTAGGTAAATTTGTTGTTGTCGGACAAAAGTGACAACACATGTGTATTTAAGGTACATTTAAGCTCTTATACTATTTGCATTGAATACATACTTGAATTGAATCATATTTGACATGACTTGCATGTGAATTAGGCTCGAACGCCTCATTTTTAAAATGTTAAAATATATTAATAAAGTGTCACTTGAACAATTTAGGCTGACAGATCCGTTCTTTAATACAGTAATACATGTCTGGTTATACATAAGTTACAGTAGGTATGTGCGAATGGTGATTGGTACTTTTACATCTTCTTTAGATAGCATGATGAGAACTTAGAGACCAAAGTCATCATCTTGCTATATTTTTAGACACTTATCCATGTCAATGTGCCTTTAGATTGATTGCTACCTATGGGAGGAATGTGATAGAGGATGTGAGAGAAAGTGCCCCTAGATACGAGTGCGAATAATGTGCATCTTTGACTGTGTGTACTGAGGACACTGAGTGTGCCCTGTCACATGTTTGCAGTATGTCGTGCAGATCATTAGAGAATTAGGTTGTACAAATCTGGTGCGAATCTTTTGATTAAATTGTGTTTACAGAGTACTGATAGAGAATAATTAAGATCTTATGATGATGACTTAACTCACCTCGTTGAAGAAGCAAAATATATTCCTAAATATATGATGTAGGAGATGATGTAGTGACTATTTCTCAATTTATTTATGAAATCAAGAAATTACTAATGTATAATTTTTAATTTTGTGTGTTACCGTGTAAACTCAACTTTAACGCAATCTGGTATTTAAGACACGGTTAATTTTAAAGAAGATACAGGTGTATTTCCAAGACACGGACGGTAATTTATTATGTTAATAATGCTATTTTTGGTTACGGAAAATAACCAATTAATAAGTGTAAGGAATATATACATTGATACTTTGGAACTGCGTTCAATTTATTGACTAGTCTGATATTTCTTCACTTATTATTACATACATCTTTACTTTGTAAAATGTGATACCAGTTCAATTGTTGGATTATAAATTAAATTCACTGAACTGTAATTATTTTGTTTCCAAGTTCTTATTTATTTTGAGAGATCACATAGTTAAACCGTTTGGGATGTTGAGTCGCCGTGATTGATTGATTGGTGTGTTGAATTCGTTATTATCTTTAAAAAAATATCAATACACCACACTCTCATAATGTACAAAATTAAGTCTCGTCCCAACAATGAGACAGGCTGCTCGTGGCATGGGTGGAATCGAGCGCAAATGTTTACGAGAGCCCAGGCTTCAGGTCAAAGGTTGACCGTTTACGAACTACATTGAGTGCGTTGTGTTGAATTAGAGAGTTGCAAATGAGCCAATGAGAGGGTTGCGAATTTGTGAAGGATTAAGTCAATTAAGGTAATACAAAGTTTTTGTATGGGGTCATGAATTTAGTTCAAATGAACATATTGGAAGCATATGCGATCCCACAATGTTCAGTAATCGTTGTCGCGGTTAAAATCGAGTTAAAGATGAAATTGTTAATAATACACACTTTGTGTTGCATAGTTCACTCTCAAGGTTAAGATATTGATTAAGCTTTAATACAATGTTTCTTGACTAAAATATTATTGACCGATTTGCTATTCCCGGTTGGGATCATATATCCCAACTGCATATGCTGATATTTTCATGGTCGCAGCTACCATTGAATGGCCGTATAGGGGCTTCTTGAAATTTATCAAAATTTACCGGGAGCACCGGTAAATAATGATGTTAGATTTTTCTCGAAAGAAATGTTTTAGGGTCTAAATTTTCTAGTGCTTATAAAACATCCTGAGGGGCATCCAAATATATCAAAATTTCAAAGAATCGGTATCCGGCTATTTTCAAAATTTCCCAAAACTATGTATTACCTTTAATTAACCGTGTTGTGTGATCCAGCATGTCTGGTATTTATCTCTTTATAACTGGATGCTGTAAAGTGAGAAGAATCTAAAGACTAGATGGTGGCAGCTTACCGAGTGATTGATTGTTAACTTTTTGTTGGTGGCAAAGTGATATGTACCCCTTTTCTCTCACTGAAATACACCCCTCTTCTTACCTTCCTCCTATCTCTTCTTTTCATTTTCGTTTTATTAACCACCCCACCCCCATTCCATCTCGATGATTTAATAATTCTCTTTTAATCAAAGACAGTATTACCCCTGAAGATAGAGAACTACCCCGAATCCCCCTCAAAAAAAAAAAAAAAAAAAAAACGTATTTTTTACTCCACATGCATGCACACAGATAGTCAATTAGACACACAACGTCCTCATTACACTTTCATAACTACCCCTCTCCCCAAACAGGCTTTAAGGTATATGAGTGATGGAAAAGTAATAATGATAATACCAAAAAAATAAAATAATAATAACAATCATGATGATAATGTTAATAATAATAATAATAATGACAATAAATATATATACATTTTCCCCCACCAATATTGCTAGTTTGGAATTATATTATATGTTTGTAAAATGAAACGTTTTAGGAATGGTGATTAATTTGACAATGAAGATTGTTAGTATATATCGTATAATGGTATGATATCATCGATTATAAGTGGGAAAAAAGCAGTAGTTATATATGCTCTAATATGCACGTTTATTTTGTTGCTGTTCTTTTCTCAACAAAATATCGCCCGGAAATAGTCCTCAAGCACTGAAGATCATTAAGCGATCAGTCGCCAATCAATCTAAGAACTGTCGCCTACCCTTGTAAAACCAAGAAAAATCTTTCCACAACCAGATGGGTCGAAAACAGGTAAAATGCTCTGGAGACCAATCCCCGGCCACTGAAAACCTTTTTAAAGGTGAAATTCAAAGAAGATCACAAATATGTCAACTAATGTATCACTATAAACTGGTAAGCTAACAGATGGCCATTGGACAAGTTTTAGGTCAACTACATATCGGGTGATTTATAAAAATACAAATACAACCACCTCCATAGCAGCTGGGATATACGAGAGATTCGCCGGAAAAATAACGATGTTTTAATTACGTCACTATATCGACCAACACCGCCAAAGCAGACGACATCCCATAGAGAATGAACATAATTGCAAAGCTATTATTTGTCAAATTATAATGCGTTTAGTGTATATAAATGTAATGGCATGTCAAACCATTCAAAAGGGGATATGACCCGATTCTGATAACTAAAATCTTTGGCTTGTAAATACACAGGATAGGGGTTAATTAACAATCAAAGAAACCAGACTTTCAAATTCAAAACCCCCCGGAATGATATTAAGGACGGCATTTGCTCCCTCTTGAAACGCCGAACATACCCCGGTGTGTGCAGCTGAATATACAATGGCGTCTTATTTTGTTTACAAGCGACAGATTCCTTTATTTTTGTATCGCTGCATTTGTCATCAAAATAAAAACATGCGCGGGGTTTAGAGGGAGGCAATAGAATATTCATTTAGCCTGACGGTAGTGAAGTAAGAGAAAGAACTCAAGAGAAGATGAAAACACAGGCACTTAAAATGTGTGAGATGTCATGGGACATCGTCTGCTTGTGCAAGTCATGTCCATACTGTGATCTCACCATAGAGATATATACTTAATATCTCTATGGATCTCACACATCTCATCAGCGTTCGGAGAGCTCTTCAGGTGCTATGCCGGGGCTGTATTTAAGCGTTTTGTAATTTATAATAATCATAACTTCGAATGTTTCCAAGCATTTCATTTTGATAACCTTGTCGAATCAAAGATTTCTCAAAACCTCCGTGTCACCTCTAACAACTAACTCCCGATCGGTAGTTGTCCGGAGTCGATGGCTGGTCGTAGATCTAGTGTGACGTAGGCTTTACGTCATCATTAAAAAAAAAATACCAGCACACTTTTGCCGTGTCATATCTGAACGAGCCTTTAGAGTAAATTGATGGGTTTAATGAAATAAGAAGCAGACTTCCCATCACAGCCACACAATTTGAGAACAGAAAAAGCACTATCTATATTAAAATCCATGAAAATATATAACCTGAGAAATGAAAGAAGTATTCTATGTTTTTGTAAATATATATTGAGGTAAGTACGAAGACAACCCCTGGCATTTTCTTCCAATGGACTACGATAGGGCGAGTAAGAGATAGATAGATAAATTGTTAGAGATAGAGATAGATAGATAGATATAGAGAGAGATAAATATAAATAGAGCATATCGCGTACTAAACGCTTAAGTGACTCCGCTATGTACGTGTTTCCTAGACTGTGGGACGAACTACCCCGGGACTTGCGTGTTGACTTTGTACTTTCTAAGTTTCAGACCTGGCAACACAGGCTGAAAAGACATATCTTCTTTGATAAACTTTTTCTCTTGAAGTCTTTGTTTAATTTAATTTACGAGAGATTAATGTAATAATTACGGTATATTTTGTAATCATTCATTCGTCTACTTCTTTATAAAATTCTTGAACCGAAACTGCTATCTTGATTTTATCATTGTTATGTCTTTAGAGTCTTTTGTCTTTCTTTTTTCTTCCATTATTTAAATACTTCTGGACATTTCAAACGCAGCTTCTTTATAAATTGTTTGCATAATATAATATATAATATGAAGTACTGATTCTTTAATGTATTAGTTCTCCTAGTTTCCTTACTCACCTGAAGCCCACTAAGCATATGTAACTATTCACTTCCTTTACCATGTTTTCGTAACTTTATATACCGATTAATTTGTATGATTTTTTAGACATTTTTGTCAGTGCGCTGACTACATGCTCTCACATTTTATTCTTTGCTCAGTTTTATACTTCATGGTTTCAGTTTACCTACTACATATTTTATGCAATCGTTTTTAAGCCAGACTTAATTACTTAATATCTCTATGGATCTCACACATCTCATCAGCGTTCGGAGAGCTCTTCAGGTGCTATGCCGGGGCTGTATTTAAGCGTTTTGTAATTTATAATAATCATAACTTCGAATGTTTCCAAGCATTTCATTTTGATAACCTTGTCGAATCAAATATTTCCCAAAACCTCCGTGTCACCTCTAACAACTAACTCCCGATCGGTAGTTGTCCGGAGTCGATGGCTGGTCGTAGATCTAGTGTGACGTAGGCTTTACGTCATCATTAAAAAAAAATACCAGCACACTTTTGCCGTGTCATATCTGAACGAGCCTTTAGAGTAAATTGATGGGTTTAATGAAATAAGAAGCAGACTTCCCATCACAGCCACACAATTTGAGAACAGAAAAAGCACTATCTATATTAAAATCCATGAAAATATATAACCTGAGAAATGAAAGAAGTATTCTATGTTTTTGTAAATATATATTGAGGTAAGTACGAAGACAACCCCTGGCATTTTCTTCCAATGGACTACGATAGGGCGAGTAAGAGATAGATAGATAAATTGTTAGAGATAGAGATAGATAGATAGATATAGAGAGAGATAAATATAAATAGAGCATATCGCGTACTAAACGCTTAAGTGACTCCGTTATGTACGTGTTTCCTAGACTGTGGGACGAACTACCCCGGGACTTGCGTGTTGACTTTGTACTTTCTAAGTTTCAGACCTGGCAACACAGGCTGAAAAGACATATCTTCTTTGATTAACTTTTTCTCTTGAAGTCTTTGTTTAATTTAATTTACGAGAGATTAATGTAATAATTACGGTATATTTTGTAATCATTCATTCGTCTACTTCTTTATAAAATTCTTGAACCGAAACTGCTATCTTGATTTTATCATTGTTATGTCTTTAGAGTCTTTTGTCTTTCTTTTTTCTTCCATTATTTAAATACTTCTGGACATTTCAAACGCAGCTTCTTTATAAATTGTTTGCATAATATAATATATAATATGAAGTACTGATTCTTTAATGTATTAGTTCTCCTAGTTTCCTTACTCACCTGAAGCCCACTAAGCATATGTAACTATTCACTTCCTTTACCATGTTTTCGTAACTTTATATACCGATTAATTTGTATGATTTTTTAGACATTTTTGTCAGTGCGCTGACTACATGCTCTCACATTTTATTCTTTGCTCAGTTTTATACTTCATGGTTTCAGTTTACCTACTACATATTTTATGCAATCGTTTTTAAGCCAGACTTAATTCCTCATGTTAATGCTCGGTATCGTGTCATGACCTAGTGTCATCATACATATTAATTTGAATTCCTCCTTGTGCTTTGTTTTTGTTAGCTGGTTTGTTTATGAAATGTTTTACAAATACATTTTAATTACCTTCATGCTATATTTTGCAGGTCTTCTGGGTGCACCAGTTGGTCGGGAAGAGGGACCATTACGGTCACAGTGATTTAGTTTGCTTTCCTCTTCCCCGGCAGCCAACTGATGCACTCAGAGGACCTCCAAGAAAATTGTGCATTTGTAAATAATGTTATTATTATTATTAATGTTAGTTTACCTATATTTACATTGTTATATTTTTTGTGAATTGCCGAATAAATAATAAATAAATAAAAAAATAAATGATATTGTGCTAGTTTCAAGAGGTACTTTAGGGAGAAATGTAATTAAAACACTTGTTATTGTCCATAAGTAATTTCCTGCCTGTCAACATTTTTGGTTTAATGACAGGGAAATTCATCCTAAATAAAAAAAACGGCAGTTTCGATGATTTAAATGTCAATATATCTATGACTATCTCTCTAAGCTCTCAAAAAAGTATAAATACAATTACTACAAACATAATGTATGTACATATTCAATATTTTGGGTGGTTCAGTTGGGATTGAAATTTCTTGTCATGTCAATTCATTCTTCATTCATATTTTTGTATTTCTATTTCTTAAAGCTATATTCATATTGCAAAATGTGAATATTGCTATGTATGGATGTTAGGCAATAATGGGTTTTACGATCAATTGATTGTATAGATAGATGCGTGTCATTAATGGCTTAGATTATGCGAAAATGAAACCATCTTAAAAGCACCAGGGTATGAGACAGAGAGAGAATACAATAGAAAAAATGACGATATGCAAGTTGGGGAAAAGAAGAAAAAATGTAACAACAGAATCAATGATCCCGATACTACATAAATCACATTTTGTATTCGTAATTTTATCACAGTTTCAGTTTTTATTTAAATATAGTATATATATTTACCGTAGTACTTATGTTAAGGTTCCCGTGTGGGAAGAGCGAATCCACAGAACCTAACACTTGACAAAAAGAGTAAAGGTGGACCTGGACTTGGCTTCTAATTTGCAAAGTAATTGAGATAGGCTTTTATCGTAAGCGTGTTACACATCGGACAGAAATCGCATCGTCAAATTACACCAAAAATGGATCAGCAGTTTGCACAATTAGCACCTTTCGACGCAACGTTAGTGATTTGTTTCGTTATCAGTTTGGGGATTAGTTGCATTGTTTTTCCCTCGCTAATTGCCAGCCATTTTTGCATTATACCCGACGTAGATGATTTGGCTTACTCGGCCAAAGGTGCAGGGTTGATTCTTATCTTACTGGTAGGTGATATCATCATGATTCGATTCATTCGCGGTAAGACTGGGCACCATCAGGCTCAAGAAGTGTTTTGGCCAATGCGCTGTCGTCATTGCGCCAGAGCCGTTGGCATCCTGGCAAGCGACGAGCTACCTGACACACGTATGGGACTAACTTTTCCACTTGAGCAAGAGAACAGTGGCGTTGTCAAAGAATGTACAAGTCCGTCATTCGTAATCCCGTCAACCAGTTTGTCCGTTTCTACTGAGAGTCTTGCGTCTGGACACTATGACCCGACTGATCTTGGAATCAGTTCACAGAGTACATATTCTAGGAGAAGGACCCCAGTCACCGACAGCCCAATCATGCGTACGAATAAGAACCACTCAACGCCACGAACCATTACCGATAACCAAGCTCACATCGGAGATACACGAAGTAGATGTACCGCCGTTGCGGATCACACGCAAGATCAAAATGGCGAATCCAGAGATTTTCTAGGATATAATAAAGAGACGGAATGCTATGCCATGCCGCTATTTAAAAGTCCACATAAATCTCTTCTGCGAATCTTCACAATATTAGGGATCGTGTCAATGGCTAGGATTATTTTTGTGGTAGCTGCGGATGTCTTGTGCATCTTACAACCTCGTGAGACATACGAAAGGAAAGTCTCTTTTGCCGTTCAAGCTCTTCGGAATGGAATGATGGGAAGTATACTCGTAATAACAATGTTCTTTGTCACCTGTTATTACGATGCTGTCTTCATCAAAAAGGGGAAATTTTGTTATCCTATAGCATACATATTCGCTGGCTGTATCTGGGTTATACTTTCCCAAAAAGGATATCCTTTCAATGGTGACGGAAATGAACCCCCGCCTCATCCAACGTACCCATGCAAATTGAACGGAAAATTTGGAGAGTTTGCTTTGGATTTTGAAGAAATGGCTGATCCCTTTATAGTAGAGTGTGCTATAATCGGAGCTGGCATCATTTGGCAGATGTGGAGTGGCGCCTTACCAGAGGGGGTTTTGAAACTGTCATCATGCGCCAGTCCGTCATTCGATTTTCTGTCTAGCCAGAAACCTAAACCAAGTTGGAAGAGGATCTCAACTTTTTGTTCACAAAGACTTAACTATCAAAACCTATTTTTCACCAGAGATGCCAGATCTTCAACTGACATAGAATCTTTACCCCTACAGAACAATCCTAGAAAACATGATTTGAAAAAGTCTCTCCTAAAACTGTTCCTGGGACTCCTACTCGGAGTTCTAATCAATATCACTGCAGTTACATTTCTAAGATTGTTTACAAATCCCACTGTTTCTTCAATGAACACGCGAATCTATTTGGAATGGTGTTGCGAGATTGCTTCTGGCGTTCCACTTATCGGCCTGCTCCATTTCCAATCGTATTCCACGAATAAAAGGTCAAATCATTTTCCTGTAAAACGTGGAATCTCATTACTTCGTGGACTGGGGAATAGCGATTGCATCCTGGTGCTAGGTTGTGACGGGATATTCATTCTGAGCTTATCCCGTCTTATCGGAGCGATCACCTTCTTGGTCTCTACCACATCAGCTTCCTCATCAGCTTCCAGCGACGACCAGGCACTAGCTTACTTCTCCATCCTGTATGCTCTTTTTAAAATTTACTTGACGTGGCGCATGACGCTATTTTTGTTCATAGCACAACGCCAGTTCTTTGACGATATCAAGAAAATCAAATGGACTCTGTTTTGATCCATGTACACGGGAATCTTTAGCGTAACCACCTGGGTATTAGGAAACACGAGCATTCGTCCTTGGGTTGAGTTAGTATTGTTTTTCGGCAATGGAAATGGGGGGACCATTGGAACACTCCTGGAACCCTTCGTAAGTCTATTTGGTATTCATTCTGCTTTAGTGGCATTTGAGGCATTCAGAGAAGTATATGATAATTACAAAGTTGTATGTGTCACCAAAAAAAAAATCCGGACCTTAGAATGAAGAGAATTTATATAGCGCGGCAAATATTATGAAACAGCGGTAGCAAGATTAAATTCCACAGTGTCTACATGAAGACTCCTTGTAACTACAAATAAAAACGAAGTAAATGCATTTTGTATGAATCAAAGGTTAAATTAGTTTATTAAATTAATCTTCCATCTAAGTAGTATTTTATTTGCTGACACATTCATATCTTTAACTAAATCTTATCAACGATTTAACAAAAAAGCGTGCGGGTAAATAACAGAATCAATGAAAATCATTGGAACCCAACATCTATAAATTGCATATTGCGCATAATTTAAACAAAAACATTCTGGAGAGTATATTCCTTGTTTCCTAAGACATTACCTACAATTTTTTTGTTCTTCTTCTACTTGGAATAGGTTAAATATCAAGTTTTATATTATTTTCTAAAAAAAGAAAATCGTCCTTGCTATGTTACATAAAGTGAAACGTTGAATCAACATGCCCACAATTGCTGCATAAATCATTATTCACACTTTGTAATTTATATAAGTTTTGTATTGAAGCAATAAACTTGTGAATTATCTTGAAATTAAATTGTTAAACTTTATTATTATGAATTTGCTTTAATTTAAATCAAAATACATTCTGCCAAACACAGTCGTTATCTAAATCTAGAAAGGAATTCCAAAAATAAATGACAGTCGGTTCTCTCGACTTCTTCTGTATTAACAAACGATTGTAATCTTTCACTTGCATAACAACACCAAATTACTTTATCCCATGTTTCTTTTTCTATAAGATTTAAAATACCACATACATGTTCAAAATCATTGACAACACTTAATCTATGTAACCAACACTTCGGAAATATTTTCTTTAATTTTGTATATTCAAAATCAAATAGGAGCTTTTGTGCGTTCACTGTTTTGATAAATAAAGTAGAGAAATTCCCGATACCATTTATAATCAAGTTATGTATTTACAATAAACAAGCATCTTGCCATTCTCGATAAAACAATATTTGTTTTTTGAAGGTAATGTTACTATTTTTCCAAATAATTTCATATGGAATATTTCTTACTTTTAACATATCAAAGAATTTTATTTCTGACCTAGTAAAAAAAAAGATCTGCATACATTTCTGTCAAATTATGTTCAGAGCATAATAAATAATTATCTTTTATATTGCAATTATACTGTAAACAAGGTGGCAAATCCCCTATCTTATCAAACCAGTATGTGACCATATTTTTTCAATTTACAGCCATTATAATTAAAGAAACGAGATATCCATGACAAACGAAGCTAAGATAATTTACTAGCAATTTCAATCATATTCAATCCATCATTTTCAATATCATTTAATACATTCTGAATTATATTTATTTCTGCATTCCAGTTTAAATCTTGTAACAATTTCTTTTTTTAGCCTACACAAACTCTTAAATATTTACCAGGTTAGTGCGTCCCAGAAAATACGAAACCGAGAATTATCGATGTTTTATCATAAATTAATCACAATTATAATTAATAAATTACACATATTTGTAAACCTTACATTCTCCTCTTTAATTTAATAGAAATCATACGATACATTTTTCATGAGTGATTTAAAACAGTTTAAAAAGAGGGTACCAAAAATTCATTTGGCGGGCGGTATCTGAATTTCAAAGATAGTTCTAGAAATTTCCAGAAAGTTCATTTTCTGTCCTTTCATTTGACACCTCAATCAGGAAAAATGAGCCAGGAATAACACAGGTTCTGTTGGTTTAAAGTAATGCTTGCATTTCCATAATTTGGTAAACGATAATAAACGAATTCGCTTTTACTGGCTGCCTGCCGTGGTAAAACAGAGTTGCCAAAAAACTTAACTCCTTTTCCTTTTCGTTGACGATCGTAAGCTTTTAATAGATAGAGGGGGATTCTGGGCATCCGATTGCATTGTGAATGAAAAGATATGGAATGGATCAGAAAAAGTTGATCATGTAGCATGTAAGTATTGGTGTGTACTGCAGAGTTCTGGAGTCATCAAAATCATAATAAATTTGGCTCAGTCTTGGTAAAGTAACAAGCACTATACACAGAAAGATTTATATAGGACTACACAAAATGTCAGGGCTACCAACATTGATTTCCTAATCTTTCTATGCTCACTACTCAGCCAGTATACATTTTATACCAAAATTGTTTGGCAAATGACATTTATTTTTAATCTTGAACATTCAGTGTAAGTTTCGTTTGATTCTGTGAGATTTTTTTCTGATTCTTTTAAAAACCAGAACTCACTTTTATCTTTAACAGATATGTGTCGTTAATTAATTATAATTGTAAGCCCCTCCCAGATAAGGTGAAGTACCATAGACTTCTCCAAATATGAACATTTGGACAGAGAGGCTTTGGACCTTTATAACGTAACATTTAATGGGTGCCTTATAATATATGAGGCATCTTGTATATTTGATTTGATTGATTGATTGATTTAAGTTATTTACCAACAGCAATACAAACATTTCATACAATGATTTTACATAAACAAAAAGAGAAACTATTGGTTGGTAAAAGGGGCTAGATAATAGCACATGGGCTAGTCGAGCCTAACCCCTTAAACAGCTAAACAAAATATTTTGGTACAAATCATTTTAGAAAACGTAACAAAACAAAAAATAAAGAATTTACTGTTACAATCGATACTTTAAAAAACAAGAATACCCTACAATGTCTTATGATATACAAACTAATAATGTAAAATATAAATTGTGTACATATGCAAATTATTCAACTTGATATTTCATTCATGACTGATTTAACAAATGACTTGTAACAGAATTCCGAAACCTATTTCTAGACCTTAGATTAAGATTTAGGTTTAAGTTTTAATCTTAGATTATTTTTAGTACTACTACAATTTAAACATGTATATTTTATACCTGTACATGGTAACTTAAGGTATAACTTTAGTTATCTGTAAGATAATGAATGCCTCGGTAATGTATCTGTAGAGGACAAAAGCAGCCATGCTTTTAAATGAATTTAAAATGACTTTGCTCCTAAGTGTAAATAGAATGTAAATAGTTGATCTAAATATGAGTGCACTGGATTGTAAATCTGTTAACAAGCACTCTCTCTCTCTCTCTCTCTCTCATTCTCTCTCTCTTGGCACTCATAATGTGTACAGTAAGTAACGTTTATTGTAATTGCTTAGATTTTATTATAACTCATAGCAATTTGTGATAATTATCGATATTGGAATTTTAAATGTAGGTTTAAAACTGAATTAGAGACAGCAATTAGGGACGAATTCTGTGTTTTCTTTGGATTAAAGTACGTTTAAGATTGATTAATTAATTCCGGAGCTGGTGAAAAGTAGGAATTATAAATTCGAGGCTATCTATCGTAGAAACCTCTGTATTTAAAGTCACATGGGTGCCGAAAAAGTGAGCTAGCATGTTAGACTAGGAACCCGTTAGTGAATTACCTGTTGAGCGGTGACCATGAAGGTAGAAGAAGATGTGGATTGGAGTAATTGTTGGATAGCTGCTGGTTAGCCTAGATTGAAAGTAATTGAGAGGCTATTTTGTGTTTAGCCCGAAATAGAATTACTTCTCATATTTTCGTAGGAAAGAAAAGGTACACTTTGGAGTAGAATTCAGTTGCTAGTGATCTTATACTGTTACATCATAAACCTGTCCCTACATTTTGTTAGCATAACACTGCATATACTTCCATATTTAAAGCTAGTATCACTTTGGTAAATTATTTGTTGACGGACAAAAGTGACAACATAATGTGTATATAATGTATATTTAAGCTCTCAAACCATTTGCGTTACATACATATTTGAATTGAATCATATTTGACATGACTTGCATGTGAATTAGACTCGAACACATTATTGTTAGTTGAAATGTATTAATAAAGTGTTACTTGTTATTTGTTCACGTGAACAATTTAAGCTGACAGATCCGTTCTTACAGTAATTTATGTCTTGTAACACATTAGTTACAGTAGTTAAGTGCGAATGGTGATTGGGCACTTTTACATCTTATAAATATGATAGCATGATTGAGAACTTAGAGAACAAAGTCATCGTGTGGCTTTATATCAGACACGTATCCATGTCATTGTACATTTAGATTGCTCGCTACCTATGGGAGTAATGTGATAGAGGATGTGAGAGAGAGAGTGCCCCAAGATACGAGTGCGAATAATGTGCATCTTTGACAGCGTGTTCCTGTCACATGTTTGCAGTATGTTGTGCAGATCGTTAGACAATTTGGTTGTACAGGTTTGGTGCGAATCTTTAGGATACACTTCTGAGGACGGTTGGGTTAATAGGTAAGTGATGGAAAAAGCTTGTGAAATGAAATAAGAAATTCAACATTCTTCCGATGATGAATTTCTTTAACTTTCATTACCGACCAGATCCTAATCGAGTGTTTCTATTCCAAAATGGCCCGGTTAAAAAAATTACACCTTGCCATGACCGGTTGGAAGTGTAAATCCCTTGCTCGTGCTTTATTTCTTCCTGCTCGAAATGCATAGATCTTCAACCGCAAACGTTTTCATACACTTGGAACTCAATAAAAGTCCCATGTTCCTCGTGTTCATCGATGTTGTTATAAATATGCGGGTCTTCTGAATTCGTGTTAGCTATCACCTCATCATTGGCCTTCGCTATGTTCTCGTAGAATCCATCATCATCTAAAGAGGCCATGTCCGATCGCACAACTGTCGCGCTAGTCATCTTCGGAAGGATCTCGGTGTCCACCTGGCCTTCCTTGGAACTCTCTGACATGTCGAAGTACTCATGTATACATCCAAGGTCGTTGCGTCGAAGACCATACTTCTCTTTGCCAGACTCCCGTTGTTCGGGTCCCTTTGAGAAGGAGAGTGGTAGGGACCTTTCCTTCGTCGAGCATACGCTCTGACGCAGACCAGTGAACTTAGGTTTGGGGCAAGTGGGTGGCCCTCCAATCATTCTTGACGGCCCTTGTGACTTTACCTTGTGGGCAGTCTGGGGTTGCCCAGACTCCAGTCGTTTAGGTCCCTTTGAGAAGGAGAGTGGTGGGGACCTTTCCTTCGTCGAGCATACGCTCGGACGCAGACCAGTGAACTTAGGTTTGGGGCAAGTGGGTGGCCCTCCAATCATTCTGGACGGCCCTTGCGATTTTTCCTTTCGGGCAGTCTTGGATTGTCCTGTGCGTACTGCTGACATCCGTGGGTGCTTACATCGGTCGTGACTATTTTCTGCCGATAACCTCAAAGATATCGGAATGGGTCTCACATCTACACAGTCACTATAGACATGACAATCCTCGCCGATTGACAGCCCTGGTGTGTCTTCTGATTTGGTCTTCTGCAGAGATAACCCAGACGGCTCATTCGTGGACTGGTATGACTGGTGTGAAGTAGCTTCCTCTGCACGCTCTTTCTGTTTTGCCAGTGTGGCCAAACTGACTTCATGTTGACAAGGCTTGGAACCCCTTCGACAACTGCAACAATACTTCCTCGTGAGGCACACGGCAATGAAAACAACAACGATCACCAAAGTACAAGAAGGAACCAAAAATGCAACATTGGTTGGAAAAGTTTTTACCAGATCAAAAGTAGAAGCGGTTCTACCAGAGTCGGTGATGGTCACATGTGGAAGAGGAGATGAATAGTTCGCCTGCGAGTGCAACGATGTTGACGGTGATGTGGACTTCAATGTCTCGCCTTTAGTACTTTGAGGATGATTTTTGGGGGATAGTAGTGGGGTAGTTGTGGGTGAGCTCGATGTATGGACTGTGCAACTTCCTCCATCTGAACAACATTAAAGGAGACAATGCATTTTTACAAGTTATACAATATTACAAATATTTACGTTTGATTTATATCATAGTTACATTTTCGAAAAGTTTACATCTAACATTGGTAAAGGCGCATATGGTGGCGGCAAGAAAAGACAGGAATTGCTCTTGTGAAACGAGGATGAGACAAAGCCCGGCGGTTTCAAGAAAAAAGGAAAAGAAAATTGAAAGGAGTTATATGTGGTAATAAGTGACAAGGCGCATGAAAAGGGCAAAATAAGGAAATAATGAGTGTGGTTGAGAGAAATAAAGACTGTAGCAAAAAGAGTAACAAATAATTGAAAATTAAGGCTATGAAATGTTATGAGCATTGGAGTAATATCAGCTCTAACATGACATTACCACAAGGGAGAGGGGGAATATGATTCACACCGTAGTGCATTATGAAATCACATCCATTCAGGAAATGTTATTTATTATTCACAATCAAAACGTTGAGAATGGATGTAATCCTTCGTAATAAGGAAATAGACTTTCGCTTTCATCAGTTAATAAAAGCAACCACTCAAGCAATTATGCTTAGTGTAATGATGAAAATTTTAAACGTTTTTTTCTATGCAGAACAATCTTTCTATGACAGATGTAAACACGTTGATCAAACCTCTGACATAACAGATCTTGAAACTCTTCAATATTTATTGCCAATTATTTTGAAAGTATCTCCAATCAAGGGTCAATTAAATCGAAGCGTTTTTATAGCTAGAAACAAGGAAGTATTAGACATACCATTTCTGTACCCTCTTTGTACACTTGCATCGCTAGCCACAGAAATCTGATCTACCGCTATCCTCCCTGTCTGGGCAGTCCATTTAACTTCGAACGATATCTAAAGGGTAGTTGAGGATATAACACCAGAGCATTCGTGTAAAGTGGAATATTGCATTTACATTTTTTCGAAAGAGATTGTCATCAATTATTACTTTGCCAGTAACTTTTAGTCTGATTTTATACCATTGTACCGAATGGTCGTACGTTTTACGCTACATAAAGATTCAATCAGTTTAAGGTTGGCCATTACAAGAAGTGGGTTATTGATGTAGACAAATGCTCATGTACCCTTTACAGCTCATTTTGTATGTTATTACCAAAGAAGAAAAAAGGCCAGTCAGTCACTCAATAGTGTCTATCAGTGAATTCTAGCAAGTAATTGGGTTTCCTTGCATAATTTGAATAATAGGACACTGCTAACGTTTAAATTTTACAGATAGGACATACATGACATATTCATAATTCCTGCAAAGTTCTACAGAATTTGATGTTGGCTGCAAAAGGGACATTGTATCTTTAAAGAAGTTCTGCCTTCAGAAAAAAAGGTCCTCAAAAAGTTATTAATATGTGTGTGTGTGTGTGTGGGGGGGGGGGGGTTGGTGTGTACATGTTTTTTTTTTGTCTTTTTTTTTGTTTTGTATACTTTGACTTTTTTTCTTCTTCTTGTTGTTTTTGGTTTGTTTTGCTTTGGTTAATTTGATTTTTTGTTATGGTTTTTCAAATATCCTTGGATAGGTGTTATGTGACATCAAATGCCTTATATATTCCGTGAACTCACTTCTGGCCAATTCCACCCGCCTTCGTAACAGCAGATTGGAAGATCCGGAGATTTAATCCACAGTCCCTTCTTATCGGTGACGTCAAATATGACGTCATCGCAAAGTGTGACCCTCAGTCTGTTTCGTCCTTTGCCAAAGATTTTGTAGTAGAAGGAAAGCCGGGTGAAGGGCGTGGACATCTGAAAGTGTGGCAATCGAAATATGGAACGGCCATTCTGGTCTCTGGTCCAAGAGATGAAGAACCCCCCTATACAGGATAAAATAAATATCGAAAGATGGACTTACTTGAATTACAGAACAGGAAAATTATACAAGTATATAACACCTACAGTCAGCCTCTATTGGGACCAAAGAGATTACAAACAATTGGAATTTTATTTTACTGGAAAGCTGAAGTCAATTGTGTCTTTTTTCTTCTTTCTTTAAATTTGTTTTAATGGATTTTTTTCCTTCTTCTTCAAACTTGATGAATCTTAAGGCGGATTCAGGATGTTGTAAAGGAGAGGGTACAAAATTCCTCAAATATGATATCTATATAAATGCATATATCTATTGATGCAGTGTCGCAGCACAACAAATAAAGCTTGCAAACAATAGGTGAAATTTTAATGTCAAAATTCCTAAAAAATTGTTGACACGCTAAAATACACTAAAAAGGGAAATAGGGGACACAAACATTGGTATTGAAATTATGTCAATCGGGTTTCGAAGGGGGGGGGGGGCGGGTAGTTAATCCTAATCAGCTTCTGATGAATGTGCCCTGAGAAATAAGACTCTTTTTAATACAATTGAAAACTTCTGGTAGCCATGGGAGCATGATTGTTATCCAAGTTAGAAAGCTCACCATTTCCCCCCCCTGTTGTGTCTTGCCAATATTTACTTGGGTAGTCATTTCCACTGATGACGCGCCACCCTCTATTATGAGCCTGCCTGACGTTACAGTCATGTAGTCCTCTGCCAGTAATGGGATTCAGTGTTCCAAAATCACAGGAGAAGCCACCTGTAAACATGATTGCAAAGAATTTCGGAAAAATCAATGTAAGACAATTTCAATAGCCTTGTGAATCACCTATTGAAATGAGCGAACTTGACGTTGAGGTACTGGGTAATCCGAACATGTTTTCTGTAGGATTTATAAAAGAATTTTGAAGTTGAACTTGCGTTGATTTCTTCAAAGTCTTTGCTTTTGTGTCATATAAACACGATATTAAAGTAACTAGTTTTTAGTATTAGCAGGGGCGACTGAGCGTCCTACAAAACGGTTGGGGGCACTAACATAAAAAGGACACTTATTGCAAACGAAAAGGGGCATCTACAAAGGGAATCCTAAAATTAAAAATATACAATTTTTAGGTGAAAAGGTGCATTTATTAGAAGGAAAAGTAGGTGCTTAATTGAGCGGAAAGGGGGGCACATGTCATAATAAAAGAAGGCACTTGTCAGAGGTGAAAAGGGGCACTCATCAGAGATAAAAATGAAAACTTATCAGAAGGGAAAGGGGCAATAATGAAAAATGAAAGGGGGCACGTGTCGAAGTAAATAAAGGCAATTCAATAGTATCAGAGGTAAAAAGGGGCACTCCTCGCACCTGAAAAGAGACACTCACCAGAGATGAAAAGAAGCACTTTTGAAAATGGAAAAAAGGGCTCCTTATTATAAAGGAAAAGGGACACCTTTCAGATTTGTATAGGGTCGTTTATCAAGGGTGAAAGGGAGGCATTTATGAGAAGGGGTGGTAGCTTGTATTCAAAAAGAAAAGGGGCATTTAATCAGAAGCAAAAAGGACGCTTATTTGAACAGAAAAGGGAGCACGTGTCAAGATTAAAAAGGATATGTATCAAAGATGAAAAAGATATTCATCAGAGATCAAAAGGAGCACTTATCAGAAGGCGAAGGGGCTATTATTACAAAGGTAAAGGGGCACTTGTTAAAGTAAAACGGGCGCCTCTATGATATAAATAGGGGTAATTATCAGACATAGAAGGAGCACTTATCAAAAGTAAAGAAGGGCACTTCTCCTTCCTGAAAACAGACATTTACCAGAAATGAAAAAGGGGCACTTATCAGAATTGAAAAGAGATACTTATAGCAAAGAAAAGGGGGAACCAATAATATTTTAATAGGGGAATTTATCTGAGATGAAAAGGCGCAATTATGAGAAGGGGAACGGGCTCTTGATAGAAATAATATGCGCTGCCCCCCCCCCCCCCCGAAGCGCCGCCATCATAACACGATTATCACTATAATCTTCATCATCGTTACCATCATCACCATCATCATCGTCATCATCATTTCATGCTTGTGCATGCATTTTCAAAAGTCTAATGAATTATATTATAACAAGAAATTAAATTTGTTTTGATACTCACTTCCCCATGTTGAGTGATGCTCAACCACAATCATCAGCATGATGTATGCTAATCGCCGAAAAATCATGTTGGAATATTATTTCAAAACCGTCTCCAAGGTGCAGCTCGAACCCTAAACCTTTTTCCAAGAATCTCCGGAAAACAATCCGATGAACCGGTTATGAGCGGTAATCTATGTATAAGGCATATGCTTCATCAATTTTAATGCAGGATCACCTGTAAGTTTTGAAATGAGTAAATACACGCGTTTCAGCTTTGCAAAGCCTACATGTAAGTATGCAGAAGAAGCGTTAACAGACTGCTCTTGAACGTCGGTGTTAATGATAACTGTGTTACTCTCAAACGGAGTAATCATGGTTGATGTTTTTCACTACCGTCACTTCGTGAAAACAGCGACGAATATGTCATTGAAACATCCTCAACAAGACCGCCCACTTTTTCTCATGGTTTCTCTTCTAGATTACGCTCTTGAAAATTGCAAAAGAATTGAAACTACTTTGCTGCAACTCAACCCTCACAAATTCAAGAACTGCGCATGCTCATAACCCTTCAAGATAATGTAACAACTTTGTAATGAGCTTTAATTAAAATGATTAACGAAAAAATATCATGATACCCAACCCGGAGTGAAAGAAAACTTAATTACAGAAAAGAATATGCTACATCCATTTTTCATATCATATTGCTCTCTTTCTCCAAAGTTGTATTTAGTAGTAGTAGTAGTAGTAGTAGTTATTATTATCATTATCATTATTTATATTATTATTACTACTATAAGTATTATTATCGTTATCATTATAATTATTGTTGTTATTATTAATATTACTATTATAATAAGTAGTAGGAGAAAACGTAGTAGTAGTAGGATATGCAGCTAGTAGTAATAGTAGTATTTGTGTATTAATCATTATAATTATTGCTGTTATTATTCTCATTATCGTTATCAAGTATTTGGCGTCACCCGTGTCTCGGAGACGAAAATTTAACTTAATTACTGTAACTCTCGGGTTGATAAAAAATAAATAAATCCCATGGAAAAGTCATAGAATGGGGAATTAAAAACTGGATTTAGTTCTCAGATCAAAAATAAAATACTAAAGACGATATTGGGAACTTGGTCAATCAAAGACTCTACCACCACCAGAGGTGATTAAGTCGAGTGGTCTAAGCACTTGACTTGAAATTAAAAGGTCGTGGGTTCGATCCCCGACACAGCCTGCTTTGCTAACATCATTTGGCAAGGCATTAGTCTATATTTGCCACTCCATACCAAGGAGAGAAATGGGGCCCTAGTAGGATGACGAAAGCCTTTGTCGCGGTTAGAAATTATCATATGCCATCACTGTGACCATATGATATGAATACTCCCCAGGAGTGGAGATGATGCACATTGTGCGTAAATGACTCCGATGACCGGGGTAATAATATGTGTAAAGCGCTTAAAGACGGTATTACCTATTATAAAGCGCTATATAAATCGAAATTATTATTATTTTTCTCCTCTTTACTCTAGCAATCCCCCGAAAATTCATTACACTATGCCATAATGGTATGGAATTACCAACATGAGGACAGTTAGTTGTGATCAGTGTCAACGATTCATTTTCACTTTCTTTCTATACTTGACGCCACAGTTACAAAGGGAATATATATATATATATATATATGCACTTGAATCGAGTACTTGTTATTTAAAAAGCGAAACTATTTTAACTCTTCATTTCATTAAAATATCCACATATACAACAAGCAGGAAATACACGCAGTACCCCCAACACAATAAACATGTTTATTTGTTTGTTTGAATTTATTTCTACATTTCTTAACATAATAAAAGTTATATACAAACTAGATCCATATATCTTATTAACAAATGTTTAAACAAAACATGTGATCGTATCATAATGTAAATCAACTAAATAGTTATACATTTATAAAAACCCACACAGTTGACAAATCATTTCAAAATTGAAAAATGCAGGAGACCGCCGCACAGTGGGCCAGGGACGAACCAAAGTGCGCCAAAACTCTTTTTTGGTGATTTTTTTTCTTCCAACTTTTATCTTGCCCAGTTGAAAGGTAACACATTGAGGAATACCTCAATAAAATATTTAATTCCGGTATGCACAATATAGGGTATAAATTTCCTCCTTCAAACAGCAAAATCCTACATATTCACAGTTTTAGTGCAAAAGTGACTTATTTTATAAATCTTTCAATTTAACATGTAGTTTTTAAGTTATTGATATGAAATTGCTCTCACATATTCCTGATATTTCATTTCGTTGCATGAATGGGTTAAAATTGATAGAAACACAAACTTCATGATATACTACAGGGTATATAATTATCCATGTTTTCTATAAATGCAAGAAAAATGTTTAGATCTCCTCAGAACTCCGCTTCAATTTTAATACAACCATTTTCTCTGAGTTGATACCAAAGTTGGCTGCCCGATCTTGCCACATTGCCCCGAAAAATGTGTTGTTTTTTTTAGGTCTGCGGCTGAATCATGAAGGATTCGCGGTCATAAATCACGGCGCGTGGGGGCGCGTGACACACGTTCTGACACCGCGAACCAAAATAAACACATTTTTCGGTGCAAAAATGTTGCAAGGAAAACGGCTCTAACATAATAACGGGCAGAATCGGGCAGCCAAATCTGGTATCAACTTAAAGCTTAGACATCAGAGAAAATGTTGGTAATAAAATTTAAGCTGAAATCCCTGGAAATCCAAACATTTCCTCTGGATTTATAAAAAATAAATCCCCCCAAAATTAGTTTTGGCGCACTTTGGTTCCTCCCTGGCCCACTGTGCGCCGTCTTAAAGGGACTTGGTAACATTGTTAAGATGAAAGAAATAGTGCTACGACAGTGAATTCAATGCTATATGTACAATTAAAGATAATCTAAAAGATTAAGTGAAAACAGACCATTATTAATGATAAAAATTGGGGGAAACTTATCTGATTGATTACTGAATTCTCCCAGCTATACTATTATAATTTAATTAGATTTGAGGTGTAAGTACATCGTCACAAAGCAACGAATTGGCTCTATATACCATTCCAGATATTTAAGTGTTGAAATATTTAGTTAAAGCCTATTTTATTCCTGATCTTATTTTCATGGAAACACGGTTGAGAAAATTCAAAAATTGGTTGCGAGAAATTACTGTTAGTGGATGTTGCACGGTGACGCCTTAAAAAAAAAACATTAATATTTTTGTGGTTTACGAATTTGTTGAAGATTTTTGTTTGCATGTTAGAGGGTTAGTACCGTAACATTTCATACACAAATTACGCAGTTTTTTCATCAATCTTCAACAATGTTACCGAGTCACTTTAAGTTAGAGCTTGAACGTGATGTCGGCCTCATGACTGAGGAACCTCAATGGGCGACCAACCTTATAATATATATACTCAGCAATAAATTAATTATAGCAGCCACCTATTTATGGAATCAATTCTTTTACAATTTAATTCAAACAAAATCGCAAAGACTTTCGATTTTCAGTGTAGCCTCATCCATCATCTACTGAAATGTCCGAGCTATTGCAATGACGTTTATAATCAGAACATGATTTCTTTAGGATATAGAATATGTTATTGAAATTCCCTTGCGTTGATTTCTATAAAGTCTGCGCGATTGTGTGTTAAAGATTGCGTTTAACTCAATACGAATTGGGTATATTAAATACTGCTTCCTGTTTTGATGTATTTCACATTTGGAAACGGTTAGAAGAGTACGTACTAACATTGTTTATTAATGAGGTCATTATTGATCTCCTTGTCGAATTACATGGGGTATCCGTCGTCGAGAGGGTGATGGCAACCTGACATCGAGTAGAAAATATTATCTTGAAATGAGAGGAATGTCGCCGGAGATCTCTTGAAGGCTGACAGCTAATCGTACGCCAAATGTTATGCAACAAGACCAACAACAAAATGCATTACCTCCGATGGCGAACAATTTCTCTCGCTCTCTGTCTCTCCCTTCCTCCGTCAATTTCTCCCTCTCCCCTCCTTTCTCTCTTTCTCTCATATCTCTCTCTCTCTCTCTCTCCCTCTCTCTCCCTCTATCTCTCTATCTATCTGTATCTCTCTATTTCTCTCTGTATCTCCCCCTCATCTCGCTATCGTTATAAATACACTCATCTCTCTCTCTGTCTCACTGTATTTGCTCTAAAATAATAAACCTACTTCATAAAAAACTTAATGTAACTCACATTAAATAAAGCCATTTCCCAATTATACAAATGCAAAATGCACAGTCCTGTGAAAGCAAAAGCACTAGACATGGACAATGTCTGTGTACACAATGGTGACTTTCTGTGGCTTTAATTAATAACACATTACTGGAAACAATAATTCAACATAAATTTCAAAAACCGCATTACGTCTACGTAGGTATAGTCAAACACATTTTATTTGTCTAAGTGGATTTTAGGTTTTCAAACAGGGTGGCAAGATGGCTATGCAGGTAGAAGTTATTGACTAAAACAAATTATCAGACGATAAGCAGGTACAGTTTATTTATAATTGTTGCCGTGATAACGAGATAAAGAAATACAATGAACAGCAAATATCATGGCTGTTCCTTGGACACAACTTCATTGTATTTAGTGCTGATTTGAATTATTTAACACAATTTTCCATGATTAATATTATAAATGTATATACAGGTTATTTCCACTTGAGTTTTCCAACACGGGATTACTCTTGAATAAATTATTTCAAATACAAATGTTGACAAACCCCACCCATTCTCTTTTACGGAGTGTTTTTTCTTCTTAAACGATGCTTCTATGGGGAGGGGGAGGCAAGTATTCCAAATATTCATCTTCTTTTCAATCAGTTTATTAAAAGGTTTGTAATACAATCCTAGCACTTTCAACACCTTTTTTCATAACAGATCAATAGTGAATTTTATCTTGCGGTATTTATTGTATTATAAGGTTATCACTTTTGTGGTGGTACCTGATATACAAGAATCCAATCGTTATCATTTTATATCATCAGTTTCGAATATACGTTTCAAGGGCTTTAATTTATCCACTTTCCATTCGAGCTGTTGTAAACATTATCAATAATGGACAATTTATATTTCTTCTTTATAAAAAGATAACATTTTCTTTACAGATAACTTCATTATTACAATAATCATTCCTTTAATCAATGAACATAATTCATAATTAGATTTTAAAAATACATGAGGGTGAACTCCTTTTCATGATTTCGATATAATATAAATATAGTATTAGAGTATGGACCTACTACACAAGATTAAAGCATGTTATCTAACACAGAGAACCTCAATAGATATACAGCCCACATCAATAATTGAATAAGATTCTGATTGATGAATATTTAACAAGTAACTGCCTAAAGACAATCGATGAATAAAACTATGGAGGTTTACCTCTATAATAATCAAAACTTAGATTTGAGATTAAAGAGTTTTAATTATGACGGTAGAAGAGGCCTGAGCATTGCTGTCATTCACCTGTCGCTTCAATATCTTGAGAAATAAACTTTAACAGGACATTCCTGTTTTACTGGAGCGTAAAATTAAAAGGAATTTTTCTGGTTGTGATGCCCTGTCAAATGTGTTCAAACAAACATGTTTGACAAATAAATGATAGTTTTTCCAACATCTTTCAGAATAAAATCACTTAAAAAAAAAAAAAAAAATCAAAATCCTTTAATTTTGACCTTCTCATCAGACACTGTCTTCTATTTCTCGCAGAGCAGCCACGAATGCCGTTTCACTGTGTGTAATTTGAGGCAAAATTAAATACAATATATTTAATTGCAAAGGTCATCACTAGTTAAAGTTAAAGTTAAGTTCTTGCAGCTATTATGTTTCGCTGCGTCTGCTCTGATCGTCTTAAGGGAGTATTTAATTTGATGAAAATAAAGCAAGCTGCTTGGTGTCATCAGAAAACAGAGGAGGAGGAGGAGGTGGAAGAGGAGACAATGCTGACATTCCTAATACAACTCCATCTGAAATTGATACAAAAGATAAATAAATAAATAAATACATTAATAAATAAATGAATTAATGAATAAATTGATAAATAAATGAATAACTAAGTAAGTGATTACAAAAATGGGAAGACGATTCCGGAAGCGAGTTGGAACCCACGTGGAAAAAACATTGACATCACTACACAATGCTCCAACGATAACTGCTCTGCGGTCAATGTCAACAACATCAGACGTCCCTCTTCAACAATGGACCCTCCACAGATCCTAACTCAAAACCTGATCTTAACAAAAATCCATTCACAACTCAAGCACGAACCCAACATCTTTGACTACGCATATTAGTTAGGATCATCAGATTTCTCCCGGAAGTGCGCTTTTGTTTATATGACCTACTGTGACGTTGGGAAACCAATGAAACATGACGTGTTATAGTTTATCATGAATATCACTATAACAAAAATCTATTCATACGCTCTCTAGCTAGTACCCTCTCTATTTATGGAGTTTGCAAAGACAGGAGCAATGGTATTACACTTTGTTTTGTTCGATTTGAATCGATTTCCTACCTGACGATTTGGCTGATTCATGAATATTTCTCTCATTGATCCGTCCATCTGTCCTGGCAGGACTGGTATTTACCCTCAGTCGGCTAAGCAGTATCTGCGATGGCCACCCTCTGCAGCCTGGAGATGGGTAGGTGCCTTCGGTCCTGCTGATGCTGATGCTGATGTTGATGCTTCGGTCCGATGCATGCGTCCGTTGGATGACCCCAGACGACGATTCCCTTGAGGTAATAGCCTTGGTGAGCCGTACGGATTGGTACCTTCATCTTGGGACATACCATGACCACCCTCAGTACCCATGGGATTGGTAGGTAGAGTTCCCCCGGTCGTGATGCAGAGCACGTGGGTGTGCCGTTGGTTGATGTGACAGGGATGCTCGAAAGCCAGGGAACTTGGTTGTGGACTCCACAGGGATCCCTCAGATGTGACCTGTACCTATCCTTGACAGATAATGATGGGGCGGGGCGGGGGTAGGAAGCGCAATCTGATACGCATGCTTAAAATGTTGTCAATTTTTGACATTTTTTTGTTGATCTTCCAAAAAAACATACAAAAGACGCGGAGATAATCATGCTAAAGGACGCGTCTGCAGATGGGGAAAGTGCGCGTTCTTGCTTCATGCGACGAGTCGACTTACTTACCTACTGCCCTGGCCATCTTTAGGATAGGTATAACCTGACCAGCATTGGCCAGAACAGTTTCATTCATACTTACTGGGACCAGCGCTGCAGATAAGTGGCCCAAGGGTGTGGTATCCTTCTTCGTTGCCTACCCCTCCTGCCGTGTCACCAAACCGTAGTTGCGTAACGGGTAGGAAAGTGGCAGAGAAGTCGTTGATGTCGCCGCTGTCTTCAGCCCAGCTAATGGCGTCGAAATCACAGTTGCACAGCTCAGATGCACCTACGGATAACGGATAGATGGGTGTACGTGATGTTTTCCATATCTCACTTCTGTTTTGGCATTGTCTTCTCGTTGTATTATGACCTTGTTCTTCTATTTGTGTTAGGTAAGTACTGTCTTGTCTCCTTCTCGTCTCTGTTGGCATCCCCCTTTTCCCCCATTTTGTAGTTCCTTTTGTAGTTACGGACTTGTTAATTAATTATTAATTATTCCTAAGTATCATTTGAGGTGTTCACACTTGTACAAACATTGATTTTTAGTGGACCCTTCTGTATTTCTATATAATATAAATCCGAATTTCAACTAGCCTGTTTATCATTATAACAAATGAAAAGGTACTACCATTACTGCCCAATTCAGAATAACATTAATGTTTACAAGATTGTTGCTGTTTTGTTTTGTTTATCTGTTTGTTTATTTTGTATACGTACTGCTGCAGCTGCCATCGATACCGCAGGGGCATGACGAGACACTCTCATTGGCTACCCCAAAGTTGGTCCGGGGAGCTCCCAGGCGATCCACAAACCAGCTCATATCGTTCTTCAGTAGGGTAGAGGCTACGGTATCATATTGTACACAAAAACAGAAAGAGAAAAATGTAATTAAGTTAGTGACTCCGAGCTACGGACGGCAATACTTGTCTTGTTTTTGTCTTATCATTTTACAAATCATGAGAAATACAGTAAGGCGGTTTTTGCCAGCACGAAATCAGCCGAAAAATAGGACCTTTCCAATTAGGTCTAAATCAAGACCTTGTCATGTGCTTTTGTCCAGCTATTCTGCAGTGTTATTTCATCACTAAACTGATATTGAGTGAATTAATATTACTGCGTCAGTTACAGTTGTTACGTTACGGGAAAACAGGGAATTAATCCCCCCAAATTAAAATCCCTTATTCTTACCGTAGCATTCGTATTGGATGGTCTGCACACAGGCAATGTATACGTCATTGATATTATTTGAGAAGAGTGCATCGAATTGTTCTATTGTGACGCCATCATACGTCACCATCTTCTGGTAGTCTCCGGCCGAGGCTTTGTCGACCACGTGTGTGCGGTCTTCCGAGTCATGGTGTATGGTCATCTGCGCATGCGTGGAGTTGAAGCTAGGGTCGCAATAGACTGCATGGTTCAAGACATTAAAAATAACGCCAATAGTAGTTTGAAATGTCGTTAACAAAAAGAAACAGAATGTACAAAAACCTCGTAAAATGTACACTAAATGTTAAAAAGTTGATAACTTGTGTCCATTTAGATGCTGCTTGTAAGTATCCTCCTGAAGACGGATAGTCAACCTGTTCGAAACGTCGAGCCACTCCCGCCACTCATCCTCTCCAAGCGCTATAGTTCTCCTTAGAACTATAAGCTAAGAAAGATAATCAACATTCTTTTTCAAGACCACACCAACAGTCCTTTTTATAGGAAACACCTCTTAGTTGTATTTATATATAGTTAAACAAAACAGCAACAACACAAAGCAAAAGTTAAAATAACAAGCCAAACAAAAGAGTTAAGAATAGTTCAATTTTGGACGCGCAGCTTATTATTTTATCATCTTCAACGAATTCCATTTGGTAGAAAATAAAATCATAAACGCATACGTTTACTGATTTAGTTTCGATTTAAAAAAATACTGTCTATGTTGATTTATGAAACTTAGGAAAAAAAATGTAGCCTAAATATATGTTTTAATGAAACTTAAATCCCTACTTTTCTACTTATAGCTATTTATAGCTACTTGCGCCCTCTATATAGCAAACACAATGCCTAATCGGTGACCATTGGTCCCCCATGATTCTCTTTTTCTTATGTTAATTGAGAGCTGATTTGATGAGATAACCACCTGTCAGTGACCAGGTGGTGTAATCCCTCATGTAAATTAGTACAGATGGGCTTTAAAAGGAAAAGATATTATCTGATTTTATTCTCACCCACGAAAGGCTCCTCACCACCCGACCCATCGGGGTCGATCAGATAGTCCCCGGCGATGGAGCCTCCGTTCTGCTTGATCTCATAGCAAGACTCGGGAGGTGACGATCCGGAATCTAGGGAACAAAAAAAAAGGGGGAAAATGATTTCATCTCAGTAAGAAAGCCGCCCCCTCCTAAAAAAGTCATTATTTGTATGATAGGCCTACAGTGGCTGATAAAAGGCAGGCAACACACATTACTTTTCTGAATTTGAATTGAAATATCCCATTTTCCTTTTCCATCCTCCTTTTTTCTTGGTATTTCTTCTATTTATATTGTCACCACACGATTCGGCTAGTCTGCAAGCACAAACCCTGGTCAGACGTAAAAGTGAGTCTGCACTATAAGACTACCATAGGCCATGTACTGTAGCTGCTCCTGACATATTGAAACAACCAGTAGGTAGCTGGGCTCGACTTCACTCAAGGCACAATGATTTTTTGATAAAGTGTCAAATTAGGGTCTGTGCTTGCAGACTACGATCCGGCTGCGGGGGTCATGGGCTTCCCGTGCCCTTCTGTAAAGCTGGACCCTGTTTCATAAACCTTGATATCAATAACATGTTACAAGCTACTGTTATAAGCTAGGGAAATCAAGGCATCTGATTGGCTGACAGCAAATTTGTCATAGAAATTTAGCATTTGTTATAGATAACAAGTTTTATGAAACGGGTCCCTGGACCACTACTTACCTTCTTTAAAACATTCGAGCTTGCCGACTTTGACCGTTGCGGTCGTGCCTAAGGGCGCCCCTCCTGCTCGCATCTGTTTTATCGGGAGCTTGGAGCGGTCTGTAACCCAACCGTTGTCCTCGTGGATCGTGGTCTGAACGCCATCGCAGTTGCAGCTTTGGCTGCTGTCAAAGCAGCTCCCGAGAACACCTATGGAGATGTATGATAACAGACACTTTAAAGGGATCGTTTAACAATGTTAAATCTGATATGCACGGCCCTACGTGTTATCAGTGTCTGTGATATGGTCCCGCCCCCCCCCCCCCCACTCAGTGTTATTTAGGGTACGCATATGCGTGTTCCAAGCGACCCCCCCCCCCTTTTCAGCAAAAAGTCCTGTGTGTAAAGTCAATACGGGTCGACCTTTTTCTTTTGTTATACGAGCCTTTTTCAGCACCCCCCCCCCCCCCCCTTTCAGCAAAAGTCCGGTGTGTAAAGTCAATACGGGTCGACCTATTTCTTTTGTTACGAGACGGACATTTTAGTAACACGCATGGGGTCCGTCCGTTCACGGAGTGGGAGGGGCGGGGATATGGTGTTATATAGAAAGCCTACAAAAATGCGCTTCAAAATGATCAAGAAGTGCCTCAAAAAAGTAAAAACCTTTGAGTGACCGGTTTTACCATACTCGTTTTCCCCAATATACTGTAGTGTTATGAAAACCGTTTGGCATACGCAAAATTTGATTTCGTTTTTCAATAATAAATATCTTGATAATCAGACAGGCGATCGGCTTGCAAAAGTCATAGGGTTCTTGACTGACCTAAAGGTTTATAATTATCGTTGCAGCGTGAGCTACACCAAGGATTTTTTTTAAGGATTTAGACAAAGTTACCGGATCCCTTTAAAAACGCATAGTAGTGGGTTCTCATTGGGAATTCAACACACTTGTGGTCTTTACCCAATAACAGGTGATGTCAAGCACCAAGAGTGGACTTCACTTTACGACAGTTTTTGCCTGTTTTGTTTTTCTTATCATTTTTGATTAAGTACTATTCAAAGTATGTGGATGTGGCATGTTTTGGAACTCTTCATCTATTTCTTTTTAATCGTTATTCAAATTTGGTTCTATGTCATATATTTTTCTAATAGAAACATTGTTCAAGTGAGATAACACACTGTAATTGGAGATATGTGTCTTGTATATACATGTCTTTGATAACGCGTGGATGTGACGTCAAATAATGGCAGAATTCCAAATAGTTTAAGTAACTTAATATGATAATAAGGGCAATGTATCAGGACTATTATACGGGTAATATCAGGGCTATTACAATGGTAATATCAGGACTGTTGACTTACCACATGGGCACATGTTGTCTTCGCTAGTGCCTGCCCATGCTTGGGACTTAGAACCGTCGCGTATCCCTAACCAACAGGAGCTTCCTGGATCCACTATTGCACCTGGGATAAATCAGATGGCGGGTATGACAAAATGATGAATAACTTTTGGGTTATATTGTTATGAGTGTTGTAAGTGCCAGTATTGGTGTCGTTAGGTAGTCACTGTAATCAGCTCATCATGTTTAAGTAGCTATGAGCACCATTATCATCGTCATCGTCATCATCACCATCATCCCCATCCACATTATTATCATCCTCCTCCTCCTCCTCCACCTCATCGTCATCATCATCCCCATCCTCATTCTCATCCTCATTATCATCATCATCATCATCCTCATCATCATCCCCATCCTCATTCTCATCCTCATTATCATCATCATCATCATCCTCATCATCATCCCCATCCTCATTCTCATCCTCATTCTCATCCTCATCCTCATCATCATCCCCATCCCCATCCTCATTCTCATCATCATCATCACCATCATCATCATCATCATAATCTTCATCATCATCCTCATCCTCATCAGCAGTACCGTAATCTACTTCATTGTCCTACCATTGGAACCATTATCATCAGCAGCATCGTCATCATCATGTCAATCACCATCGCCATCATTGTCATCATCATTGTCTTCATCATCACCATCACCACCATCATCGCCTCACCACCACAACCATCGTCATAATCATCACCGTCATTATTACCATCATCATCACACTGTATTACTAGCCATACTGAAATGACCACAGTGACAATGACCACTATCATTATTACAAGTTATTATAATATAAAAGAATGATAAGGACCCCAAAGCGGTTGCCATGGGGAAATTTACAAAATCCAAAAAGTAGGGGCCTCGCAAATATCGTTTCAATCAGGAAGGGGCTCCGGACCAATTATACTTGCACTAGCTGAAATGTTTCCCATGGGTAAAGTGACCTACCGTTTTCGCAGCTGAAGTCGATTCTTTGCCTGCAAGCGTCCTCGCCATCGACTAAGAGAGCCGTTTTCGAGATCGTTGCCGAATAATCGTAGTTGATGTCGCGAGCAAACCGTCCTGACCGGGTAAAGTCTGTGATGTCGAAGGCACTCTCGAAGTCGTGTCCGATCCGTGTTAGGATCGCATTTTCCACAGAGTTAAAGTCGCAGTAGACTGCAACAGAAGCAGAAAGTGGTTCGTGTTGTTGAGGAGGTTCAGAGGGTTCAACTATATTGACCATGCTCGTATCGATGGATATTCCTGATAAATATTTACATGGTATATTCGCACACAAAAAATACGAATTCATTGGTGTATTTTAAGTTTTTTTTAAAGAAGTCATGCATCAGAAGTTTTCTATATGTAAAGAAAGTATACAAAGTAAAGAAGCTATATTTCATATATAGTGGACTGTCATGTTTATATTATTGTTATTTTCAAAAATCATTATGAGTAGTGGTAGTAGTATAGTAGTAGTAGAAGTAGTGGTATTTCGCTTCCTTCCTACATTGCAGTTCATGATATATTCATTCTGATCATAAGAAGATAATGAATGTTAATTAAATTGAGAATTTGAATTATTAGAAATGGAAGAAAAAAACAGCGACTTTAGTCTTCTGTAAAGGAGTGGCATTTTCTTATATTTACCTGGTATATAATCACCGGTGCTCAGTTTTAGAAGGTAGAGTCCATTTGTACTGTGACCGTCTTGTGCAACATCGTAGCAGGATGAAGGAACCGTACCAGCTAGAAGATAAGCAACAATTGTAATAATAATGATCCATTCTTGTAAAGCACATAACATAATCTTGTAGAGGTGTCGTGGTCGAGTGGATATGTCACCGGACTGTCGATCACAAGGTCCGCGGTTCGAGTCCCGCCGCGGCACTAATGTCCTTTGGCAAGACATTGATCTACATTTGCCACACTCAACCCAGGTGACGTAAATGGGTACCTGGCAGGAATTAATTCCTTACAATTAAATGGTAAAGCGCCGTAATGGCAGCCGTGCTAAAGTCAGGGTTATAATCGGGAGCGCATGTAGTGTCAAGTCTGACAAACTTTAGCGCTATACAAGAATCCACTATTATTATCATTATTATTTATAACGTCCCTACGCTCCCAAAGAGCTTTTGAAAGTATTACCCTACCTTTAGCTCCGACAGCATTTCAATGAATAATCCTACAACGTACCCATTTACCTCACCTGGGTCGAGTGCGGCGAATGTAGATTAACTTTTCGCCATAGCACGTTAGTGTTGTGGCAGGGATTGCAAGAATCAAAAATATGTACATAAAAAGAAAAAATTAAACAAAACATAAATCTGGATCTGTGTATGGGTGCGCTTGATTTCCTATGTTTTTCAATTACTGAGATAAAATCATTTTATAGATAGAGTCCTGATCTGATGGCCAAATCGAGTCAATGGATTCATTCACGTACACAATGTCTCCGCTCCCTGGGGAGTATTCCTAACTACATAACACCAAAATAATTCCCACAATGATAGTACATGTACACTGTTGGTCATAATGGTGGAATAATTATTTGTACCCCAATTATTACCCCTACTGATTACTGTCAGTTATGACTTAAGGATGTAGGTCCCCTAGTTGACTAGCATAGTTGCGTACACATGCTTTAGCAGTCACGCAAAACAAACACTCGCAAATTATTAGTCGATACAATCTGAGAATGTATACTATTATTTAGATCTATTAGGAATAAATCATTGTCAAAATCATTCCATAAATTGGGGTCAAAAATAATTATTCCACCTTTATGACCAACAGTTTATATGGCATTTGCGATCGCAATGACTCTCTGAGTATGGTGTAGAAAATATGAGTGGTGTGAAAGGGTACAAAAAAGAAGAATAGAGAGGAATGGAATTATCGATTTTCTAATCGATATTTATTCATATTGACACTTATATGGACACTGGATTGAGAAGGAGAAAGTATTTAGAAAACCCTAATCATAATAGTTTATTTTTATTGCCAACGACTGTAGAAGAATTATTTGATATTGTACATTCTTTAAAGAATAAGAAAAGTCCAGGTTGTGACTTTATAACAAATGAGTTGATAAAAAATGTAATTGATGGTATTGTTAAACCCCTCGTACATATATTTAATCTATCAATGACCACTGGTGTTGTACCCATGAAAACGAAAATTGCAAAGGTTGTGCCCATTTTTAAAAAGGGTGATGCCCTTATCTTGAATAATTATCGTCCTATTTCTTTGTTGAATTCCTTTTCTAAAATTCTTGAGAAGCTAATGTATACTCGGACGATAACATTTATGATGAATGCTAACATTTTGTCTAATTTTCAGTTTGGTTTTCGTGAAAAACACACTACCACTCATGCTATTCTACATTTGGTGGACAAGATATCCAGTGCCTTAGATGCACGCATGCATACAGTTGGTGTCTTCTTAGACTACTCTAAAGCGTTTGATACTGTAAATCATTATATTTTAATAGATAAACTGTGCCATTATGGTGTAAGGGGAATAGCATTAGATTGGTTTAGAAGCTACTTAACAAATAGGAAACAGTTTGTTACTTTAAATGGAATTGATTCAGATTTGAGGGACGTCACTTGTGGGGTCCCACAGGGATCCCTTCTAGGCCCGCTTTTGTTTATTGTGTATATAAACGATTTTCAACTTTCCGCAAAAATGTTATCATTCATTTTATTTGCAGACGACTCGAGTGTATTTTTCTCTCACAGAAATCCACAAACTCTTTTGCAGACTGTAAACTCTGAGTTGACAAATGCGACTTTGTGGATTCATGCAAACAAGTTGTCTTTAAATCTTAAAAAAAACTAATTATATGCTCTTTAGTAATTCCCTGGGTATATTGCCTGGAAATGTAATGTTCAATGGTGTTGAGATTGAAAAAGTATCTACATTTAAATTTCTTGGCCTGCATATTGATGAACATTTAAATTGGAAGTACCATATTAGTAAACTTTGTAAATTATTGTCAAGAAATACTGGTGTAATTTATAAATTGAAATCTGTGTTCCCACTGAATATTTTACGTATGTTGTACGGAACTTTAATTTTGCCATATTTGCACTATGGTGTGCTAGCTTGGGGCAACTCGTTCAAATCTCAAATGGATAAATTACTACTGGTACAGAAAAGAGTAATAAGAATTGTTTGTAATACTCACTATCTTGCGCACACAGATGTTCTTTTTTATAATAGTAGTGTTTTGAAAGTTAAAAATATTTATCATTTACAACTAGGAGCTCTAATGTATGAATTGAATGCAGGTCTACTACCAGTAGCCTTGGCTAGAATATTTAAGAAAAATAACCAAGTTCATAGTTATTCCACACGTCAGGCGCAAGCATATCACTTGCCTCTTGTTAGAACGCAATTTGCCCTTACTACTGTGGGGTCCACTGGACCTAGGTTTTGGAATTCCCTTGAACCAAGAATAGCGCAATCAGTCAGTATTTATGTATTTAAGCGCAAACTGAAGTTACTATATTTGAGTCGATATCGTCTAGATTTATAGTTGTGATCAATATTTAAGAAAATTAATTACTATATAGGTCAGCATAATTCTACTCCCATCTCTCACATATATTCATCTGTCTGTCTTTTTTTGTTTTTGTCTGTGTTTCAGTCCTGTTGCTCGTTGTATTTTCCTGTTTCTCTTGTTTATAGCCATTAATTAGTAGACAGTAGATTTTATTATACTTATTTATGTTTATATTTTATCAGTTGTTTAGTTAGTTTAGTTTTGTCAGCACTTAAATGTATGCATTTATTCTTATCTGAAGAGTTTTGTTCTTTTAGGACGTATTCATAAGCTACTCATGAGGGACCTTAAATCCACAAGCCTTGCTTTCAACCAAGGTCACCTCATCTTTCTTTTGTAACGCCATATTCTGTAAACTTGTTATATTCATGTCATATTTGTAAAGTGTGTTATGAAAGAAAGATAAATAAAACTTGAACTTGAACTTGGAAGTATTTTGATGTTCATTAGCCTAGCCTATTAAAAAAAAAAATCTCTATTAATTTGTTTGTTTTAAAGTTGTTTGTTTGTTTTGTTTGTTTGTTTGTGTGATGTTTTTGTGTGTGTTTTTTTTGGGGGGGAGAGGGGAGGGGGGGAGGGGGGGGGGGGGTCATTCGACCGGGGGAAAATGACACTTCCTGTCCCTAACACAACTTACATTCCGTAAAACACACTAGGTCTCCAACAGTGAAATTTCCAGCTGATGAACCATCACTGACGTCACCAAACGCCAGTCCTCCGATTGGCAGGTTCGTTTTATTCGTAATCCATCCGCCCTCTGAATAGTGGTTGGCTAAATCACAGTGGCACAGATCTCCACCCTTAGCACAATTGCCAGCCTACATGGGGAAAAACATAGTTCCAATGATCCTATGCATTAGCGCAATCACAGAGCATGTTCATAGATAGGCCTATGCAAATCACAGTAAAAACTAATAGTAGTAGTAGTAGTAGTAGTAGTAGTAGTAGTAGTAGGAGTAGTAGGAGTAGTAGTAGTAGTAGTAGTAGGAGGAGGAGAAGTAGTATAGTAGTAGTAGTAGAAGTATTAGTATTAGTAGTAGTAGTAGTAGTAGTAGCAGCAGCAGCAGCAGCAGCAGCAGCAGTAGTAGTAGTAGTATTAGTAGTAGTAGTGAGTAGTGAGTAGTAGTAGTAGTAGTAGTAGTAGTAGTAGTAGTAGTAGTAGAAGCCTATTGGTAGTAGTCGTAGTAGGAGCAGTGGTAATAGTAGTAGAAGTAGTAGATGTAGTAGAAGTAGTAGGAGTAGTACAGTAATGTAGTAGTAGTGGTTGTAGTTGAAGCCTAATACTCGTATTTTGATTGGATTGCAGTGTTTTCCACAATTTTCTTACTATCAGTATTATATTGATTCAAATTCTTCTTCTTTCTTCTTCATCTTCTTCATTAACTTCTTCTTCTTTTTCTTCTCTTCCTCCCCCTCTGCCTTTTTCTTATTTTCCTTCTTCTTCTTCTACTTCTTCTTTTTCCTAAGTTCTTCTCATTTCATCCTTTCCTTTGTTTTCCTCTTGATATTATTTTCCTATTCCTCCTCTTATTCTCACATCACTCGACTCTGAAAATAGTATCTATTCTTCAAAGTTCATAAAAGATTTTGTGAAATGTCATGCACGCATTATGATACAAATTATATGACCTGCGCAAAGGCACGGGAAATCAGGTAATGGGGGATAAAAAGGGAAATTAATGGGATACAAAATATATGAACCAATTGGTAAATAGTGAGGCAATGATGTTTCAAACTGATAACTAAATTGGCAATATGTGTAGCGATTTTCTAAATTCCATAGTTTTACCTACTTAAAAAATATCGTAACTTCCTTATTAGTATTCCGATATTACTCCAATATTGTTTGCTCATTTTCTCTTTCTGTTTTTTGCATCTATTAAAGCAAATTATTTTTGTAGGGAACTTTGAGTACCTCATTGCAGTAGCATGCCGTAGATTCGGCATCATTGCCGGCCCAGTATGGCATGGGGTTCTCGTCTTTATCCTCCCACCAAGAGACGGCCACCGATCCTGAGTACAATTTCGACTCGAAGCACTCGTACATCAGGTACTGGTAGCAGTAATCGGATGCAGACGCCATGTTTCCCACGTTAGCTGTCAAGCAAAAAGATCACAGTGAATATGGCAATGACAATGACAGTGAACGAAAGTGAACGACTTTCACGATCATAACAGGGAAACGAAGTTTTATTAACTCGGACAAAAACATATGGAGCACTGTTTGAATGGAATTCTACGAGTTTAGACGGACAAAATGGCTACTATGTGAAACGATTATAGGAGATCCCTCTCTCTCTCTCTCTCTTTCTCCCACACACTCTCTCTCTCTCTCTCTCTCAATCTCTTCATTTCGATCTCCTATTCGTCCCCCTCCTTTTCCCCGCAGTCTATCTCTATTCCTCCCTTTCTTTCATTCCTACCTTCTTTTTCCCTTCCGTCCTTCATTCTCTTCTTCCCCATCTATCTCTCTCTGTCTGCTCGTCTCTCCCTCTATCTCTCCCTCCCTCCCCCCCCCCCTCCCCCCCCCCCCCCCCTCTCTCTCTCTTTAGCTATACGAATGTCACATCTTTACCGGCTTCCTTTGAACTGTACGTGACGCTGGACGAGTAATTCCCATTATAGGACTCGAGATAGGTCCATCCACTCATGTCACTGCTTACGGTGACCATCACGACATCGTTGTTGCCCACGGACGAGAAGTCGCAATAGACGAGGATGGCGTCTGAGAACGACCCCCCAGACGGGTTGAGGATGTAGTAGTGATCGTCCGTAAATCCTGCGTCGTGGTAGTCCTTGCAGGTTCCATAATCGGGTGCTGTATGGGGGAGATGGTTTGAAAAGTATCTTCAAGACTCCTGGCCCTTTTTGACAGCAACTTACGACAGGCTGACAAGCCGAATAATAGGTTTACTATGAATACAAATAATATCATTACAAGTAATGGGTTATTGATGTAGACAAATCCTCATATACCTGTATAGTTCATTTTGTGAATGTATATACAAAAGGAAATAGATGTCAGTCAGTCACTTAATAGTGTCTGACGGTGAAGTCTAGAAGGTAAACAGGTTTCCTTGCTTAATTTGAATACTAGGACACTGCTGATATTTAATTTTAATAGATAGGACATACATGACATATTCACAACTCCTGCAAAGTTCTACATAATTTTATTGGACATAGGGAAAAGGACATAGTACCTTTAAGATTGAAAGTAATCTTGAAAGAAACGCATTGAACAACTCTTATTATCAAATGGTTTAGGGACTAGTGCATGATCCAGGAAGTTGGTCATATGGTATTTGTCATGTGGTGGATATACCCGCCGGGGTTATTTGTCCGATTGGCTACTTTGCGCAAGGTGGTGGTGCTCTACTATTAAACTCCTGTGACAATTTTAGATTAGGTTCATGGGGTTAGGTTTAGTTTTGGATCTAGGGTTAAAGTTAGACTCTTTTTCATAGTAGGATATTGACAGTGGATCAATTGTCACCGGAGCATGTGTCGCACTACATTCTGAAGAAGAATGTCATCTCGGGGATAAATTCCACGAGTTTGTTATTTTGCAGTCATTATATTGGGCTACACGGGGAACACTGAATGTGACTGCATCTTTCTTTCTTTATTTTTTTTTTTTATTTCTAATCGTTTTCTTTTGACCGAAGCGCAAAAAGAATATCTTCAACTTATCTTGCTATATTTGTTCATGTACATGCATCAACATATTAAGGGAAATCGCAATAACGAAAGGATAGGCCTATTTACAGTTATCAGTCGGACAATAAACCGGATCTGTAATGCCTGTGTAGAGGTAATAGCCGGCTCCAGGACTTGCGTTGTATGTGTCTGCTTCCCATTCGCTGCACGTTGCACCTGAATAAGAGGAAAGAAAACAAAATGCACGTTATAAAGATTTATTGTGTACACGTGCACACACGCAAACACACAAGCATGCACGCACGCACACACACACAAATGAACACGCACACACGCACGACAAATATATATATATTTTTTTAATTATTTTCATTTTTTTGTAAACAGTGAATAATAATAATAATTATTATTATTGATAAAGAAATTTCTTACACATTTTTGCCAATATTATTGTAAAAGAGGGCTTATGTGGTCTGAAGGATACGTTACATGACCTTGGACTACAGGGTAAGGGGATCGAATCCCTTTCATTTTGTAAAAACTTATTTTTCCAAGACACCAATCAAAATGTGCCACTCTCGTCACAGGTGAAATAAACGAGACATTGCATGAATGCATTACCGTTGTTTTATTACTTAACGTCAATGATTTTAAAGCCGGGCTAGTGACGCTTTTCAGCACGTTATATCCTCTTGGAAAGGCCTTCATAAATCCAACTATTGCTGGGTTATTGCAACGAAGAATTGCCAGAAAATATGGGTGCCATAACAAGGAGCGGCAAAACATGCGGATGCCAAAATATAAAATCTTGTGATTATTACGATGACGATTATAAAGAATATGACAATATTCGGGTGGTAATAATAAAACAATACAATCAGATTGATTTTAAATATAATGGTGATTTGATAATAAAGATTCCAGTGGCGCGTAAGATGAAGATAGTTATTGCGACGATGGTGGTGACGACAGCGGCAATGACGTCAGTTTGTTGAACACAATTACAAAAACGATGACGTGATAATGGCTTATGACGCTTACTCGTGCTACTTACTATGCTGTACACCATAGAGAGCCACTCTCAAGCCTATACTATTGCCCCATGACTGAGGTGATATTCTGACATATCGTGCAACGATTGGAGGATTAAACGTCTCTGATGCTATAACATCGACGCCTGTCCCGTCGTTGCCCGCGAATAGCTGGAGAGAGGAAGAAGAAAAAACATGATGAAGAAAGACCACAATGATTATTCACCTCTAAGTCAATTCAATTGAGTTTCTAAAAAATCCCAGCTATACTTTTCATGAAAAATAACATGCTGGACGCAAAAATAAAGACAAATTGGTGTAGAAAACTTTTATTGATGTTAATAAACAGTCTGATTTCGACTGCCCCCTTGTTTAAATAAATTTGACTTTTGATCTATAAAGGATACACGAGTTCAGGAGCAATATTTTATGAAAAAAACAATTATTTAGTTTTTTTTTTAACACCATGCATACATTCATCTAGGCCGATTTTCCGTATTACGAAGTGATTTTTATTTCAGAAAACTCTCTTCCCTTGTTTTTGTCGATATAACTTTAAAACCCACGGCTTTGATAAAAAAGAATATTTGTTTTTGAAGAAAAAAAAATCCTTGTAAATAATGAAATTGTACTTACGTAATCTGATCCCCCGTGTTGGAAGGTTGTGAAGGAATCGTCGGCCGCAGCGTATAAGATGTTATAACTCTCCACATACTTATTAACACTGCCATCATGTCCCTGCATCTCAATCTGAGAAGAAAAACAATATTTAGGGGGTTTGTTTTACTAGATGCATTTCACAACTTCCATACCTCGCCATAATCACAACTTAACTTCTGAATTCAATATGTCTTTCTATTTTTTGTTGAATGTTACTAAGTCCCAAATTGAACAATACAAATAATGTATCCAACTGTTATCATGAAGATCAACTACATGTATTTTGAAAAGAAATGGTTAGAATATTACAAACCGATTTTGATGTGTCAATCTATACTATATTGACTATGTTTATTGCATGTTGGTGCTTTTGATATGCATTTGATTTGCGAAAACAAAATTTCACTACAGGCTGCTACAATTTCACCAATCTGCCGTGATACGGCAATTGCCATTATTATCAATAGCCTTAGACTTGAAGACAACGCTCGAAAAATATGTTGGCTTTCAGTGGCTTCTATTTCAATATATGAAGTAATGATTTAAAACAAAATCTGATTTAATCAGCATTAACATTCGATGATACTTTAAAAATTTCAATTTGTATAAATTTGTATAAGGCAGAAACGTTGTTTCTATTGTTCCGATTTGGCTTTAAAGCCCCAATGCACTAATTATAGCTACTTGCTCATTCTATATAGAAAACAATGCTTAATCGTTGCCTGCATGCTGGTCCCCCATGATCCCCTTTTTCTTATGTTAGTTGAGAGCTGATTAGATGAAATAACCACCTGTCAGTGACCTTGCAGGGAGGTCTAACCCCCTGGCAAAACTAGTACAGACGGGCTTTAAATAAACTCACGCGCGTGACGACCGTCCCAACAGCGAAGTCGAACTGCAGCCATTCATCAGTATTACTCGTACTGGGCACCCAACATCCTGAATTGAAGAAAAAAAAAAAAAAAATTATAACCACGTGATGGACAACAGTAATGGAATTCTCCATTCTGAAATTAGCCCCATCTTCTATTAGTGTATGAACACTTGATATATTATCCATGTAATTTATCCCTGTTATCATGGTTGTTTTCCGTTTGGGAGTTCTTTTGTTGGTGTTTGTTTATTTTTGTTATATCTGTGTAATTTTGCAAGTTGATCCAAGAATGCGGTAAGGTCCTTTCTTCACCAGATACCCATTAAGATACTCGAGAGCTAATGAATGAAGACACTGATAAGTCAGAATACCACAGTACCTGACAAAGTCAAAGCAAATGTGGTAAATATAATTGTTTTAAAGCTTTACAAAATAAAAGTCATTTGCCGTGCTTAACACGTTTCAAACATAACGCCCATTACCGGTATTATCTAGAACGCCCTCTGTAGCTTCGTTTCCATTATTCTCACTCGATGCACTCATAGATAGACCGCTGAGTGAAGCGAGGTCTGCAGGGGCCACATAGGAACCGTCAACTAAAACGAGAATAAATAGAGATTTGAAGAGAATAAAAATATTAAAATACATTGACTATTTGGGAGCGCTAAAAAACAAGAAGTACCAAATCCTAGGACTTGAAGAGAAACATAAAAATGCATAATACATATAAAAATGGTACACATTATATTACTTAGGGAAGAAGTGTGTTTTAAAGCCCTATTGTCCTACTTGTAGCTACTTGCTCCCTCTATATAGAAACTTCCCCAATCGGTGCCTGTTGGTTCTCCATGATCCTCTATTTCTTATGTTATTTGAGAGCTGAGTTGATGAGATAGCCACCTGTCAGTGACCTCGCTGTGTGGTCTAATCCCTTCTTGCCAAACTAGTGCAGATAAGGTTTAAAGTCCGTCTGCACTAGTGTGGCCAGGGGATTAGACCTCCCTGCAAGATCACTGACAGGTGTTTATCTCATCAAATTGGATCTCAATTAACATAAGAAAAAGGGGATCATGGGGGACCAACAGGCACCGATTAGGCATTATTGGCTATCTAGAGGGCGCAAGTAGTTATAAGTAGTGCAGTGGGGCTTTAAAAAATATTTTAAAAGTGACAAATCAGGTTATTTCTATGATGAAAGGTGGGATATTGCTCCACGTTTTCAAAAAGGTTTAGTTCTGGAGAGACGGGATTTTTTTTTTAAATTCTTTTTATAATACTAAGGAAGAATATTATACAAAAACGTCCCGTGAGAGGATTGACCTTAAAATATCCTCCTATGACAAGAAACAGCCGGAGTTCTCGGGCCAAACTTTCACGCTACAATTTTCATTTAGTTCTATATACATTTTTGTATACACTGCATGTGCGACTGTAAGCAAGGCTGAGTCGATTTCGTATAGTTTTATTAATTCCGAAAGCTGACATTAAACAAAATTGTTATGTTCTCCATCATCACCTTTTTTTCATTCGCTTCCAAACAGTTTCTGTTAGGTTCCCCACCCAAACTACTCCCTTAAAAAGTGCCTTTAGATTTGTATGGAGCATTTCAACGAAAGGCGAGGTTTCCGGGGAGGGGGGGGGGGGGGGCTGGGGCGACTGTCCGAGTGATATACCCAAGGAGAAAGTTTGTCCTAGAATATAAAACATGATGTTGAACTAACCTGTTGTTTTGAAGTCCCACGATGAGCCGGAAGTATAATACCAGCCATACGTACTGTTTCCTTCATCCAGAAGATCTTCTGATGCCACAATGCCTGGAGGAGACGAAGGGGGCAGAAGTGCGGAGGAGGTGAAAGGGTTGAGGAGTGAAGAAGAGAAAAAAGAAAACATTTATAGACAAAGAATAATATTTAAAAAATAACGGGGATCTTTTGATAATAAATCCATTAAGGTCATGGTCGTTTCAAACGAAATGTCTGGCTCAAAGATCAAATGAAAATAAGAGTTGTAGTAATTAGACATCATACTTTGGGGAAAACCCGTATGATTTATTTCAACACGATGGATATTAAAAGAGAGAGACAGACAGACAGGCTGTCAGAGAGAGTGAGAGAGAGACAGACAGACAGACAGAAAGAGAGAGAGAGAGACAGAGAGAGAGAGAGAGAGTTGGATGTACATACTGTTACGGCATCCGTAGACCTCAACACGCATGGCCAAATCCTCATTATATGTCTGTGGCTCAAAACGAACAAAGCGGACGTGGAGGGCGGTCTCAAAATAGATGTACTTCACAGTGCCATATCCGGTATTGCCATTAAAGACCTGGACGATTTTTTTTTTACAGCATGATACAAAACAAAATATATATTATTAGTACCATTGTTACCGACATTATTATCATTATCATTTAGATATAATGATAGAAGCGAAATTATTTATACCTCTTGTTAATTTGATGTTTTTGTACTTTTTGTAATTGAAGAACGAAAGGTGGACCGGCTGAATTAAGGCCTTCGTTGAATACTTTTAGATTGTAAGCTTTGATATGACACATTCTCAAGAAACATAAATCGTGACAAATTAATTTGTCACATACTTGCAAATTACACAACTTCAGGGTATAAATAATTTTGTTGTTAACCGTATAATAATTGTCATCAACAACAACAGGATCTTTATCATCACCATCATAATGACCGTCGTTATTATCATTCATTTTTGTACTGAGAAATTATGGATTTTTTTGGCAATCATCCTCAATTTTTTCGAATTGGTAGAAAATGTTCATTATTCTGCGACCCACCTTGTCACCGCTATTTCCTTGTATGGTAGTAAAGGTGCTTCCGTCCACGCTATGGCTTATCTTCAGTGACGTCGCATATTGTTCGTAATTGTTCCCCCTGCTCTGCGTACCAACCTAAATCATAGTAAATAAATATAGATATGAGAAAAAAAAAGAAAAAAAAATCATAATACAAACATGGTTTAATTGTGGTACATGTATAATCATAATTAAATTGTGGTATAATCGTGGTAAAATTATGGTATAGTCGTAATGGAATTATGGTATAATCGTGGTAAAATTATGGTATAATCGTGGTAAAATTATGGTATAGTCCTAGTAAATTATGGCATAATCAGAGTAAAATTATGGTAAAATCATGGTCTTTAATCATTGTAAAATGATTGTGATTATGGCTTCTTTCGATTCTGTATGTTTACCCCTCACCACTTTATTTCCTTGTTTCCCCCTTCCCCTTTCTCTCCCACTCTTTTTTCCTCTTTCTCTCTTTCTCTTTTCTCTCTCTCTGTTTCTCATTCTCTCCCTTCTGTATTCTTTCTTTCTCTGGTTTATTGATATCCGTTAACTTCGATGACTTTTCTGTTATTTCCATGTACACGATATCAACTACGACTACGACGATGACTTAACCAAGTGACCAGCGGGATGAAATCGTTGCCTTACTCTCTCCCTCTTAATCCCCCTTCTCTCCCCTACCCTCTATTTATCTCTCTTTAATTTTCTCTCTCTCTCTCTCTCTCTTTCACTTCCTATTCCTTTATCCCTTCATCATTCTTTCTTCTCTCTCCCTATTATCTCTCCCTTTCTTTCTTTGTCATTCTAACTCATCGATATCCTTAAACTTAAATGATTTTTTGTTTCATTCCACGTTTTCGATATCAACGATGACGACGACGACGACTTACCCCAGTGACCAGCGGGATGCTGTCATCGCCGAGATCGACCATAAGCCACTGGTTGGCATCCTTAGTCGCTGGCTTCCAACCGTTGCCACCAGACTCCACGTTCAGTCGGCCTTTATCCCCGTTGAAGCGGGCGGCAGAATCGCCCGAAGTGGTGATCTGTGATTCCGTGATGGTATAGTCTTCCATGCCCAGCGCGTTAGTACACGTGTCGTAGACTGCAGGAGAGGATGGGGCGTAACGAGTGAGGGGGTAAAGGGAGGGAAATGGTGGAGAAGAACGAGACAGATGAATATATAGAAGATGTAGACTTGGATATGGAGGAATATATATGATTTAGCCGTTTGCTGGTCATACAACAAGATACAAGATACAATATATTTGTATTTTGCATTAAATTAATTAAATGCTAATAAGGCACGGGCCACCCCCCCCCCCCCCCCCTCCACGATTTTGTCTGATTGTTCGGGAACGCATATGGATGGCGCCCCGCCGCTCGCTGACTTTTTTCTGTCGAGTCTTGCGCAACTTTTAGAATTCTTTTGAAAAAGGTCATTCACGTGACCTTTTGTCTTTGCATGTCGATCAGCCCGAAAATCGCTCATTTTCGTGATTTGTGTACAAAACATATGAAGTCATTTTTCCTAAAAACAGATCAAACATAAAGTTTAGGTGGTTGTTTTGGGAGTCAAAATAGTTGAATTGTAGTTATGAAATAAAACAACAAAAACAATAAAATAAATAAGTTAAAAAAACAATGAAATACATAAGAAATTATCAAAACAAGAGATAAGATAAGGAATAAGCTGGCTCTTCCAAGAAAAATTGTCGTATTATTATTACGAATGGTCTAATAAATATATGTAGTGAAAAAGAATGCTTAAATATGAATAATATATGATTTATGGGTAAAAATGTGATTTTTATGACCTTATTTGCATATATTACCATAAAAATGCAAATGAGTAAATTTTTCAAAATATTTTAATTATCATAGTATTCTATACACTTCACTCGACATGCGTGCAAATTTTCGCGGAGATCGGCCGCTTCACGGCTGAGATCTTATGGGGGGGGGGCATAATGCCCCCCCCCCCCCCGGCCGTACTAAGACCTCAAATAGCCCGGCCTTTTTATGGTTAAATTGAATTGAAATTGCATCGACATTTATTTGAGATGAATTGCAATGGAAATTAATGGACCCAAGGGGAAGTTGAACGAATATACATTGAAACCAATTAACAAGTAACAAAAGTGCAATGAAATAAATTTAAATGAATAACAATTATTTGAAAAGAAGTGAATGGAAATGAAAAGATAAAATTGAATGTTATTGAACTGAATATATTTGAAATAGAATTGAATAGAAATCGACTGAAATTTCATTGAAATCACTTGAAATGATATGAAACTGTATTGACTTTATTGAAAATCGAGATGAACTTACGTTGCTCGGTGATGCGGGTGCAGTACGTGTAGTCAGAGTTTCCGTCGCCATCCTCGTCGATGTAGAAATACCCTTCCCGACCATCACAGTCTCCGTCTAAGGGTAGAGAGAGAAAGGGGTGTATGGGTGATGAAATGTTCCTTAAAGCCCCTCTGTACGAGTTTGGCATGAATGGATTAGACCTCCCTGTGAGGTCACTGGCAGGTGGTTATCTCATCAAATCAGCTCTCAATTAACATAAGAAAAAGGGCATCATGGGGGGCGCTAAGGCATTGTTGGCTGTATAGAGGGCGCAATTAGCTGTAAGTAGTGCAGTGGGGCTTTAACATTTAGTACATGTTTGTACCATAATATTTATTCTGGAATAATTTACCTGAATATATAAAACATTCTCAATCCCTGAATCTATTCAAATCCAAACTTTTAAAGTACATCCTTAACAATCTTTAATATCTCCGGTAATTCATGTACCTCGACTGAATTGTTATCATAATTTATTAATTGTCCTTTTGTAATCTTTTGAAATATAAATCATACTTTTATTACTACAAACATGGGGTTATGTTAAAAGTTTATCACTTTTTATAATCCCCCACATGGACATTAATCTGCTTTTGTTAGTGTTGATTTTACCCTCTAATGTTTATTATGTCATAAATGTGTTGTATAATTAATATGTATATTTTGTATAATGCTGTGTTATTTTTTTTATGGAAAGATGGAAATAAATCAATTCAATTCAATTCAACATCCACATGATAATTGCCAATACGTTTTGGTTTAGTTCAAAAGTTTTAGTTTTCCGAGGCCTATAATAAATGTGATGCGAGATGCATTATTTTAAAGAGTAAACAGGGTGATCACATAGGTTGAGTTGTAATATTGGGGTTAACGTTAGGAGTAGGGCCTAAGTAGTGGTTGGATGGATGGTAGAACCTTATATAGAAATGTAGAAATATTATTTGGAAGATCTTGGTAATTCCTTCGTGACAGTACTCTTAATTTTGTTATTTTATTATTTGCAATAAAAGAAAAATGTCCAAATTGCCTTTTTATTTTAAAGAAATCGCGATCACTTCGGGATTGGGTATCTTTGTCTCAGATTCTGAAACAAAATCCTGGATTTCGCACATTCTGCAATGATAATGATAAACCTTTAGGTCAGTCAGGAACCCCACGACGTTTACAAGCCGATCGCCCGTCTGATTATCAGGATATTCATGATTGGAAATCGAAATTTCAAATTGTTTTCCCAACGGTTTTTATAATACTACAGGTCATTGGAGAAAATGAGTATGGTAGAACCGGTCACTCAAATATTTTAATTGTTGAGGCGCTTCAATGATGATTTTGAAGCGCTTTTTTGTTTAGGGCTTTAATATTACACCATAGCAAAGACGCTGATAACACGTAGAGCCAAGAATCTCAGATTTGGCATTTAAAAAAAATGCCTTTAATGCATGTTGTAGAGACTATGATTGGCATCATCCTTTATTTAAGACTGAGTTACATTGGAAATAAAGGATGATGCCAATCACGTCACCACATCAAACTGATAGACTTGATATATATATTCATAATTTCCACAAAATTACCTTCAGTTGGTAATGTTATCATTATGGTGCAATATGCATGTGTTTCTTTATTTGTTGTTTTGTGGGGTAAATGATACTACAGGATGTGAAATAGAAAGACCGAACTGGATTGAAATTAAGACAATGTCGATACTTTATTTGTTGTTTTGTGGGGTAAATGATACTACAGGATGTGAAATAGAAAGACCGAACTGGATTGAAATTAAGACAATGTCGATACTTACATGACGGAGAAGACGTGGTAGCTGCAATGAGACAAACAAATAAAGGAATGAGAAATCTGTCAAATTTCTGAACTTGAAAATCACCTCTAACTCAATTGGAATATTCTAAATATTATTGATCTTGTAGCAGCAAATATCTTAATTTACACGTATCAAAATATACCTTCTTTAGGCAGAATAAGTGGTCCATCGAGGTATGTGTTCTCAATACACAGACTTGAAGAAACGATGTAAAAATGATGAACGAAGTGATTGTGTGACTGAAACCAGATCCGGTAGTTTCGATCTACATAAAACGTATCTCCTTTTCAATTGGGGGAATATATTTTTTCCTCTGTTGAAGAGTTCACTCTAAACTAAAACGTTTCTATATGCGATTTATTGACCTATTCATTTAGAATAGCATTTCATTGTATGTTATTAATGTTAAAATAGAGGTGTCGTGTCGAGTGGTTCTATCACTGGACTGAAAAAGCAATGATCGTGGGTTCGAGCTCTGCCACGGCATTTATGTCATTGAGTAATACATTTTAATATCGACGTTGCTTTTCTCTACCCAAATATTAAATGGGTACACGCTAGGATGTACGGCAGTATACAGGCGACCAACTGGAATATTCCACAGGGAGTGGAGAATGTGCACTGTAATGAGTTTACTCACCTGCTGAGTCTACCGTCGGGAAAGCAGTGGCTATAAAAACGAGATGGAAAAGGGGAAAACATAATTTGTCTGCCTTTCTATGATATGATAATAACGTGATGCAATCATATTCTGTGTTCCAATGACAATAACTATAATTGTAAGAAGAGGAAGAAGGAGGAGCAGGAGGAAATAAAAGACGAAGAATTATCAATTTAATTCCGTGAGATGAACAAGACCATTACATATGAACATATTAATACGGCTCTGTAGTATTAAAGGGGGGGGGGTATACTCCCACATTAAGGGCCTAGGGGTTACCAATGCATATTATTTACTTCCATGGACTTTATGAACTAATTAGTTCAAGGAATACGGTTTAAAACTTATTTATCTGATGTAAAACAAAAAACAAAACTTGTCTTCAGGAGTAATTCAAGTAAAAATCAAATATCAAGACAAAATAAAACAGGAGACATTAATGTTTACATTAGGGACGAAGTTACAACAACATCCCTGCTTACAGATTTAGTAATTAAGCAGATAGGTTAACCATACATTAAATAAAGCTTGTTCGAGGCTTACCCAACATAGTAGGAACCAATGCTTTGCTTCTCAAAGTGGATTACACACTTTTATGCTTGCACATATCAGGAAGTATGAGAACATATACGTCTCTAAGTAAAATTCTAAACAAATTCTAAACAAAATCCTGAATTTAGCTCATGCTGCAATGATAATGATAAACCTGTAGGTCAGTCAGGGACCCCACGACGTTTACAAGCCGACCACCCGTCTGATCATCGAATCGAAATCAAATTTTCCGTTTTCCTAACTTTTTTTATAACACTAAAATCTATTGCGAAAAATGAGTATGGTAAAACCGGTTAATCAAAATTATTTACTTTTTTGAGGCACTTCATGATCATTTTGAAGCGCAATTTTTGTTAGGGCTTCAATATTACAACATAATACAGACGCTGGTAACACGTAGGGCCATGTATCTCAGATTTGGCATTGTTAAACAATGCCTCTAAAGAAATTGTGATCACTTCAACCCTTTAATACCCGTTGTAGAGACAAAACATTAACTTTGATTGGCATCATCCTTCACTTCCAATGTAACTCAGTCTTCAAAAAACACGTCACCACATCAAGTTGATAGACTTGATATATCTGTATATATTTTCACAAAATTACCTTCAGTTGGTATTGTTATCATTATTGTGCGTGTTTTTTTTTTTTTTCTTTTTTTGTTATTTAGTTTTAAAAAATACTGCAAGATGTGAAATAGAAAGACCGAACTGGATTGAAATTAAGACTATGTCGATACTTACATGACGGAGAAGACGTGGTAGCTGCAATGAGACAAAAAATAAAGGAATGAGAAATATGTCAAATTTGAAAAAAAATCACCTCAAACAATTGTGATGTTCTTATTATTATTGATCTTGTAGCAGCAAATATCTTAATTTACACGTATCAAGATATATCTTCTTTAGGCAGAATAAGTGGTCCATCGAGGTATGTGTTCTCAATACACAGACTTGAAGAAACGATGTAAAAATGATGAACGAAGTGATTGTATGACTGAAACCAGATCCGGTAGTTTCGATCTACATAAAACGTATCTCCTTTTCAATTGGGGGAATATATTTTTTCCTCTGTTGAAGAGTTCACTCTAAACTAAAACGTTTCTATATGCGATTTATTGACCTATTCATTTAGAATAGCATTTCATTGTATGTTATTAATGTTAAAATAGAGGTGACGTAGTCAAGTGGTTTTATCACTGGACTGAAAAAGCAATGATCGTGGGTTCGAGCTCTGCCACGGCATTTATGTCATTGAGTAATACATTTTAATATCGACGTTGCTTTTCTCTACCCAAATATTAAATGGGTACATGCTAAGATGTACGGCAGTATACAGGCGCCGGACCAACTGGAATATTCCACAGGGAGTGGAGAATGTGCACTGTAATGAGTTTACTCACCTGCTGAGTCTACCGCCGGAAAAGCAGTGGCTATAAAACGAGATGAAAAAGGGGAAACATAAATTGTCTGCCTTTCTATCTTCTATGATATGATAATAACGTGATGCAATTGTATTCTGTGTTTTAATGGCAATGATTAAAATTGTAAGAAGAGGAAGAAGGAGGAGCAGGAGGAAATAAAAGACGGAGAATAATCAAATTAATTCCGTGAGATGAACAACATCATTATATATGAAAATATAAATACGGCTCTGGAGTATTAAAAGGGGCGTTATAAACCCACCAAAGGGTCTAGGGATTACAAAGGAATATTATACGGTTCCAGTTATTTTACAAACTATTAAGTTCACGAAATACGGTTTAAAAACTTATTTATCTGATGTAAAAAAAAAAAAAAAGCGTGTGTTCTGGAGTTATTAAAGTGAATGTCAAAATATTTGGACAAAATAAAATCGGAGACACCAACGCTTACAGCAAGGACGATGTTACAACATTATTCCTGCTTACATATTTAATAATTAAGCAGATAGATTACCCCGACATTAATTAAAGCTTGTTCGAGGCTTACCCAACATAGTAGGAACCAATGCTTTGCTTCTCAAAGTGGATTACACACTTTTATTCTTGCACATATCAGGAAGTATGAGAACATAATTATACGTCTCTAAGTAAAACTAAAAGTAAAGAAAAACTAACTGAGGAATGGACAGGGGAGAGGCAAGGGGCGGGATTGGGGGGGGGGGGGTAGTGCTACTTACGAACATGATCGCCACACCCATAGACTTCCACGGCGAGTGCTATATTATTAGTCCAACTATCTGCGGTGAATTTCAGATAGCGTGCTGTCATAGGGCTTTGGTATAGGTACAGCCGGTCTATATCTTGAGGCTAACAGGATGACAACAGCAGTAGCAATAATATAAAGATATAAAAACAACAATAATGATTATTATATTATTATCATTATTATATTAGTAATAATAACGATAACAATAATAATGTTAACAATGATCATAATAACAATAAATAACAATCATAGCTAATCATTACGAAAATAATAACTATCAATCAAGATAATAATAACCGCACAATCACGGAGGACATACTGTGTATGATCGAATCTCTTTGGCCCCTCGGTGGAACAGCGCCACCAATGTTGGTGAATGCTGTATGAGTAGGGTCATCCAGCCGTGTACATGTTGTGAATGTTTCGATTATTGTGCTTCATTTTATACTTTAATACATTCAATTCAAATGATAAAGAATAATAACTATTGTAATAAAAATAATTTAACTTCTGCATAGTCCAGCTGAGTAATATATCTAGTATTAAACATTGTTAAACATAAAAATATTTTATAAAATAGTTACAATGAATTATTCGTGTTAACTGACCTCTTCGAATTCAGTTTGTGGGGAATAATTGGAACCGTCCGTACTGTATGTGACTAGAAATGTATCTAGGCTGGAACTGGAATCTCCTCTCGTGTTGAACTGAAAAAGAAACAAACAAACAGCAAAAACAACGACATCGGTTAATGGCCCGGTCCCACTGGCCGATGGACACAAAACGTATGCATAAAGGACACAGCGGACGAGCAAAATTTCGGGGGTGGTTCCATCCGTTTTCATCCGCTCCAGAAATGGACAAAATTTGCGAAAATTTGCGAAAACAGAACGGAAAATAACGGACGTGGTTAGTATGTAGCGGGGATGTTCAACGGATGTTCATCGGAAGCCTAGCGGATGAAAGCGGATGGAAGTGGATGACAGCTTTGAATACTTTATATACGAGATGCATACGCTTACATCCTTTCTATTTCCGTGCTACTAACGATGTATAGACGTTCCGTGTACCTTATCTTTCCTCCCTCTTTCCGTTTCCAGCTGCAGCGGATGTGAGTTGCGAGGATGCCCAGAGGATGCAGAGAGGATACAGCGGACGTTTAACGGATGATAACGAACATAGAACGTTTGTTGCTCGTATTTGTCGCGGATTTACATCGTACACGGCGGAAGTTGATCCGTTCTAAAAGTTTTGTGCAGCTCAAAACTTTTTGCGCGGATGAAATCACAGTGGACGGATGCTCGATGGATAGAGCATATGAAACACGTATGCAATGAGTACACAATGGATGCAAAGCGTTTTCCAACGGATGGCAAGATTTGTTTACGTTTTACATCCTCTTTCTATCCGTAAGTGCAGTGGGACCGGGCCTTAAGGTCTTTGCAATTTACTTAGAAATACGGATGCAGCTCGGTATCATACGTATGCTTTTGGCGACATGTTAACAAAAGCTCTAAAAAGTCATGTTATCCTCTTTATGTGATTACCGGAACTACCGGAATCCCTTCTCATGGAGGTGTCGTGGTCGAGTGGATATGTCACCGGACTATATCGATCACGAGGTCCGCGGTTGTCGCGGCACTAATGTCCTTTGGCTAGACATTGATCTACATTTGTCACTCTCCACCCAGGTGTTAAATGGGTACCTGGTAGGATGCGAAAGCTAATGTGGTTAGATTAACAAGTGTGCGCTTGTGAAAATGACGCCTAGCTGGAATGCTCCCCAGGGAGAGGAGAATGTGCATGCATCGTGTGCGGGTGCATGAGCCAGAATCCGATGACCGGGGTAATAATATAAACATGTATCTGTAAAGCACTTTGAGTGGGCCTGTGGTCCTGAAAAGCGCTATACAGGAACAAACTATTATTATTATTATTATTATTATATTGAATTGAGAAACAAACAAGAAGAAAGGAAAATTTGAATTTTCGTGATTTGATTCTTACCCCTGATATGAAAGTATCTGTAGTGAAGTCTATCTCTAGCCACTCATCATTTGCGTTGTTACTCGGCATCCATACTGTTCAGAAAAAAGACGAAGTAAAGAGAAATAAATGTTATGCTCGTGTACTTCTAATATTAGGTCACCACTTGATGAGCAGTAGCAGTTCTAGAGGTGAGTTAGGGGGCTAATACACCCTCCCTAAAATAACAAATCCTGGAGGCCCCTTTAAATTCTTATTTATACATTCATTTAAACAAGCCACGTGAAGATAACAAACTCAAAACCCCAAATAAATGAACGTATTCTTTTAGAGTGAGAGGGAGTGAAAAGAAGAGGAGTTTAACGTCAAACAAAATGGAAAGGAGTTAAAAGGGGGAGAACGGGACGTTTATAAACTTACGGTCAATGAACAACTGTACAGTACAGTAAGATGAAACAATCGCAAAGATTCTCGAAAAATCAACCTCATGCATTTCATTTCAATACTCTAGTTTGTTTCTCGAAAGTCTTTGCGATCGTCTTGTAGGGCCTACTCGAAATCATAATTGTAATGAAATGACGTACCTCCCGACTCATCATATCTCGCCTTCCAGGCGTAACTGTTGCCCAGACTGGAGGAGGCACTCATCTGCGAGTCGTCGATGTAGCCGTTGCCAACTCCTAGCGGGCTTGTACAGTCCCATAATTCTGTGGGAAGAAAAACCGGCCGAAACATTCTATAAATTGTCAACTTCCTCTATCACAAGTCAGTAACACTGCCAGACCGGCCCCACTCCCGGGACGTGAATTTGCACCCCCGGGACACCACCCCCCCCCCCTCCCTCCCCCCCCCCCAAAAAAAAGGCTATTGTCGATCTTTTTTCGGTCTCAGAAACCTAAATATTGTATTCATGGTCCTGCAAATGGACCATCAGAACGGCGTTTCTAATGACTGTTTAAAACTGTTCTTTGTTATGAGCTAATGCTTGAAAACACTGGTGAGCTTTTATTTCATCGATTCTCTCTCTCTCTCACTCTCTCTCCCCCTCTCTCTCTCTCTCTCTCTCTCTCTTCACCTCTATCTTTCTCCCCCCCCCCCCTCTCTCTCGATCCTCCCTTCTCTCTCCTTCACTCTCTCTTACGCTATATCCCTGAATTAATAAATAAGCAAATTGATGATATTATTGATGAATTAAGAAATAACTAAATAAATACGCAAATAAACCAGAAGCGATCAAATGAATTTAAAAAATAAACACATACATAAAATAATGAATGCAAATATAAATAGGCCTATACATATATAAATATAAAATTGTCAAATAAATCACGAAATGAAATGAACTTATGAATGAATGAATAAAGAAGTAGTAAAGCGGTAAGAAAGAACAGAAGCAAATAAAGGAATGAATTAATAAACCCACCGCCGTTTACTTGGTCGTAATAGCAGACCGATACGTTGTTGTACTTGCTGGCGTAGTACTGAAGAGCCCTAGTTCCATTAGACCAGAAGAGACCCTCTAACACCTGGTAATCAGCGTCTAAATAAGCCCATTGGAGACAGGGCCTCGCTGGAAGTAAGATAACAAATATATTTAGATATACTAATATAAGTTTTAAGAAATATTCAGGACTTTTGAATGAAGTGCAGAATACATTTAATGTGATGAAGATAACGATGATGATGACGATATCAATAATAGTAATAATATTGATAATGATAATACAAATAAAATTAATGATAAAAGATAACAACAACGACAATAAGGGATAGAGCAACGTCGATCTGGCGCTGCTCAGTGGCTGCCGGGCTCACGATCAATTGGGCAAAAAGAATTTCCGTTTCGGTTTAATAAAATTTGGAGTGGACTATTAGGCTATTATTATTATTATTATTATTATAATAACATTAATAATAATTTATAATAATAATAATAATAATATTAATAATAATAATAATAATAATAATAATAATAATAATAATAATAATAATAAAAACAATAATACTATACTACAAACAATAAGAATAGGATAAATGATAACAATTGAAACATCAATGATATTGATAATCATGATAAATATAATAAAAAATAACTCTACTTTTATAAATACTAACCTTACTGTACTTCGTCTACCACTACTATTACTACTACTAATACTACTACTTATACTACTACTTATACTACTACTACTTCTATTATACTACTATTACTACTACTATCGTTACTACTATCATTATTACTACTACTACTACTATTACTACTATTATTATTACTACTACTACTATTACTACTACTATCATTACTATTACTACTACTTCTACTATTACTCTACTAATACGATTACTACTACTATTACTACTACTATTACTACTACTATTAGTACTACTACTACTACTTCTAAATATTTCATTACCTTGGTAGCAGCCGTATAATTCGAGTCTCATACTCGGTTTATTGTGATAGGTGATTGGTATAATCCTTATTTTGCGAGCTACGATCGCCTTTGTAAACGTTTCGTCCACCGTAGTTCCTGCCACAGTAACTCCATCAAATACCTGAACGATTGAAAATCAAAGTAATATTTATAGTTCTAGTATTTCCGATTTCACATTTAGCTCATGTATATACAGCTTACAACATTATTTTGGACAATAGTAGTAGACTCTGAGAAACACACGGCGATGCAAGTGAGTCAGCAGGTGAATAAGAAAAATATTTATACCCCTCGAGACTAAAAACGCCATCCCGTAGCATTGTGAAAATATATTTTATTAATAGTTATTTACGAGACTGGCAGCCCACCTTAATTTGAAAACCTTGTTTTGGGTGCAATTTAGAGCATTTCAGATGCTAAGCAGAGCTTAATATGCAACTTTGATTAATTCTCTTTCATGTTGAACTTTTTTCTCCTTCAGAGTTTCCAATAAAGGGGGGGGGGGAGCAACCAATATGAAAGATGTTGTCCTTTCCCACTCGATCCGCTATACTATTCAAACCATTTCTTTATTATGTTCAATTATATATTACCTGCCTTTCATCGTGAGAGGCTTAGGGTTAAAATTGTGAGCCCCGTCGAGGAGGGGGGGGGGGGGGGGTTCTTGGATTTTGCATAGGGTGTACAATTTTGAGGGGCAACTATGGGACTGAGGCTCAAATCCGCGAACATGTGTTTTCGAACACATCCCAAAATTATCCAATTTTACTCAAAGTTGATTGATTGATTGATTGATTTTATTCGCCAAGCCTCCAACATACAACAATATAAAAGAATAACAGATCAAAATTAAGTCAGCTTGAACAGGATAACCCACGAAAGCTCCAGAGCTTGTTTCCAGTGGGGTCCCCTACATACATGTAGACAATTAAAAATTAAAGTCGTATTATTTACAGACAAATGAAAAAAATACTTAATAAGATAATAATGATGATAATAACATGAAGTGGTACTATAGAGAACGCCCCCCCTCCCACCCCCTCATAAATCCGCCCATTGGCCCTATCCGGCCAATACCCTTTTTAATTCCAAAGTAATATTTAATTTTATATCAACAAAAGTAATACATGTATGGATGCTTAATAACATTATAAATTTAAGATAGCACCGGTTTTAAAGGTATATATAGACCAGTTCTGGTCATGCGATTGCATTGTGACAGAAACTTCGTGGAATCGTTCAGAAAAGGTTGATCATCATTTAGCATAAAGTGTACTGCAAGGTTCTGTAATCAACATAATGATAAGAAATTTGGCCAAGTATTGATAAAGTTACAAACACTGTACATATGGGATAGATATGATAATTTACCAAATATATCAATTAGTAGGCGGTTTCTCGGCAAAATTTGTATCATCACGTATTAGTCAAAACATATTATTTCACATGATTGGTAATAAGAGCTTCCATTTCATTTTTTGAGAGGGGGGAGGGGGGGGGGGCGTTTCCAAAACTGGTCTATACCTTTAAAGGTACTATGTCCCATTTGCAGGCCAAAAAAATGAAAGGGTTAAAATCCAACGGCATTTGAAAGATAATACTAATTTAGAACTTCCCTAAAAAAAGTAGGGCTTGAAACAGTCTTCAAGTGGGAAAATAACGACTATTAGTTGTCAAATCGACTTAGAAGCTATAGAGCCAATAAGTAATAGTTCTGATTTTCAGACCATTGTACCGAATGGTCATACGTTTTATGCTTCGCAAATATTCAATCAGTTTAATTTTGGCCATTACATGAAGTGGGTTATTGATGTAGACAAATGTTCATGTACCCTTTACAGCTCAATTTATGTATTTTATTACCAAAGAAGAAAAAAGCCAGTCAGTCACTCAATAGTGTCTGTCAGTGAAGTCTAGCAAGTAAACGGATTTCCTTACATAATTTGAATATTAGGACACTGCTAATGTTTAAATTTCACAGATAGGACATGCATGACATATTAATAATTCCTGCAAAGGTCTACAGAATTTGATGTTGTCTGCAAAAGGGACATAGTATCTTTAAATACAAGGGAGACGGTGAACTTTCTAGAAGGGTATTATGCTTGTGTTGGATATGCCTCATAAAGAGTACAATATGAGTATATAAGAACAAAACGAAGAATAAAAGAAGAAGAAAGGAAAATAATAGAAAGAGGAAAGAGAGTAAGAGTAAAGAAGTTGAACTTACCGTTGTAGAACCGCTTTCCTCATAATCGACGAATGTAGAACCATCACTGCTGTATTGGATGGAGTAAGTTAGAATACGCTTGTCGATTTCCTTATCCTCCATCCTACCTTGGATCGTGAGCTGGATAAAAAAAGTTAAAGGGCGAAATGTCAAAGGGCAAGGTCCTATCATATATTGGTAACGAATATGGCATCACGATGTTTGATCTTTCTCTCACGATAAATATACCGGGTCTTTCAACCGAACAAAATTGGTGAAAAAAATAGTTTGTACGTTAATCTATGCAAATAAATGTCTTTGGTAAGGATACAGTTGTATTTACTTGAAAAAATGACTTTAAGCATTAAACTTACTGAAACGAAAACTACATGAAATTGTTTTGAAGTTTGCATTTACCGTGTTTATTCATTCATATATTGCAACCATACTATACAGAAAGGATATAAAACAAAAGGGTAACATATTGCATGCACATAAAAGCTACATCATTTGATATTTGAAATACCCGGAACATACGCCTACAATCTTCAAGTCCGACCACAAGAGTTCCTTACCTTTACAATAGGAAGCTGAAATTTAAAAAAAAAGCAAGGCGACGGAATCACACGTAACATATGGGACATTTTCAATCATTTTTCCCCAATCAACTTGGAAATAAAATGTTAGACTTACCCCTGTAATAACAGTATGAGCGAGAAGATCGACTTCGTACCATAAGTCATCGGAATTCGGCTTCCCCGCCCAATACAGCGACAGATCTAAAGAAAGAAGATGCGTGGTTTGAATGAATGCCGTCCATAATCATTTAGATATCCCTGTATGATATATATTTTATTACAATGATCATCATCAACATCATCATCATTATCATTATATTTAAAAAATGTTTTCATGTTTGTTCTATTAGAGTCATCGATGCCCATAGTTTCAACCAGTACCTCGAAAAGAAGGAAGGGTATATTTTGTTTCATATCCTGCATCAAAATAAAAATTCAAAAAAGAAAAAAACTGATATATGTATTTTCGAATCTTATTGAAATATACAATTGTTAACATTTTAAACATTATGAATTTTAATACAATTTATTAGATTATCAAAAATCATTAAAAAAATCCTAGCCATAAATAGTACTTTTTGCTAAATTGTGTTTTTATTTTTGATCACGCGAAGAGCTCTCAACCAATCAAAAATCAATAATTTTTGCAGGATATTATATATCAAATTAAATCAAATGGCGCCTACTTATTATGCTATAATATAGGGTTACCCAAATTTTATTTTATTGTTTCGCATTGTTAAAAACAAACAGAGAAGCTAAAACAGATTTGTGGGTGAAAATGCGAGTTTTGTCTTTTAATTGAATCGTTAAAAAGAACTAAGCAAACAAACAAATAAATCATCCTAAGGGAAACGACTTTTCAATCTAAAGAAAACACTATCGCATTAACGCTTTCCTACTTGTAGCTACTTGCTCCCTCTATATTAAAAAAAATGCCTAATTGGTGACCATTGGCCCCCCATGATCCTCTTTTTCTTATGTTAATATTGAGAGCTGAGTTGATGAGATAACCACCTGTCCAGTGACATGCACAGTGTGGTCTAGTCCCTCATTACTGATAAGCTTTAATGGACAAGGCTATTGAAATTGTCTCTTTGATTGATTTCTCGAAAGTCTATGCGATCGTTTTTTACAATGTACATATCCAATTTGTGTAATTCATGTGCAATTCAGTTGTGAAACTGCCATTCATGAAGGATGCAATATAATACAATTTATCTATCTATCTATCTATCTATCGTGCCGGAAGCTGACTTACCACTCCCTATGACTCTTCCATTTTCTGCGGGACCGACGGTGTAGTCATGGTACGCAGAGAGCTGACTGTCCTCGATGAAATAGTTTCCCATTCCAAGAGCGGCCTCGCCCTCGTCACAGCTCGGCGTCACCGAGCCGATCTGCGCGTGGGTGACGACGACCATGGCTGCGTAGACGATGACGACGACGAGCACCGCAGGGGAAGAAAAGAGCTTCGTCGAAAACATGATCGCTAAGTGGGGATAATGAAAGATCGTTTGAAAGTTTGATTTTGGTTGAAATTAACATGGTGGTAAATGATACGGAATTTGGGTCTATTTTCCTTTTAGGTGTCGTGGTTTAGTGGTTCTTTCAATTAACTCTCAATCCAAGAGTTGAGGGTTCGAATCCCATGCCGGCACTAATTAAACGTCATTTGGCAAGACAATAATGCATATTGCCACTGTCCACCACGTGTTATTTGTTAGGCCTACCTCGCAATTTCAGCTCTAATAATATTATACTACCTGAAACTCTTGAACTGTTTTTGGAGATATTTTTCTCTGTTTTTGGAGATATTTTCAACATATTAATAAGGCGAGTAAATCTTGCTAAATTCTACAACTGAGAAGTGCTTCTAGTATCAAAAAGTTCTGTCATGTCCAAAGCTCTTAAAAGTTTGGTCTAACAAAACGTTTTAGGTAAGTATAAACATCTCTCCCTTTGTAAATATGGACAATCAAAAATATAATGAAATTCATCTATATTAGTGATCAGGCAGATCTGCCTTTTGTGTTCACGAAACGCACTCTTGAATACAAAGTAAGTGTAAGCACAATGACGCAAAGTCCTCTCCTAAAACTCTAAATGATAATCTTTTAGTTGATTTTCTCCTTTTAGACGATTCGAAATAAATTAAAATCTAGAATTTAAGCAAGTATTTCATCCTTTATTTTAAAAAAGGATATAAAATATCAATAGTTAGAGTCATCGTACGCCACTACAACCGGTTTATATTTCAACTGGTAAACAACTAGGTATACGCCAAAAGGATGGCGCGATGGCGTAATAGTCATAATACAAAGACGTAAACTTTATAAACTTTCTAAACTTACCTCAATGAGGATCAAACTAAACACAGTTTTCACCTATATTAATCCACCGCTCGTTTCAATAATCCTTTCAAACTTTACACATGACCGCTGTCATGACTTTAACGTTGTGGAAAATGACGACGAATCAGTTCAAGGCATCGATTCAAGAAAACAAGTACTGTGTCCAGCTCGCGCTTTACTTGTAATAGCGAGCATCTGACGTCGGTAAAAGAAAATGGCGAAATATTGGGTTGGCACCACAAGAAATATTGATCCCCAAAGCCCCCGCCTTTGAATTAACTAATCGATGATGTGTTAGATAAGAATAGGAATATTGGCAGAGTTTTAAGAACAGGCGGGAGGGATTAAGGTTTATTTCGATTACTTGCTGACAGTTCTATTTGTTGCGAGGACTTTTGTGAGGGGGTATCGATTTTACTTTCTCGATCTCGCTTCTTCCCACTCCTCATCCCCGCCCCCCCCCCCCCTCTCTCTCTCTGTATCCATCTCTTTTTTCCTCACCCTCCTCTCTCATTGTGTATCCATCTATGTCTCTGCCTCTCTCTGCCCCCTCTCTCTCTCCTTCTCTTGTTCTCTCTCTTTCTCCCATTCTTTCCGTCCTCCTCTTTTTTTGCTTCTTCTGGTAATCTCCAAAGGGCTGTGCAGCCTTCCACACTAATCATACATTTGCATACATACTTTCAGAATACCGTTGTACCCAATCCGATTCCTGTATTCATGTTACTTTATTAGCAGCAAGCAAAACTATGAATTAAAAAATATACAAACAATACACAGCAGTAAGGGCATTAGTATAAGAATTACCCACGCAAGGTCCTTCGGAACAGTCTAACGTTTAGATTGTTTGGAAGGTACCAAGTGTGGGTAATGTTATTATTGCTCGAACAGAATGATGTGTATTATTTGTTTTATAAGATGGTGTTTTATATGTTTAACAAAAAAGACGTTTTATAACATGGTTTCACTAATGACCGGTCATAAGCATTAGATAAAGACGGGTCATTATCAAAATTACGCGTTAGGCAAACAAAAATGCCAGGTCTCACGTGTACGCTCTCAACCAATCATTTGATAAGGAAACACGTCATCATCTTATAAAGAATAATAAAGACAAGTATGTCGCGCTGTGACAAAGATTTTATCGATCCATCGGCAATTTCTTCAAATTCTTGTTTGTTATTTTCGAGCAGCGAATGTTGTTGTTGTAGTTGTGTATGTCAGTGCGTTTGGTTATCTTTTTAAAGCCACATGACTTATTTTTCTTCCTCCTTCTTTCAATATTTCTTTCTGTAAATTACACTCTCAATAACTCTTTATCTCTTTATCTCATGCTCTTAACTGTATATGACTGTGTCTCTCTCCCTATTATATTTATTACTCCTCACTTTCTCTCCTTTCCACTCCCTATTTACTTGCATCTATACATCTACCTATCTTCCCGCATCTATTGATCTATTTATCGTATATCCACCCCCACTCAACTACCCCCGAGGAAAACTACCCCCGGACAACTACCCCCAGACTACTACCCACTAGGATAGTTGTCGGGGTAGTTGTCCTAGAGGATGGTTGTCGTAGGGGGTAGTTGTCTGGGTGGTAGTTGTCCTAGGGGGTAGTTTACTGGGGGTAGTTGTCCTAGGGGGTAGTTGACTGGGGGTGGTTATCCGGGGGGTGGATGTCTAAGGGATATGTGTCCTAGAACCCTATCTATACATCCATCTGGCTACCGACCTATCTACAATCATCTATCAATCAATCAATATATCTATCTTTCTTTCTGTCTACTACTACCTCACCTTTCCCCTCTCAATAATCTATCCTCATGCCCCCTCTCTTACCTCATCTCTTCTCTTTCTCTCTCTCTCTCTCTATCTCTCTCTCTCTTTCACTCTAACTCCTATATCTTTCCTTTATTCATCTTTTATCTTACCAACACAACAACACACAAGTCAAAACAAGGTTTACAGCGGTGGTATATGCACGAGGTCAATAGGAATATATTTGAAGGCTTATCAAACCCATTTTTTGGAGACATACAAAATATAAATACATTGCCTTCTGAATGGATGTTTGATAGACTTTGCAATATTCACAAAAATAAATAGAAGAAAGGGAAAGGGTTGGATTAAAAAGGAAATAAGAATAAAAAGGAAATAAGAATAAAAAATATTAAGAATAAAAAGAAAATGAAACACGATACAAAACAAGACACCAAAATCATGAGAATCATTGGTTACTAATTTAAATAAATAAGAATTACTGGTCTCACATCTAACTTTTAAAGATAATTATGTTTTCAACATTTTCAGAGGCAGTTGTACCAAGTTGCTAAACATGCCTCATAAGATATTGACAAATAATTTGTTAGGGATTTAAACATGTATGGCAATTTTGAAATGTAATAGGTATGTAATGGACCCGGTGAAGATTTCTGAACAGTGAATCCTTATGTAGTATTAATCAGTATCCTATTATAAATTTCCATATTCGACAAGCAGAATTACAAAAGGAGAAACAAAAAATTGGAATTAAACAATAACAGTCAAGAGTACCAAAAATAATATTGTCTGTTTGGAGTCAAATGGGTGGTAACTCATATACTTTAACACAGAGTTAATGCCTTTCTGCATGGTTCTAATTTGCAATCATCATAGTACATGCTACTGGATGGTAATCTCAATGTTCCATACAGTGTTTATTTTTTCTACTTTTTTTTCATTATAACCTTCAAGTATATTCTATCAAATTTGCAAGGCAAATAGTTCATACATTATTCTGTGTAAATCTGGTTGGATTATAAGAATCTGTTTTTAGTCATTACATGAAATGATTTTTTCAGTGACATAATATTGAATGTTATCATTATGAATATTCATAAAAAATCATAAATAGGCCATTAATCTGGATTAATTACTAGGTTGTCAACACACTCTTAACGTGTTACAACTCAATACTCATTGACTACTATCTAACCACATACTTTTGCTCCGTGAAACACTCACAAATAGTTAATGCCACAATTTCTTTTCTTTAGAAGCGATAAACGGAATTTGATTATTGATCAAGTGTTAAACTTTCACGAATCTTGACCACTAGTGAAATTCACAGAAGTTTCAGGTGCACAGAATTTTGGGTGTGTATTACAGTGGTCAATTTTCTTATTCCTTACGAGTCGCACCCATACTGTAGTACAAGAATCAATTCTGGCAAGCAATGGAAAATAGACATTTCACAAACTCTGACTTCTGATGGTTTCTTACAATGCCTCATGTATCAACATGCAGGAGAAAACTTTGCACGATTGGGACAAAACAATGCTCTATTGAAACAAGAAAAAGAAAACTACCACAAAGATATCATAAACACATATTCCTGAAATGGCGACTTCATAAATTAAAAAAATACGAGAAGAGTTTTTGTACAAGAAAATACAAAAATTTATATGCAAGATATACAAGATTTTATTGTATTATTATGTACAGAATTCCACTACATATTCAGTCAGGTTCTATCGACCTGAAGTAACTCTGAATATCTTATTGAACAACATTATGAAGATATCATTATCTATGATTTCTGGTCATAAATACTACAGTGTACAAAGAAAATCATGTACATCCTCTTTTGACTTGTATGATCAAATCATTTGTAAATAAATAAAAGATTAACATAAATTAACATCAAAATTAATATGAACTTTGAACTCTGTATTCAAAATACTCATTTTGTCTGTAGAGAGTAATGCCCTTTAGGCTCTACAGAGGAGGTTTGCAAATTAATAATGGTTTTGATATGACAAATGAGTAGATCTAAACATGTAATGCATACATTCATTTCATAATGATTCTTTTCAATGGGGTTTATCTGTTGTGCTCTGGCCATTTAATCACATTCATTTGTATGTATAGTGAAATTAATAATGGTTTTGATATGAAAAATGAGTATATCTAAACATGTAATGCATACATTCATTTCATAATGATTCTTTTCAATAGGTTTTATCTGTTGTACTCTGGCCATTAAATCACATTCATTTGTATGTACAGTGGAACCTCATTATAACATGGTCATTCGGACCACAGAAATTACCTGTTATATCAGGGTTAAAAAACAAAAATTATGGGTGCGTTCAAGCGATTTTTTAAAGCTGGAATCACAAAAATTAATCACAAATCAAAACACCATTAAAAAACACGGTTCCTGCGGGAGAGCATTCACACGATCTTTCATCAATGCTGATTCTCACTCATTTCATCATCACACTGTGCAGTTTGACCCAGGAAGTATAGGTTAACTTCACCGCTACTTTCTGAATTTGTTAACGGTTGACTGTCGGCCAAACCGGAAGCAGGCCACGATATTGACGTTATAGAATAATGATTGAGATCTCTGTTCCTTCAAGACTTCAAGCGATTTTTAGCGAATGTGATTCTGACTCTTTTTCAGCGTTTCATGTTTGCGTTTTTAAACATGCAACCGTGTTTTAAACTAAACATCTTTGAAAAACCGTGTTTCTAGGGTGAAAAAGTGTCGCTTGAACGCACCATATAGATTATAGAAACGGGACCAGCTAAATCACCTTATTAAAACAGATACCTTGTTATATCGGAGCTCTTTATACTTTATAATGAGGTTCCACTGTACTCCATGAAGAGGAATGTTCTTTTCACCTCTCCATAAGCCTGTCCTCATCATCTCGAGATTGCCAAATAGCCAGCTATTTCTGATTTGGGAAATAATCCTGAAGTTACAAATCGCGTCCTCATCAGCTCGATTTGACCTTGAAATTTAAAACTTAAGCTCAAGAAATTAGCTCGTGATATTTTGCTCAGCGTCCACGCATAGTGCGAGTCTTCGGGCTGGTGAAGACGCACCGGACAAATAGTGGGGTATTTTGCAAACTAGCCCAATATATCTTGGGATGATTATCTCGACCAAATATTCCGCTAATTCAACTTCGGGCTGATGAAGACGCAAAATTTGTGATGAGGATAGTGCAAATATTTGGCAATATCGAGCTGATGAAAACAGGCCTATTTACAATAAATCCTCCATCTTCTCATTCTCATAATGTTTAGAGATCTAATGTGTCGATCTGCAAAACAAATCAAACTGTTCATGTACCAGGGTTGAATGTAATAGCTATATTTTCAATATTAAATATTTTCATAGCAGCGAACAGAAGAACAATGATATTATGAACGTGACTGCAATGTTAAAAGAAAAGAAAATAGGTAATATAATTTTGTTTTAATTTAACTTCATCTAAGACCCAAAACAAATTAAATGGCAAGTGCTACTGATGGAAGGGAAAAAAAGAATGAATATGAAGAAAAGAAAGAAGAGAAGACAAGAAAACAACTAGAAAACACAGACAAAAAGCAACAACAAAGTACAAGGATTTAAAAAGGGACAGAAAGGAGAGAAAATAGACATAGATAAATCGATAGGTATATAGGTAGAACGAGAGATAGATAGATAGATAAATAGATAGATAGATAGATATAGATAAATAAATAGACAGACGGACAGATAGAAAGATAGATATATAGGAAGAGAGAAAGATGAAACAGAAGTTTCAGAGGGTAGCATCATTTTGGGAAAAAAACCCACCTAAATTACAAGGGAGAAACTTATGTTATAAAACGTGTCTGCATATTTGTGGAAGTTCTGGACACACCACCCGAATCATATTCAAAACTAAAAAGAATAAATAAATATGAATAAACAACCAATGCAATCATCAACAGATATTGTCTAGTAGCAAATGGCAATAAATAATAAAATCTCTCCATTCTGTCTGCATGCAATATGATCATATCATTGACATCCATCCATTCAAGAGTTGAGTTAGTGAAATTTCATGACGATGAAATTCTGAATATAATGGTCCAATGAAGTGATTCTCTGAAATGGCGCATTACAATCACTATATAATATTGCCAGGTTCTAGCAAGAATGCTGGAAAAGCCCATGTCCCATGCATCCTTGTAACTTCTGCAAGCTTTAAAGGCCCACTGTACTACTTGTAGCTACCTGCTCCCTCTATACAGAAAACAATGCCAAATCGGTGACCAGTGGTCCCCCATGATGAGATAGCCACCTGTCAGTGACCTTCCTGGTTGATCTAACTCCTCCTAGCCAAACTAGTACAGATGGGCTTTAATAGAAAGACTTGTAATATATCTCTTTCGGGATGGAAACGATAGAGTCTCATACGCCGCTCCTCCCAGATGAATTCTTAGTTCTGGGGGCGTTTCACAAAACTTGTCATCAGTGACAAATGACATTTTTTGTTATAAGCTACTGAAATCCTTGCTTCTGATTGGTTATCATCAGATTTGTCACTGATTTTAGTCATTTGTCATTGAAAAAAGGCTTTGTGAAACGGGTCTCTGGAAGAAGCGTCCCTTGTAGAATCCTGTAGCATGCCATGGCAGCTTGCAGATCATCCACCGGCTTGGCGCGATGACCCCGTTGTCAAGAGAGGTGCTCCTCTCACCCTCAAAGCACTTCAGAGGCCGATTCAGACGACGATTCAACTACTTCTTCTGAACTGATTTATTTTGCAGAATGTAGATCATTCAGCATCTTGTCATGATGGACCTGTTTTCACGAAAGATCTTCCTCCGGATGACGTTTTGACTGACTTCTCCTTGAGCTTCTACACAGAGTTGCATTCACACGGCGGTCATAATCACCACGGCAAGATTGATTTCACAGAATCTCTGGATTTCGTTCATCATCATCGCACTACAAAACACTCACACCCTGCTTGACCCCACAAGGATCACGAGTCAATGCTCGCATCTAACCGATCGACCTGATCGCAAACGTCCATGAGCGCGCGATCGAGATCGTCCATGTCTGAAGGAATCGAGTGACTGTACACACCGTTATCCACACCCCCTATCGTCGAGGTCGAGGAAGCATCGCTGCCAGTTCTACGCGACCTTCGTCCTCCATGATAGAAGCTGTATTGGTCCTGTAAACTGTTCCTCTCTAGAAAGCTCTCAAAGTAGTCCATGTCCTTTTCGGGGATGTACGGTCTCATATCTGTAGAGGAAGCGAAAAATGAAGGAAAATTGTTTGGAAAAGAGTTAAAAATACTTGAAAAATAGTTTTGTTTTGAATAGTTTATTTAAAGATTAAACTGGAAAGTGAACAGTATAGCAATGGCATGATGCAGACACATGCTCTGGGCTTCAAGACCCAACACTGCAACACTTTATCTAACCCATTTCCCACGCAAGAACCTCACCTTAAACCCTAATCACAACCCTAACCCTTAAGTTTTGACGAAACAAATCCTGGAGCAAAGGTAATTGCAGAATATATCGCACCACAGGCATGATGGGTCAGAAAAAGTAATGGTCTTGGAATGGAGAGAAACAAGGTGTTCAATGAAGTCAGTGTCTTTTGTTTGAGAGCTTATTTTTTGTTTTAGGGCAATGACATATGCATGTGCAAAGTCCCTCTGACAGGACTTTGGTTTGTAGGACCTCTGGTTGCCAGCCTGTAATCATATGCAGTCAAACCTGTCTACAAAGTCGACTAAGGACAAACAGAATAAAAGTGGCTGCTGGAGGCAGGTGGCCTCTTGTTAAATTGTATGTACATGTACTGCAACAAATTATTTAAATGAAGGCTCGTTTCGATATGATGCGCCAAAACAGCAGTGATTTATGATGCATACATGTATAGTGTAATAAACTTCAAATGTCTGTATCTTACAACACAGAGCATATTGGATACACCCAGGACCTTGCTGCATATAGATACCATTCATTTACTCTTTTTAAAAATTTGTTTTAGTCCATAATGTGGCCAACTCAACAGGCTTGCCTGCACAGATTTTCTTCCGCAACCAGCTGGTCAAACAATGTTAACAACCATTTTTTTAAATTCATTATCAAAGTACTTCCAAATCCGAAGGACATCGCTTGAATTTGGTCCCTAAGATCACCACCATCATCATCATCATCATTAATTCCTTTTGCTTTAGTCAAGGTGCCCTCATCAGGATACATACATGTACATATTGTTTTCTTAGATACAGACAGAATTATACCTTTGTCTCACCAAAGCAACTCTTCACCAACTGGAAAACCAACTGATTGTTGACCATTAGAAGCAACATGATTTTTTTGTACTGTCTGTTGGTTGTCTGGGTATTGTTTCATGATTATCTTTAGTTGTTCAACCGATTCCAATAAGGGTTCCGTGGACAAGGTTTTTAAAGCGATCCTTTTTTTTCTTCTTCATAAATCTTCATCAAAATGCCTCACGCATCCTCTAACAACGGGGCTAAAGCGAGTACCGTAAGCAGATATCTTTTTGCATCCCATGTAAAAGATAAACTTTAACACTATAAATGCATCTGATATTTGCATACCGTATATTATTGTCCTTAACTATGGTACTATTAGTAGAAATGGCATATCATGAGTAGTAGTTATATTAGTAGTAGTAGTGTATTGGTAATTTAGTATTACACAGTAAGATTTAGAGTAAGAGTTAGAGTAAAAGTAAGAGTTAGAGTAAAAGTAAGAGTAAGTGTAATAATAACAGTAATAGTAGCAGCAGTAGTAGTAGTAAAATTAGCAGCAGCAGCAGTAGTAGTAGTAGTAGTAGTAGTACAAGTAGTAGAAGTAGAAGTAGTAGTATAAGTAGTAGTAGAAGTAAAAGTAGTAGAAGTAACAATAGTAGTAGAAGTAGTAGAAGTAGTAGTAGTAGTAGTAGTAGTAGTAGTAGTAGTAGTAGTAGTAGCAGGAGTAATAGCGGTAGTATTAAAAGTGTTAGTAGTAGTAGTATTAGCAGTGTTAGTAGTAGTAGTAGTAGTAGTAGTAGTAGTAGTAGTAGGAGTAGTAGTAGTAGTAATAGTAGTAGTAGTAGTAGTAGTAGTAGGAGTAGTAGTAGTAGGAGTAGTAGTAGTAGAAGTTGTAGGAGCAGCAGCATTAGAAGTAGCAGCAGTATTAGCAGCAGTAGGAGTAGTAGTAAAATTATTATTATTAATATTACAATTTATTGTGGTTATCTTTAATCATTGTTATTTTTGGTGATGATATTAACATAATGATCAGAATCATCATTATTAATTTAAAAGACACACACCTTTTTGAAGCACAAATATCATGAGCCTATACTAGCGTCTAAGTGATTAACTTGGTCACAAATTTCCTTAAGCGCAAGGTCTAGATCGTCCAAGTATTCTTCCTGAAAATTAATCCTATCCATGAAGGCATCAAAGAACTCCATGTCTTTTTCAGGGATGTACAATCTCAAGCCTGTTAATGAGAAACCGAACGAGAGAAGAAGAAAATGGTCTTTATAGAGAGGTCTGCAAAGAAACCCCTGAAGAAGGGGCTTTGCATGCAGGTACTGTAAGTAGCAGGCAAAGAGAGAGAGAGAGAGAGAGAGAGAGAGAGAGAGAGAGAGAGAGAAGAACATGGTTTTTATACAGAGGTCTGCAAAGAACTCCATGTCCTTTTCAGGGATGTACAATCTCAAGCCTGTTGAAAAAAACCGAACGAGAGAAGAAAATGGTCTTTATACAGAGGTCTGCAAAGAAACTTTGTACACAGATACTGTAAGTAGCAGGCAAAGACAGAGAGAGAGAGAGAGAGAAAGAGAGAGAGAGAGAGAGAGAAAGAGAGAGAAAGGCCTTTAAACACCTCTGCAGAGAAAAAGAAGAAAAGGAAATGGTCTTTATACACAGGTCTTTCGAGAAACTGAAGAGGAAAAACGGTCTTTATGCGTAGGTCGAACAGAAATAAAAGATGATGAAATGGTCATTATAGTTTATAGTATACATAGGTCTGTAGAGAAAAGGGAAAAAGAGAAAAGGAAAAAACAGAAAATAGTTTGAGATCATGTGCACAATCTGCATATATAAATCTGTACAAATGAAAAACTAAATAGTCTGATGAAATCTTTATAAGAGGAGGGGTTTGATTTTCCAGGTTTGAGTTCCTCCTGGTTCAAAATTTATCACGACTTGTTTTTCATTTCGAGCACTCGATCTCAAACACTGGGAGTTACAGCAAAATCTCCTCAGAAAGGCTCCACACTAACATTCGTCATTGCGGTCCAGATACAAAATATGTTGAAATTTAGGGTGCCTGTGTTTCCTAGGCGCCTGTTAGTGTCGAGCCGTTTCAGTGTAGTGGGCAGCTTAAACCACCCACATTTTCAAATTGTAACTAGTATTTCATATTTTCTTCCTTCATAATATTACAAATTGATAAATCATAAATAGTGATGTTAGCTGTCATTTAATAATGTATGTCTATATATAAAGATGAATGAAAAAAATGACATGCTGGTTGAAAATTTATCTCATACAATTTTCTATTTCTAATTTGTGAATTGTGATATTCAAAAAGGATATGTGATAATAATTTGTGGAGTTAGATGTAATTAAATAATGTTTGATCATGATGAACTGGCGAAAGGTACAGGCAACATATTTGAACACATGTCCTGTATAATGTTAATTGTGATAATGGTTTGTAATCTTGGCATCAATATGAAAAAGTTATTAAAAAGTTATTAAACAATTATGAAAGAATTATGTATTCATCTCAGATTCTCATGCAAATCATTCCAATCCAATCCAAAAGATATTTGATATAGCGCCTTTTCCTTGCAGTTACAAAGCGCTGCACACACACTCCACAATGTAAGGGCCACTTAAAAACAAAAAGTTAGACACTTTTTAGAAATCAGCAAAGTATATGTAGGCTGGTAATAAAGTAATTTCTAGCATTGGCATTCTTCTTCACTTTCAGCTTACTTTATATACCCTTTTTAACATTTCTGTGTGAACAACAGTGTAAAATGTATCAACAAATTGGGGGGGGGGGTGCGGGGGCACAGGTCTTATTAGTTTGAAAATAATAGTCCAAACTAAGGCTGTTGATTAGATGGAAGGTATGAGAGGGAGTTGTGTCATCTCCTCATGTTTTCTTTTCCCTTCTTCCTTTATTCTTTCTCTTGTTTCTCAGATTTCTTTTCTTTCTTTGTCTTCTTTTTTCCCTCATGCCATTTAATTGGGGGAGGAGGGGGAAGGGAATGCCCCTTTAGTTTTTCTACTGGTTGTGTTAACCAAATCATATAGACGTAATTTACATCTAGTTAATTTACTTTTGACCTTTTTTAACATTTGAGGAGGAAATAACAAAATAATTTGATGCACAAGGGTTGTCTTTGGCATAAAGGCATTTTAATTACAGTGTAAAACATTACATCTCCATACTCATAGGCCTGTCCTCATCAGAGCAAGTTGCAAAATAACCAACAATTTTCAGACTTGGAATATATTCCTGAAATTTGAAGTTGCATCTTCACCATACCGATATGCTTATCACAAACGGGTGCAAATTAGCCCGCTATTTCCCAAATATTTGGTTATTCTGGAAACAAGACCAATAATTCTTGGGATATTTTCTTGACTAAATTGCCCGCTAGTTGCAACTGCAGGCTGATGAAGGCGCAAATTAGCTGGCTACTTTGAGATAGGGCTAGTTAAAATAGCAGGTTATTTTGCAACTTCGAGCTGACAAGGACATGCCTAGTGTTACACAAGAACAATGACTTGGATTTTTGTTCCTTAATTTCTGATTAGACATTAACACATACCTTAACATTAATCTATCTGTTTTCAAATCGAACAGATAATTTGTATACCAAAGATCATTCAGGGCTAATAGCTAGAATATTCTGTTGAGCAGAGATACCTTTGGCAGAATAAACTAGTGTAACCCATAATCTATTTTCCATGAATCTTAACTGATAACTTGCCTATTCTGTGCCAGATTTTCTGAAACTTTCACTTATTTGATTCTGTGATTTGTCCTTGTTTCCACTTGGGCCAAATTTCTGAGAAGACATAACTCCTCACTTACAAGGAACATCCTATATACAATTTCTTGACAAATTAGCCACAACTATACCAAGACGCTGAAGTACACTATGGCTTGCTCTATATTTGAAGCCTAATTTATTTCTTTTTAGATCAAGTTATACTTTTCATAATTTAAAATTCATTTTGAAGAATACTAGTTTAAATCAACTTGGATCATTTTTTTACATAAACTATAACTGGAGTACTGATCTGGTCAAATCTCAAAAATATATACACAACTACTGTACTAAGAAAATGAAAACATGATCGCAAAGACTTTCGAAGAATCAACCTCAGGCAATTTCAATGCTTATAGTCTGTAGGCACAGAATCTAATATGACAATTAAACACAGTTTTTCATAAAGTCTTGAGCAGAGGCTAAGTATCTCTGTCAGTCTCTAGACTTGTCAGAAGCAGCTAAAGTACATATCCTATGGGGTGCACTAGACCGTGCAGTCGGCCCACAGTCTCTTAGTTCAGACTCTGTGTTACACACTTCAACTGACCAGGGTGTGTGCCTACATGTACATGTACATACTAATCACCTATTGACGTATTAAGGAAAATGAAAATCATTTCTCTGAGATACGGGCTTTGATATAGCCCTTAATAAGAATTTGTGAAAGTCTTCGTGATCGTGTGAAAAAAGAAGAAGAAGAAGGAAAAAAAGCTCAACTACAAACTGTGCAGCAGAAACTGACAATGAAAAGATCACAACTAAAATGATAAAACAAAATTCATACACTTTAAGAAGAAAGGGAAAATTATTTAATAATAGCCGATAAAAAGTGCAGAGCAGTGACAAAAAAACTTTGAAATGTACCTCACTCAAAAGTGAGTTAAAATTATAAAATACATTTTGAAAGTTGCACCTGTCCTTGGCCATTTTAAGTGGTGATTTAAAATTTAAGTTTTGGCGCATTTTCTGTTTAACTTTTAAAGGGATAGTTGAGTTTTGTTGCAGAGGGCGCTACACAATTTTGTTTGTGTGTGAGATAATGAAAAACTGAGGGTGAAAATTGAAAGAACATGCAGTTTAAAACAGCTGAAATATCCATAAATATAACCATAATATAATTTGATAATTTTGAACCAACCGTTGAAAAAAAAATGAGATAGCGCCTTAATACGTTTTTTCGTGTTGATTATAATATGCATAACCAGCCAGCTCGTGTATTGTTAATATTAATTAATTAATTAATTAATGGTCACCATACTATTTGAAGGTGGAGCTGAATTGGTATGATTGTATTGAATCTAAATTTGACACATTTTGGGATCTAAAATTACCTTCATAGCTATTTTACATGTAGGTCCTAAAAGGCACTAGAATGTCATAAATAAGAATAAGAGCAATAACCATATGATGCAATTTGAAGGCATGTGTGGTCTTAAAGAAAAACTCAACTATCCCTTAAAGTCTAGAGTCCGTTAAATTTTCTGGTTGAATACAAAGTTCCATAATATCATGACTCGTGAATACATAAATTGACACTTTTTAAAACATTATTTCACAATGTTTATTTCCACTATAACTATGTACCATTTACAGGAATATATCTAAGGCTATCTAGAGCAGATCTAGTGTAAATGTAATTATGCTCTGGATTCTGTAAAGACTTCAGCCCATAATATTCATCTTTACATAAATAAATAATTGTGTATTCAAATTCAAATCTACCATTAAATAAATGTGTCTTCCTTGGAAGATTATATACAAATTAGCTTTTTAAAAATAGACTTGATTATACAGTATGCAAATCGCTAATTTATCATGAAAACCAAAACTGTAACAACATTACATAAGCTATCATGTTTATCACTATCTATAACTGAAAGCCAGGAATCCCATTACAGTATAAAATCTAAACATTCTGCAAGTGCAGATTTCCTTATAAACCTCTTTATGTAACATCTTATATTATTCTAAACATAGACCTGTAGATCTTTCACACAAACACATGGGAGCCTCTCAACGTTAAATTATGAATACAGTTATGAATACCAGTACAGTGTTTGTATTAAGTATGATTTTAAATCAGGTAACTTCTTGTTTAAACTAAATTGTTTGGAAAAGGGAATGTATTTTCAATTCTTTAAAGCCTGTCTGCACTACTTGTAGCTACTTGCGCCCTCTAAATAGCACACAATGCCTAATCGGTACTCGTTGGTCCCCCATGATCTCCTTTTTCTTATGTTAATTGAGAGCTGATTTGATGAGATAACCACTTGTCAGTGACCATGCAGGGAGGTCTAATCCCCCCTTGCCAAACTAGTACAGACAGGCTTTAAATTAGTTTCATGAGCAAAAATATAAATCATTCCTCCAAAACAGGAACAATTAACAGGTATGTTATATATTGTCTATCTAACCTTCCACATTATTCTATGGTTTAGCCAATTTGTTTTCGGTGATACAAAATTACGCAGGTCAGAATGTATACACATCACTTGGTAGAGTCAAAGCACAAAGTCAACGTCAAAGTCAAGGTCAACGGCCACAGTAGCAAAACATCGCTACCTGACCCTATACTCAGAGCATACAGACAGACAGCTCCATTTATGCATATATTACTGATTGTCAAAATGTGCAGACTTTGTAAATTCAATCAAAATGCAGATAAAATGGACAAATCTTCCATCAGACTGCTTTCAAAACTTACAGCAGAACAGGAAAAATAAACTCTATTCTATTCTAAAAATATCATTTTCTAGTTTTTCTATTGATGCTCTTTAAATTATCTAATAAAACTTACATATATTTGGGGGGCTGCATTCTGGAATCGTGATGCACGATAAATGCAATGTTCAGCAAGTTGCACAAGACTATAGAATATCAATAGACCCCTTTGATGCAAGGAGTCGATGTTTATTTTTTAGTCTAAATGAACTTCAGAAATCATTAAAAAATCTCTTGGTATACAAGTATTTCTAAGATGTATTTTGTGTTTAACTCAGTTTCAAAGTAATGAGATTATCAAATCATGCATAAATTTCAAAGCTACACGTAAGACCTGATAATTGAGATATTAGACTCAACTTTGAATAAAACACATGCACTGCAGTATAATCATGAAGAGAAGAAAATGTTTCTCCTTAAAGGTATTACAAAGTTTTGGTATGGGGTCCTGAATTTGGTTCAAATTAACATATTAGTATATGCGTTCCTACAATATACATTGATCGTTGTCGCGGTTGAAATCGAGTCTAAAATTATGAAATTATAAATAATAAACTCTTTATGTTGTGTAGCTCCCTCTCAAGGTCAAGATATTAATTTAGCTATGAAACAATGTTTGTTGACTAAAATCGACCGATTAGCTATTCCCGTTTGGAAATTAGATAACCCAACTACATATTTTGAGATTTTCATGGTCGCAGCTACCATTGTACGGCCATAGGCGCTATTTGAAATTTATCAAAATTTACCGGGAGCACCGGTAAATTTTTATATTCAATTTTTCTCAAAAACAGAAATGTTTTAGGGGCTAATTTTTTTAGTGCTTATAATAAATCCACAGGGGCATCCAAATATATCAAAATTGTAAAGATTCACTATCCACCCAATTTTCAAAATTTCCCAAAACTTTGTATTACCTTTAAACTAAATGTAGACTTATATTAAAAATGAAAATGAAAACAAACACAAAGTCAAAAGAAAATGAAATACATACATCAAAATGTAATCCTTATGCAATGGTTCTTCATACACAAAACACTATCAAAATGTCATTCACCACAGAAAGATAACACTAACCAACAAACTGTGCATGCACTAACAATAGGTGGCGCTGTTCATTCTAGATTTCATTGTTAAAAGAATGGTGCATGTACATATACTGTCCCATGTGGGACCTGAAATGTTAAAAAACAAATATGCATCAGCATGCTGATTCAATCTGCATCTTTATGACTAAATTGTGCAATCAAGCTGGTGAATATTCATTAAATGGGGGATGAGTTTGTTTCACATGCAAATTAGCAACTGGAATCAATAGATAGCTGCATCTTGGAGAGAGGATGATGAATAAAGTATAGCATGCAGATGAGGCTAATGCATTCAGTCTTCATAGATTGAGAGAAATGAATAATCAAACATCAGGTTCAGGCTAATGAATATTCATTGCAGATTGAGGCACATAAATATTCAGTTATAACAGATCAAAGTTCATGAATATTCAGGATTCATGAATTATGGCTGATAAATATTCATCATCAATCAAAACTACATGTTACGAGTATCGAGTATTCACATTTGATTACAAATTAATATTCAGTATTCATTATTTCAAGAATAATGAATATCAAGTCATCACAATTCACAATTTAAAATGCAAAATATTGAATATTCATTCATCATAGCTGGAGGCTCATGAATATTCATTCATTCATCACAGGGTAGGGGAAACAGGTTCTATGGTGCCCATGGCCGAGAGTAACGACCGGGTGAAGGGGCCCGAGTTTCCACTGATGGTGGAATCGGCATCGTCGCTGTAGTTGCCAATGGAGGTACGACTACGGCTGGCGTAGGGATCCTCGATGTCGTTGGCCACCATGTAGCTGTCGAAGAAGGCCCGGTGGTGCTCGCTGATCAGGCACATACGCATTCCTAAGGGAGAGAAGGAGATACATGCAAGGGCAAAGGTCAGGGCTGTGCTTTCTACAGATCTCCACCCCCCATAAAAAAAAAAAAAATTCAATATTAGATGGTTAACAATACATGCATATCATCTAGTCAATTCTTCTACATTAGGCCTTTTTTTTAAAGATGTAATATTGCCCTTTAGGTGCCAAAACATGGGTTGGTCGATCAGAAATCTCCTTTTTTTTCCTTCTTTTTTTCTTCCTCCCTCTTTGAGCTGATATTTCTTAGTTTTGAATGCTTTAATACATATTTTCATATTTATTTAAAAAATATTTTTTAAACCGACAGTAGATTTCAAGATTTTTGGGTCGGTCGCAAAGGGCAATAAAAAAAAAGCCTTATTATGTATTATTTTTTTAAGTACTCTCTTTCAAGACTGTACATGTAGCTTTTACTCAATCCAGATTAATAATGTTAGGTTTATAGGGTTAGGCCAGTGACTTGAGCAGATGAATTATATGTAATGATCTATTATCATTATTATTTTATGATTTCTTATTGCTAGTAATAGAAAATAATTAAAAAAACACCCTTTCCTAAGAGTTGGTGCCTGACTGCCTGTATCGCAACAAATTATGGTCAACTACAGGTACATGTACACTTAACAAAATGCATCATTTCAACTGAACGTTGTCGGAACAATGAAAACATTGAGAGAACAGAAAAACCGTTTGATTGATACTGGATTAAAAGTAAATTAATCTTACTCCCATATGTTCTCTTTCTTTTCTGTTTTCCTGTGGTCCTATCATACTTGAAGTAAAATAATGCCTCCAGCACCAGTTTTGGTGGCAGAGGCATACAAAAACGATATTATTATTGGGATTATTATATTTTTGTTTGTTTCATTTTCATTTTCTTTTCTTTTTATTCTGAATGGCGGTGGCTATCAAAAAGGTATCAACCTTTATATTATCAAGAAATAGTTTTCACGGGAGGTCTATTGTAATTGTAAAATGCAATTAGGCATTGTTTCATCACTTCTCATTTTCTAGAATCTGACCGGTTTATTTCATTCCCCCTACTACTTGCTGCAAGCCAAAGTTGGCATGATCCACAAATGTGTATGCCCAGGGGGGTGTTTCACAAAGATCCTAAGTCGAACTTGACTATAAGCCAGACTTAACAATTATAGAAAGCCATTAGTATCGATAAAAATATTTTGTACAAGTTATTCTAAAAGGCATAAAATGTTGATTCAAATCATTCATATTTTCTAGCATCAAGGAGATTTCATGTTCTTGATGTGGAATTAATAAAAATTCTAAAATACTTGAATTTTCGCTTTTGAATAATATTTTTGTTGAAGGCTACAAATGGCTCTCCATAATTTTTAAGTCAAACTTAGAGTTAAGTTTGACTTAGGATCTTTGTGAAACACCCCCCAGCTTTCACCGGGTATCACACCATCTACGGCTTGTTGCACGCAGCGTGAGGAGATGGCATTGGAAGAGGTTGTTCAAATTAAATCAGACAAATTTAGGGTACCACTTCTCATTACTCCGATTTTAATTGGATGACCATAACCGTCAATGTTTATACAGAAAAACGCTTTTTGGGGTCACAAACAAGCAACCAAGCTCACTAGCAAGCAGGGTTGTGTATTCAATGAAATGGAAGTGCTGTTGAAATAAACATTTAGTTTAAATAAAAAATAATAAATGAATAAATATTTAGGGGATCAGCGTGAGATGAGTGAATTCATGGACATGAATAAATACGATGGTGAACAGTTAGAGTATATAAAGTGTAGTATGGATGATGAAAGTGTTAAGGGTAATTCCATATAACATAAGATTTAAAAAGGACATTTTGACACTAAACTTGAACTCGTTATTTTCCCACTAAAAGCCATTTTCAAGCCCTTTCGTTTTGAGGGAAGTTCTAAATTAGTTGGAATTTAAACGTTTCATTTTCTTTGCCAGCAAATGGGACATAGTACTGTTAAAGTAGGACTCCGACTGCAATACTTGCAGCTACTTTCGCCCTCTATATAGCAAACAATGCCTACAATGTAAGCGGTGCCCGTTGGTCCCCCATGATCCCCATTTTCTTATGTTAATTTAGAGCTGATTTGATGAGATAACCACCTGTCAGTGACCTTGCAGGGAGGTCTAATCCCTCCGGGCCAAACTAGTGCAGACAGGCTTTAAATAATCTGAAAATGATGGATTCGGACAATACAATAAGATACTGAAGTGGCCCTAGATTTCTTTAAAGTTTCAGTGATCTACTGTAACATGCGCATGTATTAGTACCCCAAAGTGTGTTTGAAAAGAAAAGTGATTGGTGAATGGCATACACAGAAGAGTGACACTGGTGTTGGGATACAAATATTCCTGAGTGGATATTAAAGTATGTGTATAAAAAGCATTCTAATTTGTTAAAATCAAAATTATTATGTAAGAGATTTAGAGGCATTTGGAATACATGTTCATCGTCTGTTTTGAGCCAGAAGGTGATTAACAGAATATGGATTAACATCATTCTGGCTCCAAACAGATGATGGGTAAGTTAAGCATATAGAGGAGTAGATGATGAAGTAGACAGACTATATCATGAGAAATTGATTAGTACAGTATGTTTCATATTCAAAGAAAGGCTGCAGAATCTGAACCAATAAGAAAAATAAGAGAATTTGTTACTAACGAGGTTTGTTTTGTTTGTTTGCTGTTTTATTTTTATTTTATTTTTTTAGGAAGGGGGGGGGGTATAGGAAAATATCAAGCAATTTTCATTTTTCTCTTCAAGAGAAGCTCGCAATCATATTCTTCCAAGGCAGGGGGAGGAGAAAATGGAAAATGGAAAAAGCTGCACACAGCCACCCACAAAATAATGAATAAACATTGAAATTCACCTTCATGTGTATACTTTTCAAATTGTGGTACATGTATTTCATGCTGGAAGGGTTGAGGGTGAAGAGGGAATTGATTGTATGAAGGTAAGTGCATCTAGCTTTTGAAAGATTTGTATCTACACATTTGTTTTTAATTTAATATCTCAGCATAAGAAGTAATTATTAGGTAATTATGTAAGATGTAAAAAGGTGAATACAAAAAATGTACATGATTTGAAGTAAATATCAATGTTTTCGAGATGGTTTTGACGCTGTTTCATTACAACTTGTTCATGAACATTTTAGGAAGTAATACAATTATACAGGGACACGTTGAACCCTTGGCTATCCATCATACCAGTAAAGAGAGCATTATTCATTGATATTCAACCATTCATTATTATTCTCTTTTTGATTTCCATTGCAAGCTACATTTACATTTAGCATGGCTAAGAGAATAAAGCACAGCCCTGATATATGCCCCGTTTGGAAAGAAAATGATGGGATTAGTAAAGTGCAAAGTTTAAGTTGAGAACTGCTGCATCCCACGGAAGAGAAGAGGATATTTGGTGAAAAAGCGAGAGATAAATATTAAGAGAAAGCCCATCTATGGTAGAGGTTACTCTGCTAAATGGAAAAGAGAAGGAGAAAAAAAAGGATGATTAATTCACAACACAAATACAATGTGAGAGAAAAATGTGAGAGAAAATTATTGAGGTTAATAATCAAATACCATCTGGAAGAAAGGAAGAGAAACATATTAATTGATTGAAAGGTTGCCTGAGCTACAGAAACTCTCTTCCTGACATAGCACTACAATGTAAAATAGTGGATAGCATTATAAATACTGATAGATTAACTGCACACATGTACCCATAATTTCAAAACATATGGATTTGTTATCTCCACAATAATGTTTTTCTTCAAGAAAACAGAAGTAAAGGTATAGTAAATAGTACATAAAGATGAATGTAGAATGCAGGCTAATTGGAAATTCAATTCATACAGCTATATTAATTCCATTGAAGGAAACAGTAAGAATGGTAGAACACACAATGTAATATTAGTGTCAGAAATAGATTGACTTATAAGACGAACTAAGTACTACTAACTTTGAGCATTAAACTGGAAGAATTGAGTAATTGTAGGAGTGTTTAATAAATAGAGTACCGGGATATTACACTACATAAAGTGGTACATGTAGCTTTAATAAAGATGTTCATGCGTGGGTATATAGTCGTTCATGGAGTATGCAACTTGGCTTTCACTCCATAACACTGAGCCAACGGGTATTACGCTCCTTTGCGTACGTCTTTGTGCTGCCCTCCATATACCCACGCATGAGCAACTTTGAAATGAAATGGAGTGGCACGAAAAGACGCGACCGGAACGCAAAATTCATAATTTTATCATTCAGGTAGAACAATTACTATTTTAAATGGTTTTCCTGTTTCCTCAACTTTCATCAAGTATACATGTATATGTACAAAAAAAAGAAGTTAAAGAAGTTATATTTCATGAACGTTTCTGTTTTTTAGTGTGTCTGACGGGTCTTTTCGTGCTACTGCATATCTCTAGCTTCCTCACTAAGATTGCAAGAGTGCATATGAATTCAATTAGCCTTTTTCACACACAAAGTACAAGTAGGATAGGCTTAGTATAAAATTATGTTGCAGTCGTAATAAAATTGTTCAGAAAATTTGAAATTAGTTTAACAAATGGTTATTAAATACAAAATCTACATATAATATTAGCAGACATGTAGTATCATTAATAGAAAACCACCTATTAGTAATTGAGGCCTACAAATGAACATTTAACAGAGATACATGTACACTCCTTGTTACAAAGTACATATCACTATTAAAAGTACATATTATGTACTGTATGTACACCATATATACTTTTGTTTAAATACTGTTATTCTACCACTTATTGCCATGAGAGGAATATGTACATGTATGTACATGTATATAGATTTGTAAATTCAGGACATGAAAAAACGTTTGCATCAATGAAATATTCATAAATTGCCACTTCACTAAATATATGCGATTCACGGAAGCGTCTAGTTGATGACATTTCTTGCTGTGGAATTGGTTGCATATGATTGATGTGAGGTCACTGGGGTCAAATGGGTATAAAAACCACAAAAATGCTCATGCATGAAACAGTGCCACAAACACACACAAAAGATTAAAATCATTAAGGAAAGAATGACTCTTCTGTGTCAAAAATATTTGGGACATTCACAGCTGAAAGGCACTTGAAGGGGCATTTCAAATATGTGAGTATTTTAGCAAGTCTCGTGCTTGCACACAACATCTGCATCAGAACAGTAGCATTTTGAGCTATAAAAAATGAAACCTACACGCACATGTACATGGACACTGCATGGTTGATGGCAACGAAAAGTAGGTCAATTTCAAGCACACACTTTATATTTTTTATTTTGTTTTCATGTCGTTTCTGGGGGGGGGGGGGGGAGGGGGGGGAGGGTATGGTGACTGTGGAACATTTAATATACATTCCAGGGGTGTACATACATCGAGTGCCAGACTGGTGCAAGACACACTGTGTAAATTGTGATTCAAGAGTTCTTTCTGATGTCTTTTTCTGCCTACAAGTTCTTCACCTGCCAGCATTTCTTTCACCCGACTTCCAGTACCCTGAATAGATTGTTGCATGCAAGGTTGTTACCACTGCATCCAGTTGCAAGATTCATGCAACAAAATTCAAATCCCTCAAACCTTGCAGTTAATATGCACTTTGTTTTTGTTTGTAATGCAAGCACAGTATCTAGTCTAGAGTTTAAAACAAAAAAGATAATGAGTTGGACGTACCTGGAAATAATGTCTTTCTGTCTGGGCCGTATAGCCTTTGTAAACTGGTGCAGAAATTCTCTATCGATCCCATTTGACGGTACTCTTTCAAAATGGATGCGAACTGTTGCAGCTCTTCACCACTTAGTTTACTTCTCAGCTGTAAATATAAAAGGAGGTGGATGGTATAAATATATACAGTTTGAAGTATATTGATTAAATCTTATTTACAAGAACTTCTCTTCTTGATTTTACCCTATCACTCTTCCTAAAATAATGTCCAAGGGTATTCTTAATTGCGCCATTTTTCAGTGACGACATAATAGAGCGATTTCTGGTTCCTGTACCCAAATATCGTCACAGGCGCATTATGCAGTTGGTGATACATTGTGGGACACAGCTATCAAAACATCTAGACATTGTGAACAGCAGATGGCAGTATATATAAATCTGAAGTTTTATCAGTTGAATACTCTGATTTTAACTTTCTTTATCTAGCCAAATTAACACAGTTTCTTCTTTCTTTTTGTTTTCTTCTTTTTTTTGTTACTTGTTTCATAGTAATACATCTTCTCCACTATTTTCTGTTACATTCATGTACATACTTAGTTTTTAAATGTATTTGTCTTTCTTTCCTTCCTCTCTTCCTCCTCCTTCTCATCCTAATTCCCCTTCTTCCCTTCCTGGTTGGAGCCCATTTTGTTGTACTTCCTCCCTACTATTTTTTATCTTATGCTTTCCTTTTGTAGAGGTGTCGTGGTCTCATGGATATGTCACCGGACTGTGGATCACAAGGTCCGCGGTTCGAGTCCAGCCGCGGCACTAATGTCCTTTGGCAAGACATTAATCTATGTTTGCCACACTCTACCCAGGTGATGGAAATGGGTACCTGGTAGGATTATTCCTAAAAATGAACTGTATGCTTAGATCCGCTGCCGGAGCTAAAGCTACGATTATCATCATTCCCATCCTGTTTCTTTTCCTCTCCCTATTTGGATGATGAAAGCTCAATCATTACTCTCCCTACATGTAATGTCTCGCCATCCCTCCCAGTGCGATCCAGTTGATATAACTCACCTCCTCGATGTATTCTTGTAATAATACTTTGGCTGTGACGCTGATGATTTCTGCACTATTTGAGTTAGGATTTGCCCCTGAATATGGGACGGCCTCACTGCTTCTAAACACAAATAAGAACAACAAAATCACAATTAACATACATAACATTTTTTTTTCGCCCCCCTTTTTTTCTGTCTATAAAACAGCCACAAGTACTGCTTAGTTTTGCATGTTTATCTGAACAAAATTGATTTTGTAGTAGATGATCAAACAAAAAAATTGTATAAATATAAATATTAATGTTCATGTATTTATGACATTAAAATATTTACTAAAACATGGCAGACCTACACAAACTTGGTAACCTTTCACAAAAAAGAGATATATTTCAAGGTATATAGGTATATACTGTACATGTACATGTACATGTATGGTGTACCTTACAAGTCTTCAACAAAAGCAGTCTTCACATAAAAGTTCAACTCAACAGAGAGGAATATAGGGTTCATAATATTAGTTTGAAAGTAGTAAAATAGTAGTCATTCATCAAAATAAGGTATGGTAGAGAGCTAGATTTCAAATGTAGTGTGTGTACATCTACATTTACAATGTTTATAAAGTACATGTACAGTGAAGAAAGAGTTGGCAGAATTATAGTATAAAGGGGGAGAGAGAAGGGGAGAGGGAGAGAGAGAAGGGGGAGGGACAGAAAGGGGAGGGGAGAGAGAGGGGAGAGGGGTGAGAGAAAGAGAGAGAGAGAGATAAAGATAGAGATTAGGAGAGATAGAGATAGAGAGATAGATATATTAGAGAGAGAAAGAGAGAGAGAGAGAGAGAGATTGATATATAGATAGAAAGAGATAGAGAACGAGAGATAGAGAACGAGAGATAGAGAAAGAGAGTGTGGGGGGGATTAAAGATTCATGTTTTACTTACGTTTCTGGTTGACTATACATGCCAGGCAAGGGAGGTCTTGGGTGAGATAATGTGGCTGTAAAGTAAAGAGAAGAAAAGAAAACACTGACCATGATATTTGTAGATTTACAGAATATATACATGTAGAGCTCTCTACATTGTAGCTGTCTCGTGATACCACTGGAGGCGGTTACCCCAAAAATGTACAGTGTACATGAATAAAACAGATATGTACATGAAGGTACATATGGTGATAACCAGTCCTACAAAAAACGTTTGCATTTGCTATAAAGAAATATTTTGTATTCTGTGATCATGTGAGAATAAATGAAAACACAGCAGGGTGGAGAGCAAGAGAGAGAGAGAAAGAGACAGACAGACAGAGAGCTTCACTGTAAGAGAGAGAGAGACAGAGCCCGGTGGGGTCACTCAATGTGACTTCCGGACCGCATGACCGTTACCACAAATGCATATAACCCCCTTTTGCGGTCAATTTCAAGGACATTTTGTGAAATTTAACCCCCTTTTTTACGTCAAAACGAGGACAAAATCGTACTTTGGAATACCCCTATTTATAAGATTATAAGGACACTTTCGCAAATTTACCCCTATTTTACCATATTTCAAGGACAAGACTCGGCTCCGAGAATTTTTCTTCCTGGTTTTCTCTTTTCCCTTCCCGGTTTTCTCTTTTCCCTTTTCCTGACCCCTATTTATCAATTTCGAGGACACCTGTGCACCCCTATTTTCTTTATTTCGAGGAATATTTTGTCCGCGGACATTGCTTGAAATTGACCCCTTTTTCCGCGATTTTGGTAACGGTCATGCGGTCCGGAAGTCACATTGAGTGACCCCACCGGGAGACAGAGAGAGCTGCACTGAGATAGACAGAGAGAAAGAGAGAGAGAGAGAGACAGACAGACAGAGAGACAGACAGAGAGAGAGGTTCACTGAGAGGGGCAGGGAGACGGAGAGAGAGAGAGATAGAGAGAGAGAGAGAGATAGAGAGAGAGAGAGAGAAAACTGACAGACAGACAGACAGATATATAAATATATTTTGGCAGAGGCACAGCAGGCCAGACTGAGAAAAGAGATGGTTTGAGCTATAGGGAGCTTGGGAATGACCGGAAATGCAATTACGGAGTATTGCCATGGAGCAGGAAATGACCACTAGCTTCGTTCCTGGTTGCCGGGCGCAGGGACCACGCCTACCGACTTGACACAAACTCGGAAACTCTGCCTTCTTGCGATGTTTCCGATTCAGGCATTCCATCAGGGCAGCGAGACTGATTGGACCTGGCAAGCGCTGAGAACTCTCGACTTCCTTGTAAGAATAATTTTGCCAAACCCTTCCAAGTTTTACTACGAGACTTTTTTTATTTTCCGACAAAATTAGCTATTATCTTTAAGTTTTCACACCCCTGGGGCTTTGAAAGCAAACAGGTTACAGGTTCAGAGAAAAATCAGGAAAACTGATTGTATTCAGATGCAAGCACCCATCTCTCCTGATGATGATGGCTATTGTCTGACATGAAAGTTTTATTGTTAAGAAAATAGAAACCCCTTTGAATAAAGCAAATTATCTTTATCCAACACAATTTGGGTGAGCAATTTCGTAAGGATTCATGAATTTAATTACTTTTACTGTTATTGGTCAATAAGGACTGGCCCTTAAGCTCTTACATGATCCTTCTGCATGTAGTTAAGATTAGGAGATACAGTTTATACATGCCTCTGTCATAAGGAATATTTATCTCTATATATATTTTAACAAAGTTTTATTAAGTAGGATATAAATTAACATTTTACTAACAGTTCTTCAAACTATTAGAATTGGAAACTAATTTATTTTAATTCAAAAGACCATTTTTACTGTTTGAACCCTATGGCCCTTGCGGCATACTTTCAACAGGTCAATGTACAAGCTACTGACCCACTAGCAAAACAAAAAATTAGTGTACAGATGGTCATCATATGATTCAGAGAACATGAAGAATATAATATGTGATCCTTCTGGGTATCGGTCTTTCCATCATCTATTGATTGTGACTATTGCATCAAGCAAAAGCACAGGATTAGCATAATTGGTAATATCCGAACAACAAATTGCGCAAATCCACTTCACTTTTATCCTCTTGATATCGAAGGTAGGGCCAATTGTATCCTCAGATGTTTATCCTGCTTTTCTATCAAACATTATCAGGGATTGATCTGGGTCAAATTTGTCTCGAGTTTGTCGTAGACGTCAGACGTATCGGGCCCGGCATCATCTTTCGCGGAGCAGACGTCCTCAAGAGATAAGATATCTATCCGAAAAGGACCTATTGTTTTATGTGTAACACATGGCTGCATCTGATGAGAATGACCCAATTACTGGACCCGTTTACATTTGAAAGTATTTTCTCAATGTTTCCCTTTATCTAGTATTTGATTGATGTGAAAGTACATTGATCAAGCAACAACCTGCATGACCTACTTATATAACTCCTACCTTTAGATAGATCATAAAAATCATTAAATCATAAAACTGCATAAATGCATATAGAGTAAAACAGAAATTTGGTATTGTTCACATGAGCTCTGTTGGGGATTTATAAGGGAAAAGAAAGATTCTTTATAAGCAGTATCTGTAGATACCACAGATAATGTGAACATCGAGAGCTACATGTACATGTACAGACAGAAGGCTGATCAGGGGAGTGTTTCACAAAGACTATATTTAGCAAACAATGCCTAATCAGTGACCGTTGGTCCCCCATGATCCCCTATTTCTTATGTTAATTGAGAGCTGATTTGATGAGTTAACCACCTGCCAGTGACCCTGCATGGAGGTCTAAACCCTCCTGGCCAAACTAGTGCAGATGGGCTTTAAGATGCAATTTATTTGAATTACTTGCGTCTCTTTCTAAGACAGACCTCGATTATCTTTCAAATGTAAACATTATCATCTGACACAGAAAAGAAGCAGCAAGGAAACAGAGTTCGGAAGAGCGTCGTGAAAGTCCAATCTGTATCTTATTCTTGATGGTTAGGACTCGAAGGTGATTCAGGGTATGATATGATATCACGTTACACTCCGAAACAGATGCTGACCTAAAAAATGACTCCCCCATTTTATCCCGAGGGGACGGAGAAAGAGAAGAGAGCAGAGTACAACAAAGGGCACGTGTACTCAGAGTAATAACAGGGATATTAGGACATGATTTGAGTAGTTGTGTTTCTCATCGATGTTAATTTTTATCATATTCTTTAGACAAAGAAATTTAAGAGGGAGTGATGTGCATGGAGGGAGGGGGGGGGGGGAGAGAAAATAAGGAGGATGCTATTCTTTTCTTCAAATGTATGTAAACTGTATCTACTGCATCTCTCTCTCTCTCACTCTTTCTCTCTCTCTCTCTCTCACTCTCTCCCCACATACACCATTTCATTGAAACTTGTAATTATTGAACATTTGTCAATAAAGATCAGCTGCCTATAAAAAACACTTTTTTGTTTCTCTTGAGGAGCCTTTTTATACAGGTTTCCCTTTATATAGAGGCAGGTATACAACACTAACGTGATACTTACATCTACCTATTGAATAATCGTTGACCGCTTGCATGAGTGAGAGGTCAAATTGCTTCATGGTCATTTCAGTGTAGACTACTTCAAAAATCTGCTGGACAATGGCACAGATTTCTTCCGATTTTTCCTGCACAAAGACAAAAATGACAGAAAATTATTAAACAGAATTGATACTTATTCAATTTCTTTTTAGTGCGTGTACACCAATACAAGAGCAAAGTCTATATATAATTTTAGGGAACACGATGATTTCCTTTTCTCAGGCCTGCTAGGACTCCTAGTTATAAACTTCTGTATAAGTGCTTACCTACATGTATACTCACAGGTCACATTTACCTTCATTATATTCTAATATCTCTTCCGTTCACAAATTTAAGTAAAATGTGAAGCTGATAGTGTCAGTATTCAATACCATGTTTTATATCAGCAAGGGACCTGAAACATACAACTACATGTACATAATACATCGACTAGCGCTTGTGCTAACTTTTGGTTTTCTTTTAGCAACAACTTGAAATTTTGTATAAATGTGTTTTATGTAATTATTAATGAAGCTTTTTCAGTAATTCATTGTTTTATACATTATGTACAGTCTTGATTTTATTGTTTTGCCTTGCATACTTTGTTTCATGATGTACATACATTGTGTTGTTGTTAATAAACTTCAAACTTCATAATCGTCTAGAGCAAAAGATTGGTACAATTCAACGTAATGCTATGTACCTGGTATGCAAGACATATTTTCAACAAATACACCATTCTAAGTTATTATTGAGAGGGGGAGGTGGGTCATTATACATCTGATACCTTGTGATGCCACACAATACATGTATCTCAAAACTTAGCATCAAGTCTGTGAAGTGTACTAGTGCATGAACGTCAAAAAGCTAGACTTATATGGAGATGTACACAAGTATCAGTTGATTGAGTCAATTAAGGTGAATGTACTACTGGGTGTGACACACTTCAATTAGACTACATCCCCTCCCTACAGATATACACTGTTAAGCTTGGGAATTAGGGGATGTGTTCACACAGGATACGTCATCCCTCCCTATTTATTCCGTACAGATCAGGGAATAGAGGCTTGTTCACACAGCTGACTGTATGAGCACTGTATGTATTTTCTCTATACATACATGAGAATAGAGGCGTGTTCACACAGCTAACTATATGAACACTGTATGTATTCTCTTTCTACAGACATATAATGAACAGATCTTGGATTAGAGACATGTTCACACAGCTAACTATATGAACACTGTTTGTATTCTCCTTCTACAGATAAACACTGTATAGCTTTGGAATTACGGGATGTGTTCAGGCATACGTCATCCCTCCCTGTGAACAGATCTTGGATTAGAGGCTTGTTCACACAGCTGACTGTATCAAAACCATATACATGTAAATTCTCTTTCTACAGACATACACTGTAGAGCTATAGGATTAGAAGCTTTTTCACACAGCTGACTATACATGAACAACATATATATTCTCTCTCTACACATATACATTGTACACCTATGGGAATAGGGGCGTGTTCACACAGCTTACTACATGAACACCATATGTATTGTCTCTCTCTCTCTCTACATATAAACATTGTATAGCTATGGGATTAGAAGCTTGTTCACACAGCTGACTATACATGAACAACATATATATTCTCTCTCTACACATATACATTGTACACCTATGGGAATAGGGGCGTGTTCACACAGCTTTAATGAACACCATATGTATTCTCTCTCTCTCTCTCTACATATAAACATTGTATAGCTATGGGATTAGAAGCTTGTTCACACAGCTTACTATATGAACACTGTAGGTATTCTCTCTCTACATACATACATTGTACAGCTATGGGATTAGGGGCGTGTTCACACAGCTGACTACATCTATACATATAGGGTAAATAAAAAGTCTTGTAATAGTAATGAGCAATAAATCTATTGACCAACAAACCTTGGAGGGACATTCCCATACTACTAGTTCACATTTCTCCTGTTGACTCTCTGTAGCTGCAAAGAAAAATACAAAAACGTTAACAAATAAATAAAAGTACAATACATTCGAGGGCCGTTGCACAAAACTTACCATTGATGGTAACTTTGCCATCAATGGCAACTACCATGGAAACCATGATTTTGATTGGCTGTTGAGCCCTGTTACCTGGTAGTTGCCATTGACGGCAAAGTTACCATCAATGGTAAGTTTTATGCAATGGGGCCCACATCAGAGAAAAAGCATCCATCTGTCTTTGAAGAACATGTTTTTATTTTTGTTTTTTCTATTTCTCTTAAAAAAATGCTTCTTAATGAAACCTTTTGAATGGAGTTGCACATTTAAAGACCATCTTTTCTTGCCTTTGAGCGATCTCTAAACATGTATAGAGGTTTGAGGCTTTGACCATTAAATGGATCAGAGGTCAATGACCTCTAGGGATGCTGTATGTACACGCCCTTCTCTGGATTTAGCAGACATACAAATCGCTGTCTTATTGCTGACATCACATGTGTTATTATGCAATAGGCAACCATGAGACAGGAAATATCAATACATATGTACATGCACTCAATATAGCCTGAGGGTCTGTGCTGCATAAATTGAATTGAATTGATTTATTGTCCATAATATGGAAATTCATTGTTCACTGGTACAATTGTGTGTTACAAGGAAATGTACAAAATTAAACAGATTATAAAACATAATAACAACATAACATCAATGGCGTTTCATCTAAAAATAAGATCTGACTACTTGTATAGGAATGGAGGAAAGCAATAAAATAAAAAGGGTACAGTGTCTACATTGATTGCCCTCGTTTTACCATACTGTTGAACATGTGAGTTGAATCTGGTACAAATGAGCGTCTGAAGCGTTCCCGTCTAGTGCGGGGAACGCAGAGGCGAATTCCTGAACGGTTGAAATTATAATTAAATCACCATCTAGTGACCTAATTTTGCATACTGTATGCCCCAGGCTCAATTTTGGACAAGATACAGGGTTAGGGTCAGTGTTACAATTCATATTTATGTTAGAATTAGGGTTAGGGTTATGTTTGTAAATTGGTTTTAGGTAAAGTTCAGGGTAAGGGTCTGGGCCCTGTTTCATAAAACTTGATATCAATAAAAAGTTACAAGCTACTGTTATAAGCTACTGAAATCATGCAACTGATTGGCTGAGAGCAAATTTGACATCGAAATTTAGTATTTGTTTTAGATAACAAGTTTTTTGGATTGGGCCCCTGGTTGAGTGTCGTTCACGTATGCATCCTACAATCCAGTTACCTGTTTTCATGATGACTAGATGCTGAGCATCATCTCGTACATAGCTGACTGAGACTTTATTTTTTGTTAAATATAATATTGTTTATCATTTTTTGTTTGTTATAGCGTTAGAGACTTTGCTTGAAAACGCTTTAGAAGTACATGTACCATTTTAATATTATTATTATTATTGGTTGTCATTCATGCATGGATTGTACCAACCAGTTACCTAATGTCCTTTGGCAAGGCATTACTCTACATTTGCTACCCAATACCCAAAATGGGGACCCGATAGAAAGACAAAAGCATTTGTGCTAGTAATTGCCTATGCCCTCACGGTGACCATATGGTAGGAATACTCCCCAGGGAGTTGAGATGGTGCACAACATGTGTGAATGAATCTGATGACCAGAGTAATAATATCTGTAAAGCGCTTAGAAACTGTATTTCGTATTCCGATATAAATCCAGATTATTATTATTATTACCTGTTTTCATGATGACCAGATGCTGAGCATCATCTCGTACATAGCTGACTGAGACTATATTGTGAATGAAGGCACGTACAAGAGATGTCTGCCGGGAAAGAAAGAATAAGATCGAAGTTGAATACACATAATAGTAGTAGTAGTAGTAGTAGTAGTGTAGTGTAGTGTAGTGTAGTGTAGTGTAGTGTAGTGTAGTGTAGTGTAGTGTAGTGTAGTGTAGTGTAGTGTAGTGTAGTGTAGTGTAGTGTAGTGTAGTGTAGAGTAGTGTAGAGTAGAGTAGAGTAGAGTAGAGTAGAGTAGAAGTAGTAGTAGTAGTAGTAGTAGTAGTAGTAGTAGTAGTAGTAGTAGTAGTAGTAGCAGCAGTAGTAGTCTAGTAGATGTATAGATTTATAACAGCATAAAATATAAGGGAAGAGCTGGACTTAGATATAGATCTAGAAGGCATTTTTTTAAAGTGCACACACATAAACATATATGTGATAAAAACATACTTAAAGCTTCTTTAAATGCCCCGTAAGTCAATAATGCAGAAGATATACATGTAGATACTACATACCCAATAAAGAAATGAATAAAATATTCTATACTCAAGCAAAGTGCTAAATGTAGGTGCAAAGGTCCCCCAGAGCTCAGAAAAAAACTGAAATTTTATTTGCAGAAGTTTGAAGAATAAATTTCTCAAACTAAATCAAGTTTATTTATTTCAGTACCGAGTTATCAAGGAGATGCAAATATTGATTTGATTATGCAAATGTTTGAATACGAGAAAGGGGCCCGGTTTGGGAGTATCACATCAATGCACATATCCTAGTATACAACGATACCATGGAAAATTCTTCATTATCAGACAAAATGATAATTTGAGAAAGTCACACAGACAATTTTGAAGCTGCATCGTACATGAGGCATTGTTTGAAAAGCCTGAAATGTGTGCATGACAAAATTGTATATTTGTTAATTTATTTAATTTTAATTTATTTTATTTTTATTATATCATTTATTTCTTTATTTATTATTACTATTATTTATTTATTTTATTTTATTTTTTTGATGGGGGGGGGGGGGTGGGGTCTGGGCCTGGCCATTGTACATGTATTGTATCATAATGCCCCTACCTCGTTTTTCTGTAAAACATTGATTTGTCTTGCTGATAAGCGGATGATGGCGTCGTAGCGGCCGGAGTGACTGTTCCATGGTAAAATACCCTTTTTCTGCAAGAGAAATAAATAAAATCATCAATACAGTAATTTTGTATACAAGTATGATTAGTGTCGATGTGCTAAAGCTGATATTTCTGTTCATGAATGGCGCAGTGTAACTTCTGTTTGCATCATATCTTGTTCTTTCAGTCACACAGATTTTTCTTCCCCCATCTCTTCTCATTTATATACTCTCAAATCAATTTTTACTTCAAGAGGGGAAAATTTCACACCCCCCCCCCCCTCCATTAATGAAAATGTGTTTTAAACGTAGTTTGGAACATGTTAATGTAAACTACAACTGATCTCTCTTCACTCCCTTCAAGTTTATCTGGAGAAGTTCCAAGAGTCAATCATTTACAGAAATTATTAAAATAATTTCAATAAAAAAGAGTCAAGCTCATTTCACCACTTACTCCACAAGGAGGAAATCTGACAATTCTATCGCCCTTGTATCTTGTACCCATTCAAAATTAGTTTCGCAATTCTCTTCTGCTCACAGGTCATCTTTATCTTTTTCATATATTTTGCACAACACTGTATATATATTTATGGTTATACATAAATGAACATGCACTACAAGAGGGCATTGGGTCATCGCCCTATTATAATCGCCCTATCTTGCTTAAAGTGCTGAGTTACTCGTATTTTGATGTGTTCAAAAATTAATAATATGCTGGGTATACATTATTTGATATATACTGAACAAATAAATCAAAGTTGTTTTACTCTCTGATTTACCGTTTTTTTGTTATTAAGTGTTGAAATTGGCATTTTTCAGCCAACACAAGCGGTCAATTCTGAAAAGCTAACTAACAGTCACGTGATGCAGGTCAGGACTTGACGTCACCACTGACGTCACTCGCAGTAGTGTTGACCGCGCGCTAATCTGACATGTCGAAAGTACCCGCGAATTACACTTACGAACATCACGATATAGTAAAATACCACCCTATCAAAAAACGCGTTTCTGTCGAAATTCAGCAAAATGCCGACAAACTGCATCGTTTACAGATGTTCTAGAACATCTCGAAACAAGACAGCAAGTTTTTACGGCTTTCTGAGTTAAAAGAAGGATCCCAGCCGACGAAACAAATGGGTGAAATTTGTGAAAAGTTATCGCATGGATTTTACAGGCCCCGGTGTCTGCCATAACAACCGTGTAAAAATATGCGACGCCCACTTCACAGAAAATGACTTCGTGAAAAGATACAAGCTAGCAGAAAAACTTGCGTAAGGAAGGGACATTTTCTGCCGAATTTAAAGGGGAACTTACAGACAATGCATATTATTTCACATTAGCATTTATTCAAACATGTCTTAACAACCACCTGCCTAAAACGCGACCAGCGGCCACTCGTTTTTCTTCTGCTATCGCTAGCCACCGAAAATGCCCACACGACGACCGCCAGGGCCAGCCTTGTACCGAACAACAACATTCGTTCATCGCCTTGCTGTACACGGCTCGCACAGCGGCAGCTTATAAAGATCTAACCATGGAGATAAAATGATCTAACGGTCATTGACACACTAAAAACTATTTAACCCCAAACGTATGTTAAAACTTCAACCAAAACATTTAATTACAGACAGAATATGATTTGTTTAGTGGAAAGATGAATTTTGTGAAGTCGTCTTGTTTCATATGAAGTTTTTTTCAGCAGACTTGACCCATGCAACTTCCAGCGATCACCATCACAACAATCTTATCGGCATTAGGATGTTAGACTAAAAATTGAAGTCCATTAAATCATGACAATTTTGCATTGTATTTGGAGAACACAATTTATCCTTCAATTTGGAAAAAATGGAGTTCTTCTTTTCAAATTTTTTAATAGAAACCTTGAAATGAAATATATGGTTGCCATGGAAACAAAACAAAGAAAATAAAAGAAAATATTTAAAAAGTAATATATTTACTTTCCAGATCAAATTGCTACTCAAAACACTTTGCATTCCAAGATGATGGCAGGTACATCTTTTCACAACATTTCTTAAATTAAAATATAAGGTTGCCATGGCAACAAACAAAGAAAAAACAATGAAAAATAAAGATTACAAAATATATATATATTACAGGAAAAAGGTTTCCTGATAAAATTTGAGGATCGATTTGAGGATCTGGAGGATAGATGATTTTCAAGTAAAGTTTCCAAAGCTTGAAGTACAATTGCTGATATCAATACCTGGTACAAATAAACAGCAATACAAATTTAAGATGATATTTCAATGTAAACCTGGATTAAAATTCTGGCAGTCATGGTGGGAAAATATTCCAAGTACATGTAAAATTGCTTTTTGATAAAGGAAAACAAATATGGTAAATGTCCAGAAAACCTCTTGTTATGTTACAAATTTATCAGCAGAATAACACCTGTATATTTACAATTACAGCTGAGTCACTAGAATTGCTCATTTCTACGTAATTTCCCTAGAAACAGTGTTTAATTTCCCTTGAAACAGTGTTTTAATAATTTCTTGCATTTCATCTTTTTTAAAGAGGGAGTTTGTACACTTAGAAGAAGAGCCACATGCTGGCGCTTACAATGGAAAATTCCACGTGCGCGCACGTGGCCATTACGACTTTCATGATAACATCACGCTCTTCTTTCATTTATACTTCCTCCCGGCATTTCACTCGTACACACATTCAACATTTCAACTTCTTTTTCTATAATAAATACCGAGTTATTGCTTTAATAATGGAGTCTTTAATTATGGAAAACTTACATTCAACGTTTGTAGTCTATCAAAATTTGCAATTTATCCATGGAAAGTAGTTTCTAGTTGCAAATATTTCGTTCGGTCCGTACGTGTTCAGCACAGAATCACCAGGGGTTGAGGGCGATCGAGTGTCAAGACTTACGTTTGTGATTATCTCTACCTGATCCTAAATGAATTTCCCTTAGATTTTTGGCTCAAAGATAGCTTGAATATCACTTATATATATACTAACCCTGACTTTTGCAAAAATTACATTTTTATAAGAAAAAGATCGCTATAAATTGGAACCTTTTTTTACCTGCTCAAATATATTAAAAGTACGGGGGTAGGCAACAAAGTCAACACGCATGGATTCTTTTCTCAGTTTCATGAATGGCATGTCCAAATTTGGGCATTGTTTCCCCGGGATCACCTCTAGATTTCGATGTAAACATGCGCAGTTTTTCAGAGAGTCACAGAAAAGCAGTGCCATAGCTGCTGCAATGCGTTTCAAACGCTTGCAAAGGGCCAATGGGCGAATTAGAGCTCATCTTTACTGCCATATTTTGATTGATTCTACGATTCTACTTGTGAAGAAAATACTTCCAATATTGGAATACAACTTTAATCTACGGTAATTCTTAATCAATTAGTTCTTTCCTGCTAAATTTGATTTTAAATGAATTTTTAAAGATTGCATGTTTTTATTTCAACTACAATCACCGTTGATTCGTACGCACATTGATGGCTCGATTTCACTGAGCAATTCAGGATTGCAGCAAATTCTGTGAATCTCATGGAGGAAATTGGGATTTATGCGATACATCTTTCACTCATCAAGTCTAGCATCTCTTTTTTCTTGAAGTTTGAGAGGGATCTTTTACAAAGTAAATGTTGTAAACCAGTCCAGATTTTGTAAGTTTTCGTGTACTATGACATTGCGAACACATTGTACGGATAAGGCAACATCCTTAGTACGGTCGAGTACTGTCCGTGACGTAGTATGCCGAAATTTGCATATAGAGGTCACTTCGATCGTTTAACGAAGGGGCTGGAGAAACGAATTGGGTAGTGTCAGAAACCAAATTATAAACTCTAATTTAACAGACTTCCCGATTGAATTTTTTGAAAATTCAAAAGGCATATTGATAGTAAGAACATACATTTCTAGATTATAGAATAAAAACCATGATTTTTTCTACAAATCACTCAGCACTTTAATAATATCTTTGAACAATAAGCCCTGAACAAAACGCAACAAAATTAGTCACATTACTATCAAACATGAAAAATGTGGTGTGGGTCACCATCCCAATCATTTCCGAGCCATGCTCAAGAACAATGTGATTGTGAGTGAGCTGTTGGATTTTGAAGAGAAACATTCCAAATTGCTCATTTCCCCCGCTACCGCCCCACACCCATCAAGTCTGCAATTCTGCATTCTTAGTTTTCCTCTGTGATTTCACAATCACATAAATGAGCACTCATACCCCTTTTCCTTTTCCTATATTTAAAGGTGCTGTTCATTATTTGACAAGAACATTGAACTGGTCGACTTCTATTTGAAACATTGTTGAAATTGAAGGATTAGGAAAATACACTGATAAGGTTTAAGTGACCTCATTATAATTCAAAAATGTCTCCATTAGTCCATTGCATTACTTTATAATATTTCATACATTGATTATTTCACATAATTTCCAACATTGACTAAATCATAACTTAACCCTAGACAAAACCCGCACCTAACCTGTCCCTAACCCTATTTAATAAACTATTCACACCAACAAGAACCACACCAGGCCAGCCCACATGCTGGACACCCAAATGGTCGTTTGGAGTTGGTTTATAGTCAGTTTGGCAGTGTCCCTGATACACAATACAGTCTGAACATCAAAATTGCACGACCCAAAATGACCAATAATCTGTCAGTTTGAACTTGGTTTTAAGTCGATTTAGAGTCAGTTTTACGAGTGGTGTCGCTGAAACACTTATCACACTGAGACCAATGCCAGACCGATAAACAGACCAAACATAAAAATTTCATTAATCCAAATGGCCAATAATCGGTTTGTTTTGAGTCAGTTTGAATGTACTTTGAAGACAATTTGAAGGCGGAATGGAGTTAGTTTTGCAGCCTGCCTATTAGGTGAAGAGATCTTTGATGATGGATAAAGCTTGGAGCAAAAGTCTGGGCACGAAACACTTACCCTCGCTGAATCAATATTCCTGAGTATTTCAGTCCTCTTTGTTGGGTCGATTTCAAAAGGGATATCTTCGAGTTGACCTAAAAACTGGAAGAAAGAAAAAGTAGAAAACAAAAATTGGATAACTTCTAAGCAATACTTTTAAAGGTTAGCTTCCTTTTTGTGGTACATGTGTGTTTGACAAGGATTTGCGTTAAACTGACCACTTAATTAGGATGATTTTGGTAAAAATGACCAATGTCATAATTCATTTAAGGCAAGATTTCAGTTAAGACATACAGCTGTACATGTATGTACACCAGTCAGAATTGACCAATTCTTGTCTGAAGTACATATTTGCTCCATTATATTTCTTTCCATTAAACAACTTACATGTTTGGATCCATTTTTAGACCTAAATGGCTCAAATTCACAAAGGAGGTTTAAATCTAACCCACAGTTTGATAAAAACCCTAGCTTAGATTTAAACCTCCTTTGTGAATTCAGGCCATGTAGTCCAATGTAGAAAAAGCTTATGACTTTGGTATTTATTAGCATTCCATATTGGAGTGAAATTGAAAACCTTCAATATAGAGCCAATATTTTGACAATGTGATAATTATTTTGGATTTAAATTTAGCCCATAATATTTACTCAATTCAAGCAAGTCAATTCTTGTGTATGCTTAAAATGCATTCCTGAATGACAGCATTCTTGCCCCCAAACCAACAACAATGCAAGTTATATTGATCACGTTGAGTGTAATGTCAGTCAAAATGTGAACGCCCATCCGCTGTAATTGCAATTCGTAAAGTGGATCTCCATTTAGTTCTGTATGAAATATGTTTTCTTGCACATGTTCGCAAGATATCCATAAATAGACAAAACTAAAGTTTTTGTACATTGTACACTCCTGTTCAGTAGTCAATATTATAACAGTGATATGCAAAAATATGTAATATTCTTTCAACCTTTTGCAAGGCTTCGGGCAAATAAACCATGATTTTTCCATTGGTCATTCAGAACATGTATGTGCTGAACTAGAGAACCCAGCCCCATATACATGTACATTAGTAAATTGTGTATCCATCTTACTCCTCAATCTATACAGTACATATAAGGACAAATACGTTTAACACATATTCAACTTGACATGCCAATCCAACCTTTTCATTCTCACATGAATTCAATAAGACATACCTTTAAAGCCCCACTGTACTACTTATAGCTACTTGCGCCCTCTATATACATGTAGCAAACAATGCCTAATCAGTGCCTGTTGGTCCCCTATGATCCCCTTTTTCTTAGGTTAATTGAGAGCTGATTTGGTGAGATACCTGTCGGTGACCTTGCAGGGAGGTCTAATCCTCCTTGCCAAACTAGTGCAGACTGGTTTTAAGTGAGTTATATTGAAAATCACATATTTCATTCACTGAATTTGAGTAACCAAGATGGTTTTTAAGTCAACTGAACACAATTTTACAGTTCTTAAGAACTTCTTCAAGGAAAGTTCTTCCATGTGAAACCAAACTTAGAAGGCCTGCCTGCTCATCATAAAATTGTTCCTCTTGCCAGTACTCAACCGCCTCTTAAAACTTGACCTTCAAAGTCTTCGAGAAAAGTATGTTTCCTGGGACAGATCACACAAAGGACTGTCATATTGCTACTGTACTGTTGCCCTGTTCAGACCAGAGGCAATTATATGAAACTTGAATAAAGAAAGGTACATGTACATGTAATACAAAGAATCACTGTTTAGTGAAGGGACTAGTTTTGAAGAGGTTTGTTGACATGAACGACAGCTGGTCAATCATCAGTGCGCGTTCACATTAATGTAAGCCGTGCCCAGTTATATGGTTTTGTAAGATGCAATATTCAGACTAGAACCTACATGTAGAACCCTGGTGGTAAATCTGTTTTCCATGAAAACTGATGCTCAAACATGAATTTTGTTATTATACATTTTGTTATAATTTAATTTCTTTATAATTATATGATAAAGCAAGGTACAGTAGATGTAATAACTTATTATAGATGTCCGCCTATATATATCAGTGAAAAAATACATGGGGGCTCAGGGTGAATTTGCCCCGAAATGCCCAAAAGAGCCCCCGGAAATCAAAAAAGAGCCCCTGTAAATTTGCATAGAGTTCAATGCAAAACAAATTTTAGAGTGTTATTTTTATGCAGGCAAGCTTGAAAAGTAGCCCCCGAAAAATAAATATTAATTTTTTTTCCCTGACATATATGCAGCAATATGATTCATGTATCGTGATGACATGAATTTTGGTAGTCTAAATGAGGGGTATGAGCTACTGTTCTTAGCACCCAGCTGATACCATTACCCTCTACTGTTCATATCCTTTTAGGAAATACTTTCAATTTCCCCCCAGAATTATCCTCCATCTTTGATTCTCTCTCTAGCCACTAAGTGGCTCCCCTCACACCTCCACAAACCACCCTTGTTGAGTGTTAATTGACAATTCCTAGAAACATGTGTAGGACAATCCAGGGGGGTGTTTCACAAATATCTTAAGTCGACTCTTAACATTATGGAGAGCTATTTCTAGCCTTAAAATAAAATATATTCAAAAGCAAGTATTTTAGACATTTCATAAATTCCACATCAAAAACATGAAATCTCCTTGATAATAGAAAATATGAATGATTTGAATCAACATTTTATGCCTTTTAGAATAAACTTTTACAAAATATTTTCAAAAACGGCTTTCCATAAATGATAAGTCCAACTTAAGATCTTTGTGAAACACCCCCTAATGTAATAATGAGAGGTGCATGGTTTCATGCCATCATCATCATTAATCTGTGAGAAAGGGGAACAAGGGAGAATGAATTTGAAATCATGAGCTAGATTAAGGCTATTATGTTTATTTGTTTTCAGTTTTGTCTGTTTTGCTTTGAGTTTGTTTCTTATTTTTGCCGACAGACCCTTTAATAACATAGGTTTCCTAGATTATCGGACCATCTACAATTAATGAAGATATTTGAAAAACTGCCTACCCCAACCCCCCCCCCCCCTTAAAACAAAACAAATAAAAAATGGACTATTTGTGTTTTTCACTCATCAAAGCATACATGTAGTACAGAATTTACGAATGAATGTAGTTTTATCTTGATTTATTGCTCCGGTACAAGTATGGTATTTACATGTAAGTCCTTAAATCATCTACTCCAGACGTCCAATGGACTGAAAAGAAAATAAACAAACAGATGAAAAAGAATGATAAAGCCCCAAATGGATCATAAATGTCCACCAGCAGTGGACAGCCTGTCAAATTTATGGTGTTGACCCAAAACTTTCACTTTTTGTATTTTAACCTGGTTTTATGAAGTTCATGGCATGTTAAAGAAAATGCTGATCAAAGTAGCGCCCCTTTTCATTTCAAGTCGAGTGAAAACAAACACACAAACATATGCTTGAAAGGCAGTATTGGAATCTCTGCTTTTCACACTTTCCTGAAATTAAAGTTAATTAATTCTTGAGTCCAAAGGCTGTCCCATATTCAAGTCCTTTTCCTCCCAGCTCCCAATTTGTGACTTATTTTTTTAATAGAGCTTGAAGGGGGAGGGGGGCAGTCTGCAGGCACAGACACTCGTCTAGATTATGTCCATTTTTAATTTGTTTCTTTTTCTTAAATCATCCCTTTACCCTCCCTTACAAACACCCCACACAGAGCGCCATATCTCCATTACTTATGAATATATCTATCAAAAAAGGGGTTTGAAAGTAAGGGATCATTTCCGTTTCAGCATTGAGGGTGTATTATTTTCTCAGCAGACTGGGCACCCTAGTCCAGGCAGTGGACTAATTTGACATTTGCACAAACAATAATATAAAGTCTTAAAGAGAAGGTTGAGTTCTGGGAAGAGGTGAAAATGATGATTTGTGAGAGTTATTGTTATTATGCAAGTGTGGAAGAACATCATTTTGATGGTTTCGGAACCTTGCAGTACACACCAATATTTACATGTATATGATCAACCTTTTGTGATCGATTCCACACAGTTTCTGTCACAATGCAATCGCATGACCAGAACTCAACTTAAGCTTTAAGCAAAGCCAGAGCCTATCTCTGTCAGTATTTTGCTGAGCCACAGATTTCAGGTGTACTAGACAGTCTAGACCAGGCCTTCTCAACTAGTTTATTAGAAGCGCCAAAACAAAAATGAATTGAGGTTGAAGTGCCAAACTGTATGTTTGGTGACTGTGTTACGAGGGAGCGTAGCGACCGAGCCGAAACCGGGTGGGGTCCAGGGGGCGAAGCCCCCGGAAGTTGGTGGATTGTTGGGCTTTTTTAAGGCCCAGATGTGGCATTTTTAACACCTTTTTGTTCCATAAAAAATCAATCATAATTTCATATTGATGTGAAATAATTAGTACAATTCCTGGCTAAAATCTACACTGGAAGTTAATTTATGTAGTTATTTTGGTGCAATAAACACGGAAAATGTAAAAATGAAGTAAAAATCAAACAAACAAAATGGCTTCCATACATTTTGGGCTCAACTTCGACTGCGACTTTTTGATTTTTCTGAGTTTTTTTATTTTAAAATATAATTATTTAATGTTGTTATTTCTTTAATTTTTAATTTTTAAGTTGTATTATTTTTGGGGAACAGCCGCGCGCCACTCTGACTGACCGCAAGCGCCACGAGTGGCACGCGCGCCGCCAGTTGAGAAGGCCTGGTCTAGACCTTCCTCAGAATTGGAAGGAAAATCCACAGCACAGAGCAAAAAAAAATATTGTTTCACCTTGAAATGAGGCTAGATCTTGAGAGGCATACATAAATCAAAGAGCAGAGCATAGCAACAGATGTCTGATTTAAAACCATTTGTCACTGTTTTCACACCGGCTTGATCTTAGCTTTCCTCCCTCTTAATTAATAACTTCCCCAGTTACCTAATACTGGTACAGTGTCCAAAACGACTAATTAATGCCTATGTTTGTTGTTCTATGAGGAACTGCAGCCAAGGGGTTAATGCACTTCTAAATGCTTAATTTGACCCACTGCCAATATATGGGGTTCCTACTTTCAACTTCCAAGTATTGTGAGAGTATAGACCGTAATGTTTGTAAAATACTCATTTAAAGGTTTGTTATATTGGGGGTGGGAGGCGGACACATATTTATGATAAAATAGCTGCTCAGAGCCATAATTGAGTTAAAGATAAACTTTAGTACTGGTAATGCGATTGCATTGTGAAAGAAAAGGTGTGGAAAGGATCAGAAACAGTTGATCATGTAGCATGTAAGTATTGGTGTGCACTGCAAGGTTCTGGAGTCATCAAAATCATAATAAATTTGACTGAGTCTTGGTAAAGTAACAAGCACTGTAAACAGAAAGCTATATATGGGACAACACACATGGTGTCAGGGCTAGTACTACCTTGATTTCCTTGTCTTTCTATGCTCATTACTCAGCCAGTATACATTTTCTTCCAAAATTGTTGGGCACATGTCATAACTCATTTATTTGTAATCTTGAACATTCAGTGTAAGTTTCGTTTGATTCTGTGGGAATTAATTTTCTTTTTGTTACCAGAACTGGAGTTTATCTTTAATCTATATATCATTTTAAGGAATGATGCCCTTCTACATGTACATGTACATGTAGCTCTCCACAGATGATATATTTTGTATGTATGCTCAAATTTGCCTGAAGAGTATATTACGAATGAAGATGAAACGTTACTTGACTTAATAACTTAACGTTAATTACAACACATACATGTACTGTACATGTAGGGAGGGACCAAATAAACAAATTACAGTGTAATCTCTAGACTTTCTCTATCTCTCTCTCCTTCTCTCTCTCTCTCTCTCCCTTCCTCTCTCTCTTTCTCTTTCTCTTTCTCTTTCTTTTTCTCTTTCTCTCTTTCTTTCTCTCTATCTTTCTCACTGTCTCTCTCTCCCTCTCTCTCTCTCTTTCTCTTTCTCTTTCTCTTTCTTTTTCTTTCTTTCTCTCTTTCTTTCTCTCTATCTTTCTCACTGTCTCTCTCTCTCTCTCTCTCTCCCTCTCTTTTTCTTCACTGAGCGATGACATCAGCCCCAACATCCAAAGCAAACATGCAAACAACGTCAGGATATAATTTCAGTGACGAAGCTCGGAGCTCCAATAAGAGTAAATGAAAGAAAATTGATTCCTATAGGCAAACTTTGTTTCATTGGTGATAGAAATATTCCCTGTAGAGATGGCGATCTGATCACATTCATCTGACGTGCTGCCTGAATGAGTGTGTTTGAACAGCGAGCAAGCCACATGTTTGCAAAAGGTGTCACCCCATCGTTTTTAATAATATGAACTCTACTGTATATAAAGCAAGCTGTTGCACATCCCATTGTTTTGTGTCTTGATTTCCTGGAGTTAGAATGATTTTTTTGTGGTCCCTTAATGTATTCATCTCTTTTGGGCTCATTATCATATTATATTTTAAGTCTCTCCTCTAAATTCTCCACATTATAGTGGGAAATTGATGTGCAATGAATCATTTAGTTAATTTAGTTTCAGTTGTTGCTTTGTGGGTTACAGACTTACAGTATGCCGGTGACCTACATTTGTACATACTGCACAAATGTATCAATCTCTATCAACAACACCCTGAACATTATGTTGCGATCTTGAGTTGCTATCACAACATACTGTAGCACATCAATAAACATGCCTCACTCTCTCTTTAATGACTGTTTTGTATTGTCCATTGGTTTCAGTATGTTACTATGTAGCAAGATTGTGATGACTACTAACTTCTAAAATCCAAAGTGTTTCGCTCCAGGATGGTAACCGTTTGCATATATTGAACTTTAAAATATTAACAAAAATATTGTGTGTATAGTCCTTAGCAAGCGAAGAAGCTTCTGCCGTGATTTTTATCATGGATTCTTTGTGGGTCCATACTCCAATCCCAGAGCATTTTAGGTACATGAATATCATACCTGTATTAAAGATACTATGTCCCTTTTGCAGCCAACCTCAAATGCTGTAGAACTTTGCAGGAATTATGAATATGTCATGTATGTCCTATCTGTGAAATATAAATGTTAGCAGTGTCCGAATATTCAAATTATGCTTGGAAACCCGTTAACTTGCTAGACTTCACTGTCAGACACTATTGAGTGACTGACTGGCTTTTTTCCTTCTTTGGTAATAACATAAATAAAATGAGCTGTAAAGGGTACATGAGCATTTGTCTACATCAATAACCCACTTCTTGTAATGGCCAAAATTAAACTGATTAAATCTTTGCGCAGCATAAAACGTACAAACATGCAGTACAATGGTCTGAAAATCAAGACTATTACTTATTGGCTCTATGGCTCCCAAGTCGATTTTGACAACTAATAGTTGTTATTTTCCAACTTAAAGACATTTTCAAGCCCCCCTTTTTTAAGGGGAGTTCTAAATTAGTATTATCTTTCAAATGCCATTGAAATTTAACCTTTTCATTTGTTGGGCCTGCAAATAGGACATACTGTAGTACCTTTAAAGTAGACAAGCCAGCAATATAATGAACCAACTATATTTGAACCGGGAACCTCGAGTCTCACGCCCATTGCTTAATCCACTAAAAGCAACTGTACCTCCTATAGTTCTAAATATTACCTTTACCGGTAAACCCATTTTTAGTTTAACCCTCTATCTGCCCTCTAAAGTCACCTTGAAGCTCCTATTAAAAGGTTTATTTATGGAATCAGGAAATGATATTGGTCTCATTTTTATCCTCCTGCTTTTGTTTCTCATTTTTGTCTGCTGGTATATTTCCTTTCACAATAGGCCCATTTACACAGCCAAAAACTATTGATTTTGTTTTTGTACTGCCATTTAGAATACTGGAAAAACCCATACAAAACCGTTGGTGTTTGATAATGAGAGTCAAGTGTATGAACCACTATACGATGACAGCTTGAGGACATTTCTCTCTATGGAAATGTGTTTGATTGGGACAGGAGTGTACAAAACCCAAATCAAATTGAGAAGGAAAAAAAGAAAAAAAATGGGGTTATCAAAGCACATGTACCTTAAATAAACTCAGCACTATGGAGTAAGGGACAACTCAGCCTTGGCAGAAATTCAGAAAATCTTGGATAAGTTAATATCCAAGAGAACTGGATTGAAAATCAAAGCAAAAATTGATGGTTCAAATTGGAGCCCAGCACTAACATCCTGCTGTCACACATTGATCCCCCTTTGCCACTCTCAACCCAAGTGTTGAATGGATACCTGGTAGGAGGTGAAAGTCACTGTAGTCTCTGTGGTATGCTTAGCATTGTGAGCATCTGTAGCATGGCAACCTGGCTAGAATACTCCCAAGGGAGTGGTGAATGTGCATACAATGTGCGCTGGCAAGCCTTAATCAAATAACCAGTGTCATAATTTATCTGTGAAGTGCCCAGAGACATTGTTGATGTACTATAAAGCACTATATAAACCGGGAATATCATTATTAAGTATTTACAATACCGGTACTGTTTCTTATAAAATACCACGTTAGTCCGAAGCAGCAAATAAATACCTTGACTTCGATATCTAGATAGCTGTCGATGAGGATCTGTCTGTCGACCTTGAAGTCTGGTGGAGTAAGCTCCAGTGTCTTCAGCTGCCTCCGAGCCTCAGGTTGGGCAGCCGAGGCACTGTTGTTGGAACCGTTCTCTTTGCTGGAATTGGCCGAGGTTCTCGTTTTGCTAGGAAAGAGTTTGAAACCAGTCTGCAAAGAAGAAAAAGAAGGGAAAATGGGTAAAGATACAGGTAGATAAAAAATGTGATTTTCGAAACCAAGCAGCAAAGAAAAAGTAGAAGAGAAAATCAGGTAAAAATACAAGTAAATCAAGATTTAAATTTTGAGTTTGAAACCAGGTTGCCAAGAAAAAAGGGGAGAAAAAAGAAAATAGGGTAAAGATACTTACAGAAGATCAAGACTTAAAGTTTTAGTTTGAACCAGTTTGCCAAGAAAAAAATGAAAAAGAAAATGGGGTAAAAATACATGACAGTGATGAAACATGTACATGTACAGATAATTAAATGAAAAGAAACAGGAGGAAAGAAGCAACATTATATAAAATTCCTTTGGCAAACATAATATAGGCCTACACTCAATTTAAACATTTCTATTACTAGTATCACCATGTTACATGTATGTGTTTGTCAATTACTTTTATGCAGACATAAATGTCAACGCAGTTTCTAACAAACCCAAAACACTACAATTCATGCAGAAAAAGAATTGAGGTCATTTTTGTTGTTCTTTTATTTAACTGCCTTCCTCTGTGAGACTGGGCTTGGTCGTTGGGTGTTAACAGTTCAATTAAATGGATCCATTGTTCTAATCCATTTATGGGCACGATGCCAACATGTACTCATCAAAATATAAAGAAAACAAGTTTTTATTCAGTGAAAGGTTGTATTCCTAAATCCTACTTCCTCCAGTATAGTACATGTACATTGTAGATACTAGATAGTAATTTGGTTAATCTTCTGATAATTTGGCATACACATGTACAGTATGTACACAAAAAATATTAATAAAAAGATACAAATTTATTCAGTGAAAGGTTATGTTCCTATTAAAATCATGTTTCCTACTTTGTCCAGTACATGGATCCACAAAAATGCATTTCACTTTCAATCAATGACCTTAATTACAACCATAAATGTCATTTACATGTTACCCTTCAATTCATATTTTCTCTTAAATTATAATCGCAAAGGTCTCCATGGGCCAGTTGATGAAACCAAAGTCTTAAAGGTCATGGATATCCCATAGAAATATGTGTTAATTCTGTGATGTTGAAGAAGTTAAACTTTTATAAATGTGTAGCAAGTTAACGTAGCAAGTTAACAAGATGAAGGTTATAAATGAGCAACCCCTTTGACTCTCCATTACATAACAAGTTTTGTCTGTATCAAAAGTGTTAATAAACATTCATTAATTCACATAGGGCGTACAGTGTAAGCCTGGCTGCATAGTATGAACGAGAAACCCCTTTGCCTCTTCATAACATAAAAAGTTACGTCGGTATCAAAAGTGTTAATGAACATTCATTAATGCACGTAGGGCATAGAAACATGTGTTAACTCTGGGATTTCCAAGAAGTTAAACTTATGACGAACCCCTTTGACTCTCTATTACATAAAAAGTTAGGTCGGTATCAAAAGTGTTAATGAACATTCATTAATGCACGTAGGGCCGCTAGGGCGTACGCCGGTGTAAGCCTGGCTGCAGAGTGTGACAGATTGTTCTAATAAAGGTGGGAAGAGGTGTGTCCCATCCAACTATTTAGATCATCATATCACCCTACAGCAGGATATCCTTTCGTTCCTCCTCCTTGTTCTAAGCCCAAGGGCTTTTTTTTTTCATTTTTAAATGAGCCATCACATCTCAGCTTCTTTGTTTCATCAAATATATCCTGAAGTAAGGGCTGCACAAGGACAGCACTTTCTTTATTTTTTCCTTTCTCTTTTTGTTTAAACCAAAGACATGAGTATTAATGGCAGAAATGTTTCTGTTTCTTTCTTTACAAAAAATAAAGAGCAATCAATTTTTTGCATCTTTGTTTCAGCAAATACTCTGAATCTAAGGCTGAACCTAGACAGAGGCGAGGTTGTGTCAATATTTTTGAACCCATAGACCTGATGCTGAAAAGTATTAAAGTTTGCTTTTCTATTACCACTGACACAAGTATAAGATCAGGCCCCTGTTTCATAACATTTGTGATCAATAACAACTGCCACAGATCTTTGACAAATCGGCTCACAGCCAATCAAATGTAAGGATTTCAGTAGCTAATACTGATATCAAGTTTATGAAACAGGGCTCTGGACTAGACATACTTTAAGATTCAGATTCGGTTTCTGTGAAAACAATTTAATCCATTACAACTTCTAAAATTTTGCAGTTCATATTCAGAACTGATTATGAGGTAAAGCAAAACAATGATTTTACTTTTCAGTTGCAAAATTGTAATTATAGGAAAGGGTTTAAAAAGTTTGTGTGAACATTTTGGTTTACTCTTCTATTGCATTTTACATACAATGTAGTAGCCCACAACACACTCAAAATGTCCTCAGCTCCTTAAAATGCTGTAACAACTGAAACTCTAGTATGAAGGCCTACTTGTACTTATGATTTTCTGATTTACTATAAGCTGTACAGTGTATATAAAGTCTAGTAAAGAGTTTTGAATACACAGTACTGCTTTCTTTCTTGAGTAAAACAAAGACTGTCACAATAACTTCAGATGGGGAATTCTATTTGAATTTAAAAGACTCAAATAAATATTACAGAAACTCACAGCATAAGTCATCAGAAAAAGTCATTTCAAGATCCTTTTGCTGCCTGTCGCTACCCTTAATTTGTCTTTAGTCAAATTCTTAAAGACGGTCTCGCCAAAAAAAGAAAACTGAACGAGAGAGCCATTATACTCTGCTACACATAAAATAAAAAAGTGCAGCAGTTACGAAAGAAAAAAAGCTGGCATGGTATTGAGCCACGATTCCAGCCAATTTCCTTTGGGGAAATTATCATCAAATTGCATGTCAGAAGAGTTTGGGCTTTGGAGGCAATAATGAGGATGAAAAAACAAAATTTCACGATACACACCCAACTGTTGCAGGGCGTTAGACCAATTTGTCACGAGCGATTATTGATAGAGAGATATGGAGAATTTCACACTTGCCTCACAGAATCACTCACTTTCTGCGATATTTTATTGCTCCCCTGGGATGCTCTCTTGGGTTGCTATATAACCATCATCATCATCACCTCTACTTTCCCCCCTCCTACAGGCTACAGCATGCAAGATCATGCAGACACTTTCATCATGAGCAGGAATATATCATATTAGAAAAAGCAACAAACACTGTTACCCCCCCCCCCCCCCTCACACACACACACACACACACACACCCACAAGTTATAAAATACTATTCTAGTACTATGAAGGTGTTGGGGGAAATAAGTATACTGTTAATTTTGAATATCTTTAAATGCCAAGTTGCTAATAATGTCACATTTACATTATGCCCCCCCCCCCCCTCCCCACAAACGTGCAGTAAACAGGTATTAGCTACATTATTTTCTTCTAACATTTAAATTAATTCTTTAAAGACATGTTTATAGAGAAAAAAAGGCTTTCTCTGTGTTTGTTTTTGCTTTGTACCTAGAGTTCAAAGGCAAACAACAATTGTATGTTGGTGGTGGTTCATGTACTATAATATGTCCACAGGCCTACATACTGTACATGTAAATCCTTATCACTGGGTGACTTCCATACCAGGGGGTGTTTCACAAAACTTGTCATCAGTGACAAATGACAGTTTTCGTTATAAGCTACTGAAATCCTTGCTTCTAAGTGGTTATCAGCAGATTTGTCACTGATTGTTGTCATTTGTGACTGAAAAAATGCTTTGTGAAACACCCCCCAGATTATGAGTAGGGCATGACTATGATTTGTACAAGGTGTGAATCACCTCAAGGTGAGCAACACTGCAACCGCTGCAACAGGAGATTTACTGTCAAAGGGATTAAGAGGGATTTGTTTTCAAGGATTATACCCCTCATCCATGCCAGCCCTGGCATAACAATGAACAGGAAGAGGCAGTGATACAAATTGAAGATCTGCCCTAAACAGCATCAAGGTATTGTTGTAATCTGTATGTTTTGACAGCAAATAAACAGGTTTACTAACTGTATGGATGTTTTTTTTCCTGGGGACCTACTGATGAGCTATTCCACTAACCTGTTATCAATGAATGAGCCACTACACTTGGCATCCAGACTACATATATTACAGTGAAAAAAATACACGGGGGCTCAGGGCGAATTTGCCCCCGAAATGCTCAAAAGAGCCCCTGAAAATTTGCATAGAGTTCAATGTAAAACAAATTTTAGAGCGTTATTTTTATGCAGGTAAGCTTGAAAAGTAGCCCCCGAAAAAAAAACATTAATTTTTTCCCTGATATATTATGTTTTGCTATGTAAAGCAATCATCATGCAATCTTTCAGGTTGCAATGGACAGAGAAAGCATTGGGGGTAGTGTTTACATGTATTGAAGTGTACCCATGAGTGTATTAATTGCAAGATATGGTGCAGGACACAGATAAACGAATGGATGAAAATCAGAAAGAAGCAAACTTTGAATTCAACTTTACAAGGTAGAGTCACTTTGTGACTTGCACAAGTTACCACTTGAGTAAATTCTCGTACAAAAGTCATTTCTAACAAGTTCAAGGTTATTGGGGTGTTGACTGTCTAATAATTTGATTGATCACATAATTTATTAAGTACAAGACTACAAGTACTTCAGTGTATAAAATAATTTTCAGTTCGCAGGAGCTTGTTTAGGATTAAGGTTTGATGATGTACTTGTGTGAGTAACTCACAATAATATTGAACTATTTTTATTGTTTTTTTGTTTACCATCTAGCTCTTTAAGCGCTAACCGGAGCTAAAATGCTCACCGCTCCTGTATATTTTATTCCCTGTTGTACTTGGGAGCTTGTTGTGGTGGGGAGGACCTCGTTCAGTGTCGATGATTTGCATTCCTGGCTTGAGGGTCCATATTGGATGAATCAAACGCAAGAGCAGACGACAATACACAATAGTATTCCAACTCTCAAACCATGTGACTTTGACGATGCCGAGAACAATGCCTCACTGGCAAACACGAGTCAATGGAACTTCAGGCACACTAGGCCTGTCCTCATCAGCTTGAGATATTGCCAAATATCTGGCTATTTGAAATACCCGGTACATGTATCTCGATCACAAATTATCCAGTTAATTTGCGTCTGCATCTGCCTGAAGTTGGTTGAGATAATCATAGTATCATACCAAGATATATTGGGCTAGTTTGCAAAATATCTCGCTATTTGTCTGGTGCGTCTCTCACAAGCCCGAAGACTCGCACTATGCACGAAAGCTGAGCAAAATATCTTGAGCTGATGAAGCCGCGATTTGTAACTTCACGATCATTTCCCAAATCAGAAATAGCGGGCTATTTGGAAATCTCGAGCTGATGAAAACAGGCCTAATGGGATTTCAGGCACACTGTGAACTTCATTGTCCCATTTTTTGGTTATTGTTATTAGAGGTTTGTAAGAGTACCGGGTACACAATGCAACAGTCCCACTGTCCCAGGCATGTACGCAGTTTGAGGGCATGAGACGGAAAGTTTACCCAACTCTACGTGTAGGTCTGTTTTCTATGCTCTAAATTCATGTTGTGCATGAACAATGTAGGCAGCCTCGTTCACTTGTTTGCTTTTTCAAGTCTGTTTAATTTTCATATTATATAGAGCAGGAATCTATGGAAATAGACTACGGTAGTTTAAAGTGTCTGGCCATACAGTACGTCATTTTTTTTTTTTCTTTCTTCCTTCTTTATTTCCTTTTTCTTTTTTTTTCCTTAAAAGATATTTCTAAATATGTTGTTTAGTTTATAGTTTAATTTGGTTTGGGGGTGTTAAAAAATATCATAAAGTTCTCCCAATTCAATGATATTATATCCTAAATCGATAAAATTCCCATAAAAGTAGTCAATAAGATAGTAGACAAACATCAACAAATTTCAAAGAACTATTGCCCATCTTAGAGCATTCATAATACAGATGAAGTTCCAGCCTATTTCATGCCTTCGTGTATTCACTATTCTTTTTTTTTTTTAGTCCTTTTCTCCACATTTGAAGTAAGGTATATATCAACAGTTCATGCAGCATGTTGGTTATGAGGGCTTGTAAATAGTCTTCATCATTTTTTAAAGAAATTTTTTAAGTAAATTTAGTTTAATTTTTAAATTTTGCAATATTCTTCCCATTGTTTTTGTTAAAGGGTGCATCTACATTACATGTATGTACATGTACATGTACAGTTGTACAATGTAAGTACTGCATAGCACTGGCAAATTGGCAAACATAAATTGTACATGTACAATAGTATATGTACATTACAACTATCACTGAATACACTCCCTGGCATTGAATGTCCTCCAGTATTATAGAGCGAGAAGGGTTTGGCTGGGTGTAACTTACTACTGATGAATGACGAGCTGCTATAGGGGTCACGCCCCCTTTTTCAATTCACTCCGCTGCGATTCAATGGCCTGCAACGTTTGTAAGGCACAAAGCACAGGCTTTACTGCAGGGATTATGGTGAATGAGAGCAGCCAAAACATGGACTGCTTGGCTAGAAATAATATTAGTAGTTCAGGCTATGTGCCTTACCATGTTCACGTTTTACACTTGACGTCAGCTTTTCGAGTATCAGTGGCTCTTATGAATAAATTGAAAAATAAATTTCCTGGAGACCTTAATGTTCATCTACATAAAGGGTACTTGAAGGGTACCAAACAGTGTGGGCCTTTATTTTTGTGTAGTTCTGTGATTTTAAATGAAAAGATCAATAAATGAAGGAATGATCGACTCTGACTGAATAAATTATTCTAATGAGAGTTAGACGAATGAATGAATGAATGAATGAATGAATGCAGGAAACAGGGAAGGGAGGAAAGAAGAAATGACTGAGCGGACGAATGAACGAATGAAATGTGCGAATGCAATATAGCAAAACACTTCAATACATACAATATATCAATATCAATGTATTTACTGCTATGTTCTTTTCTTGAAAGTTATGAAATATACATTGCTGATGACGTGCAGTATGCTTCAGAGAACAAACTGTTAAAGCATGAGCACTATTCAAGTCATTAACAGAAGTTTCTGTGACTGAGAGTGAGACTATACATTGACATGAACACTACAACCATACATTGTACTGTATGATAACGAAAAAGAAAGAAGAAAAAATCAATTTCATTGGAATACTCCATGGAAAAAAATAAGTGTAGATAGATTTAGTATTAAGAGAAAGAGAGTAAGAGACAAAGGTAGAGAAAGAGAGAGAAAGAGAGAGAGAGAGAGGGGGTGAGAGAGAGAGAGGGGGTGAGAGAGAGAGAGGGGGGGGGGGGAAGGGGGAGGGGGGTGCTTGGGTCAAGATGTAAAGTTCATCAACAAAAAGTACAGAATCTACATGAAGTCTGAAAAAGAGAGTAGAGAGAAACAGAGAGGGATGGGGAAGATGAGTCTACAATGATGTTACAAATGAAAAGGTTATGATAGGGCAGCTACAGCACACTGTAGCTGCTACACAATCTGTAGAAGCCAGATGGATCACAGGAAACAGAGAGAAGAGATAAAGGTAGTGAGCAGGAAAGAGAGAGAGAGAGACAAAGAGAGAGAAAGAGAGAGAGAGAGGGGGGAATGCATGGATTAAAGATCAAATGCTTACCTTATACAATGCCATGGAAACATGATAACACATAATCACCTTCTCCATGATTAAAATCAAGATACAAGTAGCATTCCGCTTTAAAAAAGCATTAAACCATGTCTCCCTCATATGCAAGAATCCACAAATGATCTAGTAGCTTTTATAGTAACGTTGGATGTCCTCCACAAATACAACTGAGGCGCTTAAATGCCCCCTTCCTGGCTAAGGCCTACACAAGCTGACTCTACTCCAACTTCAGTCCAAGAATGCCAGCACCCATAGTCTTAAAACTCTCAAAGCAACACTTAACGAATCCCACGTCGACTTTCTGATCATCAGAAGCACATAAAAAGCTAATTACAGAGCTACAGTGTAGATAACCCTCAATGAATTTGAAGTAAAGAATGCAGAAAATTAAATTGCGCTTGAGGCTGAATGACACTTTTTTTTTTTAATCACAGAGCAATCTAAATTCGTCCCATCGTATGTTCTGGGATGACCAGTGTACTTGAAATAAAAATGGAAAATTGGTCAAACCCCACTGGACAAGAATAATCGCTCAAAGTCGAAGAAGAACACTCTTGAGATACATGTACATGTGTAAAGTATAACACCAATCCATGTGTAAGTTTTTAGGTGCACAAATGTTGTCCAGAAAATATTGATTGCGAATACAGATAGCAGGCCAGTAGGCTACATGTACAGTGACTGGGTGAAAAAAGTAATGAGCTGAGTTTTAGGACACTGGGCGGCGAAACGGTCAGCTAAGCAGGGGTGTGTCCAAGGTTAAGTGGGGGCCGCTCAAAGGGCGCTAGTCATCTGGATCTATCAGCATTAATTTAGAGGATAGGTGTTATCACCTAATGAAGGGTCTCAACACCTTCCTGTAACAAATAGACAAGGGAATGGATCTGTGCTGCCTGACCTGGCAATCACACAAGAATGTACAGGAGATACACAAGAACGTACAGGAGACACATACATGTACAGTAAGAACGTACAGGGGACACACAAGAACGTACAGGAGAAGCACAACAATCTACAGGAGACACATAAGAACGTACAGGGGACACACAAGAACGTACAAAAGACACACAGGAATCTACAGGAGATACACAAGAATCTACAGAAGATAACACAAGAATCTACAGGAGACACACAAGAACGTAAAGGAGACACACAAGAACGTACATGGACACACAAAATCGACAGGAGACACACAAGAACGTACATGGACACACAAGAACGTACATGAGACACACAAAAATCTACAGGAGACACACAAGAATCTACATGTACATGTACAGAAGACAACACAAGAATCTACAGGAGACACACAAGAACGCACAAGAGACACACAAGAACGTACATGGACACACAAGAACGTACAGGAGACACACAATAACGTACAGGAGACACACAATAACGTACAGGACACACACAATAACGTACAGGACACACACAAGAACGTACAGGACAGACACAAGAACGTACAGGAGACACACAAGAACGTACAGGAGACACACAAAAATCTACAGGAGACACACAAGAATCTACAGAGGACAACACAAGAATCTACAGGAGACACACAAGAACGCACAAGAGACACACAAGAACGTACAGGAGACACACAATAACGTACAGGACACACATAATAACGTACAGGACACACACAAGAACGTACAGGACACACACAAGAACGTACATGACACACACAAGAACGTACAGGAGACACACAAGGACGTGTACAAGAGACACACAAGAACGTACAAGAGACAAACAAGAACGTACAGGACACACACAAGAACGTACAGGAGAGTGAGGAGACACACAAGAACGAAGCAAGTCTGCATTTGCCTAAAACTGACTCAAGCTCCAAACATCAATTGTAAAGCATAGAGCATGTCGATGAGATTATAATTTCTATTCCCAATTCTACATCATACAGTATACAGTGTACTTTTTACCAGGTAATGACAATATCATAGTCAGTCTACAATAAACCTCCAAGGCAGAAGACCCACTCCACACTTAAATCAAACTGGGGCAAAACTTTTGGAAGGAGTCCACACTTGACACATTTTAACCGTTGAAGTGTAACGCCTCTTTGACACAGAATATGAAAGTGGTTTGATTTACATGATACATTTGCCTACTCTCACTTCTTTGTTGCTGACTACAGAGTCTATGACTAAAGTACCAAATGGCCTTGAACTTGATGCAATGTTTCAAAATCTTCTCCAGTATAACTATAATTACAATAATTATGATGATGAGGATGAATACTAATATAATATTAGCAATAAAGATTTAAAGGGAAAATATGAATAATAATATACAATGTACACTGTATGATGATGATAATCCTAATGAATGATCATGACTTTTATAGTGCAGCTACTATTAAATCAATTTTCTATAACTTCAACTTCTATTTCATTTTGATTAATAACTCCTTTGTGAAATAGAGGTACACTGTACATGTACATAATCATATACAGATGTACATTTGTAATGATTCCAGATTCTAGATGCAAGCCAATCTATTGAAAGGCTTCTGAAAGCAAATGCATCTTCAATAAAAAGAAGCTGATTTGCAATAATCAAAAGGTTAAATTATAAATACAACATAATGCATTGGAACATACATGTACATGTGCATGTACATAATGTAAATACAGTATGTATTAGTAAGTCATAAGTTTATTCCTGCAAAGCCTGTATATTCAATACTGACGTCTGCCCTGGCATCACGTTAATTAATGATAATGCTAGAAGAAGATGGTAGAGAAAGGAAATGTGACAGTGTCTAGAAAACCTAATTACTGGTAATGAATAGAAAGTAAGGAAACTTTAAAATTATAAAATAAAAAAGCAGATACTCTGCTAAGCACCCCTGTAGGCCTACTGCCTATAAAGTTACAAGTACACTATATCTCTCCATTAGTTTTAATAAAATTTCCATTCACCTACGTGACCATGGAAGAAAATGTTATCTTTAGTCCATCTAGATTTTCATGAACATCCCATGTATGTACAGTATGAAATGTCGTTTTTGATTAATACATGTATCGGGTATTAAAGTCACATTGCAAAATGACTGGAAAACAGATTGCAAGGGGGGAAATGTAATACATACAGTACACATACATACTGTATACATGTACAGCTGTACAGTGTACATGTATTTACACATACATGGAGAGTTGCCAAGTTGTGTACACTTATTTTTAGTAGAACTTTAAAATTTATGGACACATATTTGTTATTATCCCTAGTTCAATTATTCTCAATCTTTCACTAATATACTTCATTTAATTCTGTTTTTACTTAATTTTTGTTAATTACTTGTTAAAGTTGTTTTTATTCATTTTGTTGTAATGTTTTTCGGGGGGGGGGGGGAGGGGGAGTTCAGTACTGGGTTTGCATCAATTGATATCAAATAAATTCAGTTATATACGTCGTTATCTGAAGAAAAGGATTTAGAGAATTAGAAATGAAAAAGAAATGGAAATATTAGAAACACAGAGTAGATGATTCTTTTTACCTTTTTTTTTTTTTAGAAATGAAAAGAAAAAAAATATAAGAAAATCAAGACTGATATCTTTAGAATGACCCTAAAATCGTATTCATCAACATGTTCTATCTTTATAGAGTTTAGCATTTTAATAAAAGGGAAATAAATGCATGAACTGGAGATGCAGCAATAACAAAAGGGAGTTGCAGGCTTTGATATCGACAGTAAATATTAGAATCACCACAAAAATACACATGGGGCCAATCACCTAGTGATTTATCATTCAGCCAAGCCCATGAAAGGAATTATTTATAATTATATCAATATTTTTAAAAACAAAAAGGAATGTAGGCAAGGAAATACATGTACCCCTTCTACAAAAGTAAAATAAATGGTTTCTATTAATTTAATAGTATTAAACACTACATTACATGTAAATACAACCAAATGTACATGTAGTACTAGACCGAATTTTTCTGTCTCTTTCGTTCGTTAGCCTCTGATTTGGGTAAGGTCGGCTCTCTCTTTAGAGACAGAACAGCCCTATAGTACGCTGTAGTGGCCGCGCATTTGTACTAAGAAACGTTACACAAAACTTGGCCAAACTCAATCCCTAATTTTGATATTTTACCGGATGCGTATCCGATGCATTTAAAGTCCTAAATTAGCTAAATGCTTAACTACTTCGGTTCCACTTACCTACTTGACTGAAATAATCTGTTTAATGGTCCATTTTTAGGAAATTATGGGTCAAGATCGATATCCATGAAGAAAATCTTGCAGCCGGGTCTCATTCTTTCTAGTCTACGCCGAAGGCAAAATGATTATAACGGAAAAACTGTGCACGAGCTACGAGTTCGTAATGACATGCACAGTTTTTCCGTTATAATCATTTTGCCTTCGGCGTAGACTAGAAAGAATGAGACCCGGCTGCAAGATTTTCTTCATGGATGTCGATCTTGACCCATAATTTCATAAAAATGCACCATTAAACGGATTATTTCAGTCAAGTTGGTAAGTGGAACCGAAGTAGTTAAGCATTTAGCTAATTTAGGACTTTAAATGCATCGGATACGCATCCGGTAAAATATCAAAATTAGGGATTGAGTAAGTTTCGTGTAACGTTTCTTAGTACAAACGCGCGGCCACTACAGCGTATAGGGCTGTTCTGTCTCTAAAGAGAGAGCCGACCTTACCCAAATCAGAGGCTAACGAACGAAAGAGACAGACAAATTCGGTCTAATGAGTAATGTAGTACAAGTATTTTTAGCCATGACCCTGGGCTGGGGGTGAATAATCTATCTGTAAAAAATATGCATTGATTTCCATTTAATGATATCTGATTTACAATTTAACATGCACATGGGAAGATAGTAATTACATGTATATTCAGAGTCTACAACAATTTGTTTAAATAGTCTAGATCTAGACCTACATGTATAAAATATCCACATTCAAGAAGGCAAATCAAAACATAAATACAAATTAATAATATAATTATTCAAGACTCTATATCTTGACCTCAATGCATTATTTTACAATTGAAAAAAGGTTCAACTTTCAATTATGGATCTGGAGTAATTACAATTAACATCATCATGATCATGCATATTGATATTCACAACATTGTCAGACTCAGAATTTTGTCATCACAATCACATTGATTGTGATTCACAAACTGCACAGAATCTAAGGAAAATGTCCTTAATATAAAACTAAGTAACAAGTACTAAATAACCCATTCTCTTTTTAGTGGTTCACTTCTCTGCTCTGAAAACACAAGTCAACGTATGGAGCAACCAGCTCCAAGACAAATGTACGGGACCACCTCGCGAATCGCCCCGCTCAGCTAGGCACATTATCCTCAGGGAATTAGAGACATGAATAGTCTGTACACCGTTGGGTGTGGTCCTTTAGATCTCGTAATCTGCGCAAACTATGACATATCTATGAATAAAAATATAAATTAGAAATAATACCCTCGGTAATGCACAAAGTCCTATTTTAAACAATTAAAGAATATTAGTAGGGGATGGGAAGTAAAATTTTGGTTGTTCGCACATCCACGCAAAATGCGAGATGCGGCTCCGAGCCCCGCAAATACCACCACATACGAAAGGGAGGAGGCAAGCGGGAAGGCTACGGCGTAGAAGACAAAAACACACCGGCTGAAATTATTATCGTTTTATTCGATTAATTAAAAATAATAAAGCAATGTCTTACCGCTTTTGGTTTATGGCCTCCTTCCATAACAACACCCCATTTAAGAAAACTGATATTGATCCGATTTACCCTGCTGCCGGGTAGGGTTCACTTTTGGACATTGATGAAGTGTTCGCTGCCTCGCTTCCATTGACATTAGAAATATCCATACATGTTCGTACGGTACGTACCGTACCCTGCCCGGTTTCCGCCCGATAGGCAGTTTTTCTCAGATAACTTCTCTGAAAATGAATTATACAGGCGTTAATGTATATCAATTTGAAGCCGAAATTCTACCAAATCCAACTATGCCATTCTTACGCCTGAAATCGTAAGCGATTGTCCGTAGTGCGCCGTCTGCGTGAGGCATTTTCCTTGCCTATTTCCGCCTAGACCCGCCCTAATTCCGCCCGATGGTGGGCGCGCATCAAAAGTATAGAAAAAGGAAACATCTCGGCTACACGTTAGGCCAAATAAAATTACTTCCCAGTAGAATTCGATCTACATGTTATTTTGATAATTGATATTTCTTTCTTTATTTCTTCTTTTGCCTCTGTAGGCCTACTAATAATGCCAGTTCACTGTTATTCACCAGCCTGATCTGGGAAAACAACTTTGTTACTGCCTTTGGAAAATCCTGCGACTTGTCTTTTAATGTTTTAATATGGTGATCAGTAAAATCTGAGTGTAATTGGGAGAGGGAAAAAAATCAGAATAGCAACATTTGTAAATTAACCACTATTAATGGGTGAAAGAATTATTAAAAAATAACTATAGCCACTATTAAAGTGAACACTTTGGGAAAAGAAAGTAATGGAACTTCATTTTTTATTTGTTGTTAAACTTTGGACATCTCTCAAATCTTGATTAAAAAATAAATTAGCGTATATTTCGGGCACTGCATGATATTGGTTGGAAAAGCATCTATAACATTATCATCATTAGAATTATCATCATCGCCGACATCGTCTTAATCATCATCATTACAATTTTAGGGTAGGCCTATATGTGACACAAATGTGGTTTCCTCTTTGATTATTTGTTCAAGACTTCAAGTTGTTGTGTTTTTTGTTTTCTAGTTGTTCTAAAATTATGCAGTATTTGAGCATTCAATAATATAGTCCAACTTGAAAGACAAAATTTACCGAAATGATCTTGAAAACGAAGTCGTCGATTCATAGCTTCCATGGCAAGTCAGTTTTTGCAAAAGAATGTAGTAATAATGCAAAAGGGGTGGTGGGGGCGTCACCTTCACGTTTTAGCCACTTAACAACCAAAGAGAGTTAAAAGCTATAGTCTCCAAGTATTTTGTTGACATTACCGAGAACAACTAAATTTCTGCAGTTTCTGCATTTCAGTGGCATGTAAAAACTATGTAAAGGAGACCTTAAAGAAAAAGTTTTCTGGTTGTGGATTGAAAGCAAAGTAACCTCCGAAAATTGTCCTTCTCTAAATTTGGCACTATACCCCCCCCCCCCCCCCCCCCCCCCCAGGCGCGGATCCAGGATTTCTTAGGGGAGGGGGCCCAACTTTTTTTATTTTGCTCCAGAAAATTTGAATATCGCGCCGGCCGAAAAGTCGCTCAGTAAGGGGGGGGGGGGGGGGGTAGTGAGCAATTTTTTATTTTTGTTGGTCCTCGAAAATTTAAAAATTTGCACCCCCCCCAAAAAAAAGGTAAAAATCACGTGTTTTTACATGATTTTTTTTCTCGCCCCCCCCCCCCTGGATCCGCCACTGACCTCCCCCCCCCCCCCCACATCTTCTACATAATGCTACATGTTAAATTCATCCATTCATCTATTTATTTATGCATTCAATATTCATTCATTTTATTGCAGAGAGATATTTATGTTATGGATAGAGATGAAAAAGTTCACCTTTATTCGCCATAAAACTTTAGCAACTTCTAACAACATAATATTGAAAGGCCTGACAAGGCGTATAGGCCCTTGTTAAATGTAATATTTATACTACTCTTTCGATAGCCATTCATATAGGTTTATTTCACATAAACCATGCAATAGACTGAGATTTTAGTTTCTACCCCTATATTTATTTTATTCACAGTCAACTGAGGGAAATTTATGGCAGCGAAAATGTCATGGTCCATGTTGGTCATGTTGGTAAAAATAGATAACACACAAACAATTGAAAAAAGATAGAAAACTAATCATAGCCTACAGTATCGAAGCATTAAGAAAGAAGGATATAAAAGTGAGGAGGGAGACTAAAAGAAAAATGGGGGAAAGGAGGGGTGTAATCGAAGAAAATTGAGGGAATAAATTAAAAAGACTATAATAAACTCGGTATATAATATAAAACAAAAACTAATACATCAATCCTCTGCATGCATCCTGTATCGTATATCAGAAACAAGCAATTTTTTTGCTACAAAGTCACGACGCTGAATTAAAAGGCGACATAAGCTTCAGCGACATAATTATAGAACATAAATACAAACTTTTTGCAAATCTCCCAACCCTGGCAACTTTTTTAAAAGCCAGCCTAATTATTATTGTCATCGGGATCACTGTCGGAGAACCGAACTTCAATCATTTTTTGCAACATTAATGTATATCACTCATAATTATTTGTCACGAAAATTAACTGCATGATTAGCACATTAAATTACAAATTAATACCACACCGTCACCCGAATTGTCGGTTGCTCGAACGAACGGCCAAACATCATTGCAACATTCTTCGGGGGGGGGGGGGGGGGGGGGCTTTCAATCCCAACCTAGTTCCCACCATATTCGCCTATCATATAAGGACAATTACCCCCGGAAAATTACCCCCGAGGACAATTACCCCCTACCCCTGAAACTTAACCCCTATAAAGGACAATGATCCCCTCCGAGACAACCAAGCACAACCGCCCCGAGGACAATACCCCCTGTTCATTAGAGGTGAATTAGTCAACACCGATAATAAGTTTGGGTAATTTCTAGGGGAGATCATTTTCAGGGGGGGGGGGGGTAATTGTCCTCTGGGGGTTATTGTTCAGGAGCCTGGGGATTGTCCTATAGAGGGGAATTTTTCGGGGGGTAACTTCCCCGGGGGTGGTTGTCCTCGGAGGGGGGGGGGGGGGGTAATCGTACTTGGGGATAATTATTGTACCGCTGGTATATATTGACCTAGAACCTTCGCATATAATATTCACAGGGCAATAAATAAACAGCTACTCAATTTACACTGAATGATATTTTCTGGTTGTACTCAACTAAAAAAAATGAATGGCCACCTCTTAATAATTATTTTGTAGACCATGCAAGTGGGCCTGCAAAATTTCAAGTCTATCAACATGACATTGATATTTTGTTCAGATTGCTCATCAAAAAGTGAAATGTGAGATAATGTGACCATTAGACTTGAATTTAATCCGTCCGGCAGATTTTGACACCTGCAAGGCTATTATGCCAGTAAAGAGTTTTATGCCTGGTGACCATGTTATCTCATTTATGATCTTCCTTGTATCTGCAACATGTATATAGGCCAACATACAGGGGGGGGGGGGGGTGGTCGAATTCCCAATTTACAAACTTTTATAACATTCTATAGAAAGAGTGAATAATTCACTCTATCGATGAAGTGAATTAAATTTCACTTGTTGAATAGTGAATTTTCACTCTTTTGAGTTAGAATTGAGTGAAAATCGCGTTCGGTAAATTATGCGGAGTGAGAAACAAGCCGAGTGAATTTCGAGTGAATACATAATTGCACATCCTTGAGTGGGCCAATAAGAATTAAGCATTTTCCTTTCCCGTGATCACTTTCATCCAATCACAAGCCGTAATTTGCCCGCGCTTGATCGAGATATTAGCAGCGCAGGGAATTCGACGCGACTCGACGCAAACAAGCTATCAATCATGGACGTGAGACAATTTCTCACCTCGAAAGGGGTATCAGAGGGAGTAATTCGGGTGTTTGAAGGTAAGCAAACAATACTATAGGTATCTAACTTAAGTCTATTACAAATTTAAGTTAATTGGGCCTTCTGCATTTTTGGAAAACTTAATTAGACTAGAGGTCTACGGAATCCAACCGAGCCGGGGCCAGGCTAGATCTAACGCTAACTGTTAGTGTTACTGCTAGTGTACGTACTACATACGTAACAAATAGCGGTAGAGTCTAGATGGGGGACCATAAGCGACGCACATTGTTTTCAGAGGCTAAAAAGTAATCTATTTCAATATTTTTAGGCAAATTTGTTTCGATTAGATTGTTCTACATATTTTGAAGTTGCATTGTTGAGAAAATTACGACGGAAAAATGTCAATAATGCATATTTTCAAGTAGACAGAAATAACCGTACGGAGTGGTATGGGTCATTCTTTTTGTCAACCTTCCCCATACACAGACGGTACCCACGTACGTTCCCATATATAGCGCTCTGTGCATGTGGGTGGCGACATTGTTGCATGTAGACTCTACTGATGTAGACTATCAGTATCATGACGTCACTCGTAAGCCGATCCAAACATTCTGTTAATATTAATGAATTACCTCCCTCTTTATGGTCCAACCAATCAAATACAAGAAAAAGTATGTAAACGAAGGTTCCACTATTCTAGATCTAGATCTAGACCTAGGCTAGATCTAGACTAGACCCTACCCCAAAATGAATATTCATAGATCTAGACCCTAGTCTAGATCTAGATCTAGACGGTAGACCTAGATCTATTGCCATTAGATCTAGATCTAGACCTATAGATCTAGTCTAGATCTAGATCTAGAGGTCTAGTCTAGATCTAGGTCTAGATCTAGGTCTATTTTTCAAATAGATCTAGATCTAGGCCTAGATCTAAACATTGAAGATAACTTGACGTAGAGTCTAGATCTAGGTCTAAATTCACATTTTAAATTTAGATCTAGAGTAGAGACTAGAGTCTCCGGTTTGCGGCCAGGGGTATCAGTTTTCAAAATAAATTAAAAATGACTCGATAATAATCATTGAAACCTACCGTGGATTCCCCGGTAAGTTCTGCGCTGCCGAAAACGTCCGTAGCAGATGCTCCTGTCGGTACAGAGTATCCGTCAGCGATGTCGGAAATCTACGGCACCAGTCGGCGATGAATATTCCAGCAGGTGCTTACTTTTAAGTTAAGAGATCGAGGCATGACTAGACTCTAGATCTAGATCAATATTGTAGCTCTATTTGTCCGATATTTGTCCGATTGGAGGTGAAATTTGATGTTTTTGTGGAAGTATGATGGCTGTGGTCTGTCTCCTATCGCAGATATTTTGATTGTGCCACCGCATGGCCAGTTGCATGGGGTGGCCGCAAACCGGCACGTGATTTTCTGGTTTTCTGGTTTGCGGTGTTAATACACACATAACATGCGGGATCGTGTATGATGGTATGTGTGCTGATGTGTGTACCCGCTATGACCCGATAGTTTCTAGTAGTACGTACCCCCGTATGGGATGATCCATTCAGTAAAAAGGTGAAATTGTTTAAAACTTGAAAAATTTACCGTAGCAACAGATAAACATGAGAATTTGGGTTACCCGTAGTTATTTGGTATATGCTTTGATCGTGACGTAGCGCATAAAGCTTTGTGACGTACGCGTGCCGCAAACCGGGTTACGCACGGCCGCCCACCGGGCAACTTTTACGTCTTCTAAAGTGGACAGTACTGACCACGCTGTGGGTCAGTTACGTTATTTGTGCCTTCTATTTAATAACTAAATATATGAACTCTCCATTGACGGTATTGAAGCATTCTGTGAGTAATTGCATAACAAATAAAATCGGCAATTCCCACTGGACGGCCGCACACCGGAGCCGCTACTCTAGATCTGGATCATAATTTCGGCAAAAAAACACGTAGAGTCTAGATCTAGATCACGAATTGCCATGACAATATTCATTTCAATTTTCACTGTTTCGGAGTCAGTTATCGGCATAGCGAACCAGTTTTCGGCCGCATGTACAAAGTCAATAGGAAGCGCGCGCCGTGCATTTCCGCGCTGATCTATAGCACTAGCGGGCGAAGCAGGTATCCTACGCCGGAGCTCGCCAGGCCGAAAACTAGTACTGCCGTGATCGGCAATTGGAATCTGAATTAGACGGACATATCGTGTGTGCGTCGCGGTGTGCGGCTGCATTGATTTAATACATGCGATGAGATACTTTTGAGCTTGCGACTAGCACAAAATCGGGGTCTAAATCTGAAAAATACTTGAAATAAAGCTCATTTTATGGTACCCATATTTCTTACAGACGCGCGTAAGGTACTCGATTTTTCAGATTCGGGTAGCGGGACCGCCGATTACATCGCTAAAATGTGATATTTTAGGATATATTTTTCATTGCAAATGTGGTTCTTAGTGACACTGGCATGGTATGGTATGTGTGGGATATGTGTTGTGCTATTATGCCATGTATTTTAATGTGATTTTACCATGCATCCAACCAATCGGCCGAAAACTGGAGCTGGTCGATTACCCCCTCCTTTAAATAAGACCGCCAAACTTCAGACAGTCTTAAGACAAAACGGGGGAAAACATTAAATTCTTTTTTAATTATTGAAAGATCGGACGTTCATGTGTAGCGCACATATACCGCACGTATATCGCACGTATAGCGCGCGCGCTAAAGTGCGCATTCATCGGAGGTTTGGAAACCGGATCAAAATCGTCTGACAGCCGCCATTAGAAAAAATTTCGCGGTAGAGTGAAAAAGTATCTCATAATAGGGTGTCTGATCGCGCACCCAATATTGTGTGCTAAAACCCTTCCCATAGAGATTGTACGCATCCCTATGTGGTCTACGTGCATTGCGCGACCCCGCAAAATTGGTCAATGATTTTATGAAAAAATTTGAAATTCAAACCTTTATAACAAATGATCCTGAAGGTGAAACTCAATAAATGAGGTGTCATATGAAAGAGCAGGTTTTTCTCCGTATTCCCCATAGGGGGCCACCCCCAGAATTCTAAAAATATCTTGGTCAAAACAGCGATTAAACTGTTGTGAGTGTTGTGAAAAACACCTTTCTGATAGTTCTACCTAACTTAAATCTACCCAAAACGAGAAAATAATACTTTTTTTCATGAAATCAACGCAGTCAAACTTACCCCCGTCGTACGATTTTGATCCGGTTTCCAAACCTCTGATGAATGCGCACTTTAGCGCGCGCGCTGTACGTGCGCTATGCGCTAACGTCCGAAGCTTGGCATGAAAACGGGTTCGGCAGGTAAGTAAATAATTCTAGTTTTCCATTTCCTTTACTAATTTTCTTTTACATGATATGCATAAACAGTATTTGCATAATAATAGTATATTTGATCTTTCAACAATCAAAAAAGAATTTAATGTTTTCCCCCGTTTTGTCTTAAGTGTCCGAAGTTTGTCGGTCTTACTCTATATTTGAAAGCATAAATATGAATGAGAATGTTTATTGTTTAGATCTTCCTTAATAGATAGTCCATTGACCTTATTTTTGCATCATTTTTTTTTCGAAATCATTAGAAATTTATAGCAGCTTGAGATTAAATGCTATAAATTTTTAACAATTTTGCAAGAAAAAAAAAGATTCGTCTAAAATTTATAGATTAAACATTGCTTATACACCTGGGGTGGATGTGGGAAGGGGTTCTCCCTCCCACCCTGAGAAAATGTTAAAGTTGTCTTTTTTGTATCTTGTTTTTGATAGATGGATAGTCAACATGGCGGTTTGTTTCAAGTGAAAAAAGGAACTCAGCAGCACAAGATTGTTGGCGCAACATCTACGCAACTCGCGCTATTTAAAGAGTGGTGGTCACTGTGAAAATGGGCGTTTCTGAAATTTTGGTTGATGAATTTGTATTTAAATTATACCAATTCGCTTTCACGTTGCATCTGAAGATGAAAATCCCGTTGACAATGATGGGGGTTCTCATGCTGGTGATAGAGGCTGAGTTGGATTTCATGCTGCTGACAATTTATCTGATTCTGATGATGAATCTCTACAAAGCGAAGATAAAAAATACTTTAACGAATGAGATATGGCATCTTTCATTTTAAAATTGAGAGGATCATCTACAGTGACAACAACAACTATTGCTGTGAGATCAGCAGAAATTAAGAAATGTGATTTCAAGCCTGAAGGATCAAGTCATCACAGCCTTTTAAATAGATGGATAGTCAACATGGCGTCGTTGGTTTGTTTCAAGTGTAAAAAGGAATTCAGCATTACTAGAGTGTTGGCGCAACATCTACGCAGCTCTCACTATTTGAAGAGTGGTGATCACTTTATTTGTTTTCAAAATGGGTGTTTACAAACATTTCGGTTGATGAATTCGTATTTAAGTCACATCAATCGCTTTCACGTTGCACCTGAAGTTGAAAATCCAATTGGCTTGCCACATGACAATGATGATGACCATATTGCAGGAGACGGAAACCTTCCTGATGACCATATTGCAGGAGACGGAAACCTTCCCGATGACCATATTGCAAGAGACGGAAACCTTCCCAATGATAATGATGGGGGGTCTGATGCTGGTGATAGAGGCGGAGTTGGATTTCATGTTGCTGAGAATTTATCTGATTCTGATGATGAATCTTTACGTAGCGAAGATAACAAATACTTTAACGAGCACAAGTTTAGGAATGAGATGGCATCTTTCATTTTAAAATTGAGAGGATCATCTGCAGTGACCACCACAACTATTGCTAATGTAATAAGTGAGACTCAGCACAGTTTAGGAAATGCGATTTCAAGCCTTAAGGATCAAGTCAAGGACACTTTAAGTGCAAATGATATTGACATGACTTCAGAAAATGTTAAAGAACTTTTTCATAGCTTTGATGTGCTATCACAACCTTTTGCTGGATTGCAATCTACCTACCAACAAGATATGTATTTCATGCAAAATATGAATGTGGTAAAACCAGTTGAAATATCCTTGGGATCACGTTATGATAAGTATTTTGACAAGGACGCTGCAACTATGAAACAAAAGTTAGTGTTCGAAACCTTCCAATATGTGCCACTTCTTGAGACACTTCAGCATGTACTAAACAATAAGGAAGTAAGAGAATTGATAAACAATGAAGCAGCAATAAGCAACCATGATGAAGATGTACTTGTATCATATAGAGACGGAATGCAATTTGAGACAAATGGATTAATGCATGAACACCCAAATGCCTTACGTATACAATTATACTATGACGATATAGAAGTTGTGAACCCCATTGGCACAAAACGAAGCATTCACAAGTTGGGTATGTTCTATTTTTGCATTGCTAATTTGCCTCGGATGGTCAATTCCTCTATGAAATCTGTGCACTTGTTAGCTGTTAGTTACTGTCAGGATCTCAAGAAATACAGCTTTGAGCCTATACTAAGACAATTCATTGATGAAATGAGAGAACTAGAGTCTGACGAAGGTTATACATTTGATCTGGGCATTGGACCTACCCGTTATCATGGTGCCCTTACATCTGTTGTGGGGGATAGCCTTGCAATACATGACATATTTGGCCTTCTTTCACCATCAGCCAACTTGTTTTGTCGCAAATGTTTAATAACGAGAGCTGATATTCCTGAAAAGTTTCAGGAACAGGAACTGGAAATGCGAACAATTGAAACACATGACTTGCATGCAAGTGAAGCCAAAAACATGCCAAATGGAGACTCCAAAACTGGTGTTCGCAAAAATTGTGCTTTGAATGACTTGCGTTACTTCCATTCTGCAGAATGCTATGATTTTGATATCATGCATGACATATGCGAAGGCATTGCACCATATGAAGTGAAGCTCATACTATCCAAACTTATCTTGACGGACAAAGTAATAAGCATGGACGAGTTCAATCAACGTCTAAAATCATTCTCCTACATGTACATTGACAGAAAGAACAAGCCTTCAAATATAAATAGGACAAGCCTCGCCAATGCAACAGATAAAAAGTTGGGCCAGAAGGCCATGCAAATGTTGTGTTTGTGTATGTATCTTCCTTTTCTGATTGGAGATAAAGTAACTGTTGGAAACGAGACCTACGAATTGTTGTTACTGCTGTTACGTTGCATGAATATCATTTTTGCACCTCGTGTTCGGAAGTCTCAAGTTGCTTACCTACAGCAGTTAATAGCCGAACATCATACCCACTTCAAGCTCATTTTCCCAGATGCGAACATGATAAATAAACATCATCACTTAGTTCATTATCCTGGAGCAATACTGATGTGTGGACCACTCTGCAATGCATCATGTTTCAAATATGAAATGAAACACAATTACAGCAAAAGAGTAGGCCATGTCAATTGCAACTTTAGACATATTGCCAAATCCATTGCCAGAAAACATCAACTACAGCACTGTTGTGATTGGTCAAGTACAGCTTGCATCAACATCCATGCTATTGAATGCAAATCTGGTGATCTGATTCAAGTTCGAGATCTCCCTGGTGCAGAGACAATTGCTCAAACATTGAACTTGAACTTGAACGATGATGTGTTTGTAGCTACACAAGTGAACATCTATGGAACAGAATACATACCTCGTCTTTATGTAGTCAGAGACGTGAGGGAAGGTGATCCTGTATTTTCATGCATAACGTCCATTCTTGTGTTACAAGAACAAATGGTAAGATTTGTTGTGCAAGAAACAAAATGTGAGTTCGTTCCACATTTTCACGCATACAATGTTGCATTGTTGGACGACCCTCCCGTGTACAAAGTAATTGCTTCCACAGACCTCAAAGATCACCTTCCCTATTCAACAGTTAGTACCTATGTTGACACTGACGCAAGGAACACATCCTACATACCTTTGCGGTATATTATTAATTGAGGTGATCGCGGTTCAAGAACTCCCTTGTGCAGATTGAGACAATTGATTGCACAAATACTGGACATATGAAGACAATGCTGCATTTGTAGCGCACAAGTGAAAATATGATTCATTTTTATGTCATCACAGACGTTGAGAAAGGTGATTCGGTTTCTCCATACATCCTTACATCCTTGAACTGCAATTTGCTTGGCATTTCACATATGCTGGTGCTGTGATGGATGACGCTCCCATACACAGAATATACTTGCTCCCACATACCTGCAGTATTAAGTGAGGTAATGGCATGGTTATCTTCTGAAAGGTTATACAATAGGGGTCATGATTTATAGACAATCCAGGGGTTAGTCATGTGATATTTTACATTTTATTTTCATGGTACTCATATCAGTGGCATAGCCAGCTTCTTGGTAATGGGGGGGGGGGGGGGGGGGGGACAAGACAGCCAAATGTCCTGACAAACAAAATTCATTTTGCACTGTGAAGTAATGGAAATTATGATGATGATGATGATGATTAATGACAATAAGTTATTATCATAATCATCATTATTGATGTTAGTAAATTATTGATTTAGTCGGTACAGCATTTTGGATCATGAAATTTGCAGAGAATTCATACCTCAAGTAAATCAATTGAAAAAGCGAAGCTCATGATATTTGATTTAACAAAATGAAAATCTATCCAGCTTTGGGTTTTGTATTTCAATTGATTTTCTAAATTTGTTTCTCCTTTTTGTGCTTTTATTCCTTCTTTTCTTCAGAAAATGATGTTGACATGACAGTTCTTCAGACAATCACTGATGGTGATTTAAAAGAACTTGGTGTAGGATCTTCCTTTGGAGAACGAAGGCGTATCTTGATAGCTATAAAGTCTCTGGCACAGCAGGAGGGTGCAGATCATGACATGGACGGAGCATCTGAAGTGGCTAACAACTTGCCACCAACTGCAGGACAACTAGATGCAGGAAACAGCATGCCAACACCACCAAAGGGACCTCTGACATATGTACTTCCGTTTACTAACCCTGCTGTAAGTTAATTTACTCTCAAATTAACTGCATGGTTGTACCCATATGACCATGGTGCATTGCACATTAAACATAAATGTGTACATTTTCTTACTGTGCATTATTACAACTTTATTTAATTAGCAAAGGACTGAAGTTTATTCAATAATTTTGATTTAGATGTGATTTTCTTTGCCTCGATCTAGTCATGAACAGAACCAGGGGCTATAATTTATGAAAGTGAGAGAAATGTCCACTACTATATAAGTGGCTGACTCAATGGAAATGTATGCAATGTTTAATTTTGAGCTTAGTTACAGGAACTTTTGATAAACCACAAATATCATATTCATGCATGGCAGTTGAACTACTAGTAATCTGCACGTATTAAAACATGTTCACTATTATGGAACATGTATTGATATTGAGTTGACACGATATTCCATTCATTTTTGTTAGTAAAAGGGTCAATTTTACTCTGCTTAGGAATACAACATCACTGAAATCCTTACACACCACGCTAAAGGAAATGACGTCCTTGATGAGCTATGGCGAGAAGGAGTTCTGACTGTACCAAAAAGGCGTCTCCTCATTCAAATAGTCGTGGCTTTCCTGGTTGAGAATGGAGGGAAAAAGCTGTAAGTTCAATTATTTAAACTGCAAAAGGGCTGGGAATGAGAGATCTACTCCATGTGTATGTTTTGTGTGACATCTTCACTGAAGTGAGCGTAAATGACTATATGTATGTGGGTCAATCCACGTCAAATTAACCAATTGTGTCACCTGACCCCCTTTAATTTTCTTTAAAAATTCACACCAAATGTTCCCCCAAGTGTCTGATGGATAACCCCAATTTTTTTTGCCCCAAGGCCACACGGTTGCTAAGATATGGCCTTGCCTAGTAACCAATGCACAGTCATAGAAATCGGTCTTTAAAAAGCCCACTACCAACATCATAAATATCATCGAAGGGAGTCGGGTGGCAATTAACTTGTCTGAAAATTTGTTGATTTGACGTGGATTGACCCATATATGACTACATCCAGCACCATGTTTCATAAAGTTTCATGAAGTGTTCTGCATAACTGAATCCACATAACTCAGTACTTTACTCTTTGTAGTGCATTAATTGTAGTACTTTGTACAAAAAATCTCAAGAGATACATAATTATTTGAGGCTATACTCATTGTACTTGATATGATTCTGAGCAAAGTAACATTTGTGTTAGGGGATGGTGTACTGATAAATGACTACAGAGATGTGAAGGTAAATTATGTCATAAACGTTTAATGATATGTATTAATTTCTTTAATTCACATCCAATGTTTTATTTAGATATCCAACAAGCGAGCAGAAGACGGCACTTGCAAAGGCAGTCATTTCAGAGTTTCCAGCCTTGAGAGACACCTTTCCTGGTGCAAAGGGTCATGTAAGTTTAGTAGTACAAATTCTTCATACTTCATCTGCAGCTGGATTTCTCAGTTATTTTGCAAATAGTGCCTTTTCATTACAGAATCTTGACATATTCTTACTTTGAACTTACCATCTCGATTGTTTGGGCACAAATTTGAATCAATACATCAATTCAATAAACAGCAATACAGAAACAGGAATATTTCTAGTGATTTATCAAGCATTCATTACACAGTGTGAGTCAGAAAAAACACTTTTTCAATCACCTTTTGTTTTAAGAGTAAATTACTATTATTATTATTAGTATAAGTATTAGTATTAGTATGTAGTATATTAGTATTATTATCATTTTTATCATTATAATTAATAAATCATAAATTAGTATTACTATTAATGAGTTAATATTTGGGACAATTTTCACCAAATACCATTCAGGAGTAAAATGTGCTGCTATAATCCTGGTTGCCCATATGCTGAAGGATACATATGACAATTGCAAACATATAAAAAAACTTACTTTGGCAACTTAAATGTGATACGATAATGACTGGCATTCATATTTCAGGAGTACCTATATGACGGAGGCCATGGCTTTATAGAGTATAAATTAAAAACGCTCAGAAGCTATAAAGCAACTCATCAGGGTACACCCACCAAACCCAAGACAATTAGGCCTGCAGATCAGGATGATGCTGGAAGCGAGGAAGAAGCTGATGCGGAAGACCTGCATCCAGTAGCATCTCCTGAAATTTTGCGGAAAGTAGGTTTATATAGAGCTGCCAGGGGTTGGAGGCTTGAGCTGGGGGGGGGGGGGGGGAACCATGGTATCCCATTGACAACTTCTCTTTTAATAATGCATGATGCAAAAATCACTTCTTTTTTTTTCAAGCATATTTCCATAGATTTTTTTTCAGCTAGTCAAGTGTGAAATCTGTGTTAATGACATTGTTGGCAAGGAAACGTTCTGTAGGGAATTTTTCTATGACTCAACCCACCAAAGGTGGGTGCCGGAGGAATTATGTTTTCGGATTGTCCATCCGTAGACTCTGTACGTACGTCCCGTTTTCGTTCTCGCGTTAACTTCAGAACCATTGAACAGATAAACTTCAAACCTGGCTCATGTATGTATATGGGAGTGACAATGATCTGATTAGATTTTGGTGTCACAAGGTCCAAGTTCTAAGGTCATAGAGGTCATTGTATACCTGAAAATAGCTTGTTCTTGCGATAACTTAAGAACTATTTGATCGATCAGCTTCGAACTTGGCTGATCTGATTTAAAGATTTTGGGGTCAAGAGGTCATAGGTTAAAGGTCACATATATTTCTTATCTCATAAGGGCTGTGGAATTAATTCCGACTGTATGCAGTCGAGAATCTGTCTAGTTTGTTCTAGCATACAATTATTTTGCATCTACATGTACAACTAGATCTGAATGAAATTTGTTAAAGTACATTTACTTTATAATTATACATATTATACAGTAATTTGTGTAAGAAAAATAATAATTGTGTGCTGTACGTGCCAGTGGGTGAGTGCACATGCAGGTGCAAACCCAAGGTTAATGGTGGCAAACCCTTTTCCATACCTGAGCTGCACCTCAAAATTTATTTTAGTACTTATTTATTCTCATGTAATATTATACTTTATGAAGATAATTACAGGGCATCAGGGCAGCAGTGAAGGACTTAGAGAGCCATATTTAGCCTCATTATGGAGCTTATTATAGGCCACCCCTGAGCTATTAATGAATGATTTCCCTCATTTATTATTCAAAATTGCAGGTAGAGTGGATGAAATATCATCATCCGACTCCTGAAAACACTACGATGCTAAAGAGTAATTTCAAGGAGACGTTCCCGCATCGAAGACGAGAAATGAAAAGAGAAAGGCTGTCGATAACTGATGTTCTTGTGAGATACCCACGATTCCAAGATATGCCTAGTTTGGTAAGATGATCAAAATTTGTATAATTAGTCCTTGGAAAAAAAGGTTTTTAGTCATGAAGAACATGGGGTGGATGGATGATAATATAGATATATAGATAAGGATATTATATTGCCAGAGATCATTCCTTGTAGAAAGAAGGTACGAGTATATTTATTTTTATTTTAGCCCATTCTACATTAATTTCATGTAGAGAGTGTTGCTGTGGTGATTGATGCAGATGAGTGTTCGAAAGGGAAGTGTTGTTTTATTTAGCAGGGACAATTCATGATTCAAATTTCACATATTACCTTATTTCAGATATATGTTAATTAATACATTCATTATGCTAATTAAACCTTTGCCAAAGGCTGCCAACCAGGCAACCGCTAAAAAGAAGAATATTGAGTTCTTCCAGAACATGAATCAATCATAAAACCCTGTACTTTTTTCCATGTCCTTAAAATAAAATTCTATCTTGCTCTCAGATTGATTTGGAATTCCAAATGCAGTTCGGCCAGAAATGTGACAACCTACTCAGTTCATGGCGACACACTTACTTTCCCCGGATAATGGCTGTTGGAAGAAGCCATTCTTCAGCTGCCAACATTCTGAAGAAATTTGAACAAGAAAATGGTTAGATTTGCTTTTGTCTTTTTCTTTCAGTATGTAAGGGTTGGACTGCTCTTCATCTTCCATTTGTTGTCTGTCAAGACCCTGCTTTTCTTGTTTATGCATTCAAATGTAGACTATAGTTTGCAGCAGACATTTCTGTATTTCTTGGCAAAAGTCAATTACCCCTCTTTATGTGTATACCTTTATCCTAAATGTAAAAAACAAATACCATGAGATGGCTTATGACCAATGTATGTGCATCAAATAAGTTGTAGTATGTACTCTCTGAAACTGGCTAGCATACCCTCCCATGAGGACATATACTTGCAAAGTTTAAAATTATGTTAAAAATTGGTTTTGTATTCTATATCAATACAGCGGACCTGTGTGCCTTCTACATACTGAGCCATTTGATCCCTTCATCAAATGCATTCAGCTGTCGGAAAGGCGGGAAGAAGATGTCTGGAGAATCTCGGGCTGCTGCTGTTGGGCACCTGTTCCAACATGAACCAGTAAGCAAATGGCAAATTCTCTTTAATAAGTATCTGATGCCCACAAATGCCATGACAATTTTATTCCTCCGCACCCCGAAGGTGGGTGCCGGAGGCATTATGTTTTCGAGTTGTCCGTCCCGCTTTTGTTCATCTTCCTCTGGTGATACATACTTGTACCAAGTTTGAAGTTCCTAGTACCTCAAATGGTTCTTAATTAAGATAAGTAGGTCAGAGGTCACATATAGGTCAATTTACATGAAATTCAGGTTTTTAGCCTCGTTACCACAATATCTCGAGAACCATTTGAGGTATGGGAACTTCAAATTAGGGTACTAGTATGATTCACCATGAAGAGATAATCTGTTAAGAGTTGGAGGGTAAAGGTCAAAGGTCAATTAGTGATAATATATGGGATTTTAGTCTTGTAAATCATTTTAACAAGAACTATTTGATGCATGCAGTCATGCAACTACAATTAGGATGCATCATATATAGTTAGGTCAGGGATATTCATATTTGTAGTGGCAAATGGTATCATGTAATGTCTGAATATAAGCGGAGACGCAGTCGCATCTTTTCACTTGTTTTTTTCTTGCCTTTTTGACCATGCATTCTTGTTTTGTTTTTGTTTTTGGTTGTAATTCCAACTTACAAATATATCCTGTTCTTTTGGCTGATAACAAGTTAGCCTCTGGAACACTAGGACATGTAAATAATCCCTGGCCAGGGAATGAGGCCAGAGGATTTAATCCTTATTGTATTTTGTATCCATTGATTGACGCATTTTCTTTCATTTGCGTAATTGACAGGATGGGACAGATGTTGCTGCATATGCAGCAAGGAAACCCTCCAAGCTCACACAGCCCTTCCTCCTGTGCCTGGGTCCAGAGGTGCAGCCGTCCCAATTTTTTGTTATTCTGGACAACAGGAGTGTACCAGCTGGGGAAGATATCGTGGCAGCGTTCGATCGCCTTTTCAAGACATTCTATGTCTTTGATGTCCAGTATCCCCCATGCCTTCATGCCCTCTTTTTATTTTTTGCCTCCATCATCTACCAGTGTTCTGGAGATGCCCTGACCCCACAACTGAGGGCATTCAATGTGCTTCTCACCAGCACAAGAGTGTAAGGGAAGCCTCAAGCAACAAACCTTGAGCGCGTGTTAGTATATTGCGCACAACATGCCCCTTGTTTACGCGCATAGGGTGTTTCCATTTACTGTACCACTTCTTTCTGACCTACCTGACACACTTTAATCTGACACACTTTTTTCCTATTCATTTTCTACACAGAGGCATTTTCAAGAGCCATGATCTGTGATTGGCTTTTTTGCTAGTAAATATTCATGATTATGCAAATGATTAAGATCGCACAGTTCATATCCTTTGTTTTGGTCTTGCGAAAAAAACTATCAACTTTTCAAAAAATTCCTAAAAATGACACTTTGAGCGAGAGAATGTTATAATGAGTCAGCTTTGTAATTTCTGAGGTATATGCATGTTGATTTGGTAATATTGAAATGTTATGAAACGGACGTATATTTGTTCTCAGGACCATGTTTTGAGGGGGTAACAGGGTTGATTTTCCCCCAATGAAGGTGATCGCAGCCATTATGTTACTGCACGACTGCTAGCCACGGCTGTGGGGCCGCAGCCGCTCCGCGCCCCGCTGGTCAGCTGATCGACCTGCTTGGGCCTAATCAT